>VZRO01008371.1:86989-131811 GCA_013397915.1 Daphoenositta chrysoptera | reverse complement strand
CCAGCAGAGCCCAGCAGAGCCCAGCCCAGCCCAGCAGAGCCCAGCCCAGCCCAGCCCGAGCCGCCCTCTGCACTCGCAGCATCCTCGGCTCAGCATCCTCGGCTCAGCATCCTCGGCTGTGTGCCCGCCCAGGGCCGCCCCCGGAGCACCCCGCTCTGTGCCCAGCGCCGCTGGCACCCTGCGAGGGGAAAGGCAAGGGAGAGACCTTTGATCTCTGCCCGATGGAGCAGATCCTGCTTTAACGAGCTGGTGGTGTTGATGCGATTAATGCAAGTGCGCTCCAGCACTCGGCTAATGACTGCTTTGGCTCTCTTTATTCCTTTTGTCTTCTCTGCTTTTCTGTTTTCAAAAGGTGACAGGGGCCTTTTTGAAAGCTGTTTGAAAGCCTCCCTGGCTGTACCAGGCCTCTGGCTGATTCAGTTTTGAATGCTCTGGGTATGGGAAAGTGCTAAGGGTGGTAATTGTTGCATGGGGGCTTTATTTAAACAGGCAAATTAGATAGAGGGCACTCGCCTGTTAGCTAGTCTGTTAATTCACTCAATTCACTGGATCTGGTCCAAGCAGAAAGCGAGTTTTTCTTTAAACTTATTTTACCGAAAGAGAAAATCCTGTTTTTGTAGAAAACGCCCCATTTCGAGCAGCCAATCTGTGTTTTTGGTGATGCTCCCTGAGGCTGTTCTTAGCCCCGGACCCCATCCCGAGGAGTCTCGTGGTTCTTGTTAGACTCTGGCTGTTGCTGTGCTCCTGCTTTGCCGGGGAGGGCTCAGACGGGTGTTTTACATCCCCGACTCCAGCGCTCAGCCCGGTGAGTTATGCTGGCTGTGCGTGTGGCTCGGGGGCAAGGAGTTGGTTGTGTTATTCATAGGCGCTCCCTTCCAGCGTGCCAAGGAGCAAACTGGGTACTTGTCTGCAAAGGCAATTATTTCACAAGAAAGTTGCTGTAGGGAGCAGCAGGAGCCAACATGGTTAATAGAAAAGATTTCCCTTATCTAGTTTTTTTTCTCTCTCTCAGCGTGTACATCCCTCTTTAAACCATTTTTCAGCCTGATCTTGCTTTTGAAATAGGTTTGCTGGGAAATGTTACCTGCATCAGGTTATTGCAGGCTGCCACGGCAGGTGAGCAGCAGGCAGCAGACCACACTTCCAGCCTTGGGGGGTGTCCTGCTGCCGAGTCTGAAGGCCAAATGACAGCTCCCAAAATCTGAGGGTCCCTCACAGGCTGCATTTCAGCTTCTCCCAGGTCATCCAGGCATTGGGGGGACACATGAGAAGAAAAGACTTGGCTGTGTGAGGGCTGGACTTGGTGTTTCCTCTTTTTAGAAGTGGGCAGTGCTTCGAGCTGGCCTTGGATTTAAAATCTAAAAACCAAAACAGTTTGATGGAGCTGAGGTTCTGCCACGAGGCTCCCACAGTGGTAACTGGCATCACTTGCTGGTGGCACGGGGCACAAACTTTGTCCTATTCCTTCAGGTACAGTTGTCCATGAGTTAGTGTGCACATCTTTGGGAACACTGCGGGAGCTGTTGTGTAATAAGAGAGGATCTGCTCTGGGAATATTCCCTGTCTGACCTCCCCGTGCCCTCTTCTGTGAATTTGTGACAGCAACAGTGACGTGTCAGTGCCCGTGGCCCAAAGCTGCTCCGGGCACAGTCCATCACCACCAATAATGCAGTTTTTACAGACTGAAGGTTCTTTAAACCATCCCGTGTGGCCCCTCTCTGTGGGCACAGCCAGCCTGGAGAGAGATCCCGTGTTTCCTCTTTCCAGCCTGAGTCCTTGTGGGCTGTTGCAGAAGGCTGTGAGGGAGGTGCAGAAGAAAGGCACAGCAATTAAGGGTCTTGACCTGGGAGGCTGCAGCTCGGACTGAGTAACACCTAACCCTGTGCAGGGTCAGGCTGAAGTGACCTGTAAACAACCCGGGGTGCTCATTACAGCTGCCAGGACCGGGCCTGTTACATCACTGAAAATGGTGTGCTGGGAGTTTTTCTGGATCTCCTGGAGCTGAGTGAGCAGTTTTGGAGTTGTCAAATCTGTGTTTTGGGGAGGCTTTTGTTGTGTCTTCTGGGCTACAGCAGGCAGTTTGCTCCCCTAAGTGGTGGGTCCCAAGGATTCCTCTCCCAATGATGCCTTAGGTTTTAACTCTTATATTTTTCAAATCCTGTATTGCCTAATGTGTAACTGAAGTTTCTTGTAGCCTGCTCACTTCTGTTCTCTGGTCATAACAAAGCCTCTCTGGGCCTGCTCTCCAAGGACACCCAGGCTGTCCTGGGCCTGAAAATGTGTAAACCAACATCTTGGAAGGCGGGTGAGCTCAGGGAAATTACCTCATTAGCTAAAGTTTTAATTGGCGAATTTATGCTGATATGCAAATGAACCAAACCTATAAAGGTGTGGGGAACTCGTGACTCGGGGTCCATCTTGGGGTCCATCTTGTCTGCTCTCCTAAGCCAGGGATTGTGGGTTTGAGTCCCATCTGGGGTGCCAAAGAACTGATGCCTAGAGAGGCTCCCTAGAAACAGAGACTGGACAGGAATAAGGGAATAAAGGTCGGTATTTATTTGAAAGGCCTTCAAAGGTGCACCCTGGGAACCAAGAGCTCCAAGCTGGACCCCAAGATGGACAACAAGTCACAAGTTCCCCACACCTTGATAGGTTTGGTCCATTTGCATATCAGCATAAATTCACCAATTAAAACTTTAGCTAATGATGTAATTTCCCCTCAGCTTGCCCCCCTTCCAAGATGTTGGTTTACTCATTTCTGGGCTTAGGACAGCCTGGGTGTCCTTGGAGAGCAGAACCAGAGAGGTTTGTTATGACCAGAGAGCTGAAGTCAGCAGGCTACAAGAAACTTCAGAGTTACACACCAGGCAATGCAGGATTTAAAAAATATAAGAGTTAAAACCTAAGGCATCACTGAGGTTTGGGTCTGTGTATGCTCGGGGTGCACCAGCGGGGCTGCTGAAGCGATGCTGTCCGTGCTCTCTTCTGATTAACACAGCCTTATGACTCACAAAAACTTACTGACTTCAGCCCAGGGAGCTGCAGCAGTGGTAAATCTGGGCTCCAGGTGTATCATCCTCCTCCTGAACAGCACAGCTTAAACATCAAAGCAGGGAGATGGGCTTTGCACTCGGGGTATTCGCACTGTGGGAGTGTAGGACTCACCTGTGGCCCTGCAGCTGGGAGCTGCCTACCATTGAAAGCATAAAACCTCAAATCAGTAAATGTAGAAATATACCCAGAGTGCAGGCTGGTGAGGGGCAGCGTGGGCCAGTCAGGGGATGATCATGAAATGCAGTGTTTTTTTATAAGAAATGCTTTGTGCACGTTTGGCATGAGGAGAACCAGCCGCTCCATCCTTCACCTCCCATTCTCTTCCACCCAGGGAGCGCATGGAGTTACTGGAAGAAGCCAGGAAGATGGAAATGGCCAAGTTCCGCTACATCCTTCCTGTTTATGGCATCTGCAGAGAGCCAGTTGGCTTGGTCATGGAATACATGGAGACAGGGTCTCTGGAAAAGCTCCTGGCCTCCGAGCCTCTGCCCTGGGAATTGCGCTTCCGCATCATCCACGAGACAGCCGTGGGGATGAACTTCCTGCACTGCATGGCCCCTCCCCTGCTCCACCTGGACCTCAAGCCTGCAAACATCCTGCTGGATGCCCACTACCACGTCAAGGTATGCTCTGGACTCTCTGTGTGAACTTTGGATGTTCCCCCACGGCTCCTGCCAGGTGCAGAAAGGCTGAGAGAAACCAGCAGCATTCCTTTAGAATTAGAGAAGTGCCCACTGAGCCAACCCCTCTGATTCCCAAATTAAAATGGACCCAAATTGAGCCCTTAAATCAATCCACATGGTTTATGCAGCATTTTGATACATAAATAGAGGTACAGTTAGGGAACTTGTGAGAACCCTCCTGAAATATTAGAAGGATGTAGTGAACTCTGGTTCTGAGACCTAATGGGTCCTGCTACAAATTTCCCTGCAGCAGGGTGGTGAGAACAGGGAGAGAAAAGAGGTGTGAACCTCTAAATCCTCTTTGCCACTTCACAGTTGCCGTGGTTGCCTTGTTCTAGGTCTTTGTCTGCACCACTAAATGCAGAGATCTCATTTACAGCTGCAGTCTGGAGAAGCCTTCCCAGAGGCAACTCATTTCCATTTGCTCAGAGCATGTACAGGGAGGAAGTATCTCTGTCCTGACTGTTCATGCATACCAGAGGTCACTGAAAGGAATTTTTTTTGTGGCTGTAACAGCATGAAATTCTTTTCATTATCCATTTCCAGAGTAAGCTGGCAAACTTGTTAGCCTTCTCTGCTGGAGGTTCTGTTTCGAGAGCTGGACTTGCTTTCTCAACTTTCTTTTTAGGGAGGAAAGACATTGAAATACAGTTTTTTCCCTGGTATTTTTTAGTGTTCAATTATTTTTTTTTAGCAGTGCCATATCCATCTGCTCCCTGTTTTCCTGGCCCCCTCACTGATCAAGTGGCTTTGGTCTTGCCTGCACCATTCTAAGCATGAAGTTTTCATTAAATAAAGACAGATCTCCTGATGTCATGAGAGGGTTGGAGTCGTGAGAGGTGTGTGCCACTTATGAAATCACACCTGTGACGGTCTCAGATTTTTTACTAGGCCTCTTAGTGATTAATTTCTTAGAAGAAAGAAAAATTAATTTCTTTCTGAGGTAGGAGGCATCTACAGGTGGTCATGCTATTATGACCAGAACATCAGGATTTGAACTGTTGAAAGTCTGTTCTCACACACTGGTGCTGAGAGGCCTTTGCTAAATATTTATTTACTTAAAAGTTCACGCTGGCTTGCATAACTTCTTAAATTCCTAATTCTTGACTCATCCATGAGCCAAGATAGGAAGGCTGTGTTTTTCTCACTGTTTCAGGAGGCTGAAGTGCCTGATGCACAGCCCATATCTGGGTGGTGATGTAACACAAGGGGGCAAAGAGCAAACTGTACAAAAATAAAAAAAGTCTCTGGTGAGGTCATTGCTGACATCCCTGAACTGTTGCTTCTGTATGAAACACATGAAGGTCTTCAGACCCTTTCCATGGCTTTCAGAATGGAATGGTCTAATCCAAACCTTTTCCAGCCAGCAGTCTTTTACATCCTCAGGCATCTTGGAAACCCCTCCAAGAAGGAAAGCAGACACAAGAACCTATATGCAAAATAAGATATGAACATATTCTGTGAGGCGCCTTCACTTTAAAAATGTGGCCCCAAACCTTCTTTTTGTGTGACATGAAATTTATAATTAAATTTCAGACCCTGCAGCTCGATTTAACACACATTTTCTTGCTGGAAGGCTAATGGAGCTGCTGATTGAAGTGTTTTTAAATGTCGGCATTAATTTAGTAGGTGACCTGTCCCTAATAGAGTCCTAAGGTGAGTGAAGAGATGTTGCAGACTGCAAAAGAAGAGTTTGAAGGTAGGGAGGACTTTTATGAACTGTTTGCCCTTGAGCCAGGAAACAGTCAGTCTTCCAGTGGAGAGCATTAGAAAGGCTGCTGTGCCATCCTGCAGTTAAATGCAAACACACCCTGCTCCTTTTACGAGCTCGCTGTAAAGCCCTGAGTGAGGCTGGTGACTCAGGCAGGGCTGCTGTGCAGAACTTATCATCAACTGGGTGCCTCCATATCATAAAGCCCGTGCATTACATAAGCGTGTGCTGAATTTTGTTCTTGGGAGGATAATTAGGAGGATGGGATCAGCCTGAGCAGGGATATAGATGGGCAGGTATTAACTCTGTGAAAGGCACGGTGGGGGATTCCCTGGTGATTTTAAATACTTGTGTATAATATGGACAGTGCAAGGACAAAGCTTTGCTGGTTTTTGGAATATGGATGTATCCACCCTCCCTTGTGAGTTGGTGGTGGGAATTCCCTTCCCTGCCATGTCCTGCTCCATCTTGTTTGCCTTAAAGACTGTGCTTTCCTTGGCAGGATTATTCCATACCCAGGCAGGCTTTGCTAGCAGGGATCAGCTCTCATTTTGTTTTTTCCTTCATTTCCTTCCTTTTTCCTTTTACTTCTATTTGTACCAACAAGATCCTCCCTTGCCCCTTTCTCCAGTGTTCCTTATATTCAATCTTCCAATATTTACAACGCTGCCTGACATCTATTTCTTTGCTCAGCTGGACCACATCTTTTGAGCTCGTTCTTCAGCTCTCCTGCCCTCCACACACATTCTGGATGTGTCCCCTGAGCCACTGTGATGTGGCAATCGCTGGCACGGGGGAAGCAGTGCCACATTCCAGCAGTGCCCTCGTGAGCCTGCTCCTGCCCTGCTGCCATGTGATCCCTCTCCAGGGCCCTTGGCAGGAGAATAAACACCCCACCACGTGCAGAAATCTCATGCCCAGCTTGTTGCCAGCTTCCATCCCCTCATGATCTCTCTTGCTGCTTCACAGATTTCTTGTCTTCCAATATCTCACGGTCAAGAGTGTTACTTTTTGCTCAGGTGTTTAAAATTCAGCCAACCCGCAACTTAATACTTCTGGGCAGCAGTATTATTTTTAAGTTGTTGTTTCTCTCACTATCCAGCCTGGGTTTGTTGGGGTTTTTTTGCAGCTCCTCATCTTGCCATGTATATATTTGTACACATGCACAGACAGACACACATGTATACATGTGTGGGTTCATGCACACACAGAGACAAGCCTGACCAGTTATTTTTCATCTCCCAGATTTTGCTTTTAAACAACTTGAAGCAGAACGAGCTGCTCTCAGCTGTGCACTGCTTTAAGCTCACTGTAGTTGCTTTTCTCCCCTCCCCAGTTCTCCAGTGTGAAGTTTGCTGCTGTGTTGTACCGTGCTGATAGTCTGGTTGCCTCCATGGGCTTCACTTTTATTTGTTTCAGCTGCAAAATTTCTGAGCATGGATTTAGAAACAGCCTAACCAGATGGCAAATTTCATGATCAGAAAACTTCTTCATGTAGATTGTTAACTGCAGGTCCCAGTAATACCCAGAGGCCAGGCTGGTAAAGAGCAGTTGTCTCTCTTTATTAGCCTGCCTGATGTAGGTAGCACAGCCACTTTTTATCAGCTGCAATTGCTCTGTTATTACAGATGAGGAGAGTCTTTGTTTTGTGTTTCCCTTCTGCCTGTTTGCCACCCTTCCTGATCAAAGTTTCCATGGAGGGCTGTTGTTGCATGGCTCCTTAATCCCAACCAACAAATCTGGTTTGCACCTTGATCAATTCTCTGATTGATCTGACTGTGGTGGCACAGGGGAGGGAACAAAACCATCCCTGTTAGAGTAATGCAGATTCACGATGGATTAAAGTGGATGTTTGGCTTTGGTTTGTGCTGCTTCTGAAAAGAGCATTACAAATCTCCCACCTGAAACGGGTTTGGAGGAGTTAAAAGTTACAAGAGTTAAAAGTTTCAAAGTTTCCCTTGGAAAAGGATTGAAATACAGTCTGTTTCAGAAAGATTCTTTTTAGAAGCTAAGTGAAGTGCATTCATAATTGCCGAAGTAAAGACATAGGTTTGAAGTGCAGGTTGTGTTGGGATCTGGAATTAATTTTTTGTCATAATTTTTTAGTAGTCCAAATCTGTGACCTGTGCCAATTTCTTTAAAATTTCAGGCATTTCTTAAAGAACAACAATGTAACAGCCTTTTCCCCCTACCCCCAGAAAAAACAAACAAGGGAAACCTCCCCCACTGCCCGACAGCCAAATACCCCATAGACAAATGTGGGGGCATTCTCAATATCCAAGTGCAGAGACTTTGTACAGAGACAAATACTAAATGTTCCAGCAGCGATTAAAAATTAATCCAATGGATTTGAAGCAGAAAACCTTTTGGTGAACTCTGTCCCTGAGTCTGCTGCAGTGGGTTCTTGAGTTTTGCTTGCAGAAAAATGACATAAAGCATCAGGAGCTGAGTGCAGAGTTCAGGGCAGTCTGTCAGGAGTAATTGGTTAAAAAATGCACTTTGCAAAAACTCATTTTGTTCCTGGGAACTAGATCTCTGCAGTGCTTGGGAACAGCTGAGTGTAGTAGGTGTTGTAGCTATGCAAGCGTATTTTCTAGTTTTTTAAAAAAAAAAAGAATTACAAAAGATTTCTTAAAGCATCTAAAATTTTGCAAGTGAGTGTTTTGGTACGAACTAGAATGGAAAAATGCACCAAACGGCAGAAGCAGAGAAAGCCTTGCGTGCGTGAGTTAAAAACAAATTTAAAAATATTTAAAAAAATAAAAAAATAGAAACCTTCAGCTCTTGGAATCCTCCAGTGGAGTGAGCGTGGCTGGAAGTGGGCAGGAAAACACGTGCAGCTCCCACCCCTGCTCCCTCACGTGTTTATTGCCGTGCAGCCCTTCAGGGAGCAGCGCTGCCCCAACACGAACCATCCCTCTGTCTGCGTGGGCTTCGGCCAAGGCTGCTTCTCTTTCTCCTGCCTCCCCCACCGCGGGTTTTGCATGCAGCAGGCTGTCGCCTCCCTGTCTCCTCTGCTCACAACCACCGCGGAGCTTTTGAAGGGACCCACCTGGAATGGCTGATGTGAGGAGCCAGATTACGGATGCCCTGGGATGGTGGGCAAGGGCAGAGCCCGGGGTGGGCTGCAAGGACCAGCAAGGATGTGGAGGAAGGAGTGGGGAAGGGTGCTCTGCTTCCAGTGCCTTCCCCAGCACGGGTGTTGCAGAACGAGGTGCCTGGCAAGCAATTTAAAGGCAAAACAGGCGAGTTAAATGGCTGAATCTTCCACCCACTGCGCAGTTCCCACTGGTGTTTAAAGAACTTGCATGACTAAATACAGCGTGCAGCGTGGAAAATTCACCCTAGAGGAGATAGTAAAAGCCACAAAAAGCTGCCTGCAGAACCTCACTCTTTTGTTGCAGCCTGCAAGATAACAAGTCCTCATTTTTTCCAGTGCTTTCTCCTGCAGAATTTGATACAATCTAGCCCTCCTCTACAGGTGATTTTTTTTATTAATTGGCATAACACCCAATCCTTCATACTGGGTAGGGACAGTTCCCCAAGGTGAAGCTCTTGCTAGGCCAGGGAGGGTGTATACTATGAACTTCAGCTGTTTCTTACTTTGTAGGGTGACTTTTTCTGTCTAGAGCACTCAGCTCTGCCTTAGCCCCCAGCTTTAGATTCACACCCCGTAGCTGGTGGCTCCAAACACAGCAGTGTCACCCCGCTGCCTGCATTTCATCTTTATTCCTTAACTCACACTAGGAAACACGGCATTGTTTAGACAAAGAGGGAGGTGTGTGGCTTTAATTATGCCTGGATTTCTGAGGTGTATACAAGCCTGTGCTTCACGTTAATCAAAGGAGGATGGATCCGTTCAGACTTGCATTTATTAACCTGACACCACAGCCTGGTGTGATGCTGGGGTTGTGCTTTTGTTCTCCTCTGGAGCCCCAAGTGCTCCAGACTCATGCAGCATTTCCTGGGGTGCTCGATTTGGCTCTTCCCAAGGTTACCTGCCTTGTCAACATGGGTTTCTTGACTACTTGCTGCTTTCCTGGCTTGCTGAGGACTCCAGCAATCCCTCTCTGAGAATGCAGCTCTACAAGGATGTTCCTCCAGATGGCTTTGCTTTTTCCCTTTTTTCCCCATTTTTCTTTCTTTTTTTTTTTTTTTTGGGTGCGTGTGTGTTTTTTTGTTCTCAAGTCATTCCCACATTACCCTACAGATTAAAGATGGACAACAGGTTGGATATACCTGTGTTCTAGGGTACAGGACTTCTCCAGCTCCTCAAAATGCCTCTGCTGAGCTCTTCGTCCATGGGAGAAGTTCTTGCTGAAGCTGTGTGGGTTGCTTTGTTTGTTTTATGGCAAAGGGAGATTCCTTGCATGGCTGTGTAACCTGCCTGATCTCCAGGAGGCTGAAGCTGGCAGCAGTTTTCTCCCTTTCCAGTAATGGACACATGTTACAACTAGTTTTGTGGTATCTTTAGAGAGAAACTTCTCAAAGTGTAAAGTCAGAGCCTACTTTGAAAAAAAAAAAAAAGAAAAGCTTTTTTAATTATGCTTGTTGTTTTGAGGGAGAACTTTCTCAAAGGAAAAGCTGTGAAGATCAAAAGGGGAATGAGTCATTGAAAAACCTGAGTATTTATTAGATAAAAAGAATGTATAAGTTAGGGGGAGGGGGAATCTTATCTAACATGTAGACAAAAATCAGTGTGCTCAGTGTCCAGAAAGACTTGACTTTTCTTGAAATTTCCACTTGGCATAATAGACATTTTTGTCCAGCGGGAAATAAGTAAGACAAAGGAAATTCCTGGCCTATCTGTTTGCTCGATGATTGGTATGCCTTTGAGAGCAAATGAATGCATATTTGCGTGACACTTCAAATTAAAGTGGAGGTGTGTCCTTTTTATAAACTTGCTGTCACTTGTTGTGCTCATTTCAGCTGTGCTCACTGCGTCACTGCACCAACTTGCTGTATCTCCTGGCTGCCAGAAAGAGTTCCCCGTGTGGGTTTTTGGGGTGTGTGTGTTTCCATTTGGGTTTTTGTAGCCCTTGGTGGCTCTGCTGTTGGGCTTGGTGCTCGTTGGCATGGTCAGTGTAACAGTGATGTCTAAAAGGGTGATTCTCCAGAGTTCATTGGAGAGCCCAGGACATTTAAACACATCATACAATGTAGGGAAAGGGGGTGGCAGGGCCAATAATTACATTAAAGTAGTTTGCAGTAGCTAAACTCAACTGGTTTAAATTACAATAAATTGTCTTGACTGTTTGTTGTGTTTGCTATGTAATGGGCTGGCATGCTGCTGCTTGCAAAAACTGCTTGCCTTTATTTTTTTTTTCTTCTTCTTCTTCTAGCTTAACCATAAAGAAGAACCTACCATAGCATTATGCTTCCAGAGATGTTTTATTGGCTTAATATTTCTGAACAGCGCTTCACTATATTTGTTGGGTTGCATCTGTTGTTCTTTGCAGAAAATATTTTGTGAACACCTTGAAAAAAAGGAGACTCAGAGGAGACCTCTCTACAACTCCCTGAAAGGTGGTTGTAGTCAGATGGAGCTTGGTCTCTTTTTCCAGGCAACAACTGACAGAACGAGAGGACACAGCCTCAAGCTGAGCCAAGGAAAATAAAAGTTGGATATTAGGAAAAAGTTTTTTACAGAAAGAGTGATAAAGCACTGGAATGGTCTGCCTGGGGAGGTGGTGGAGTCACCATCCCTGGATGTGTTTAAAAAAAGATGGGATGTGGCACTTGGTGCCATGGTTTAGTTCAGGTGGTGTTAGGGCAAGGGTTGGACTTGATCTTGCAGGTCTCTTCCAACCTGGTGATTCTGTGATTCTGGGAAAGTCTAATGGTACCATGCACTTTTCTCACCTTATTCCCCCTCCTGTTTTTTTTAATTTTTTGGCAGATTTCTGACTTTGGGCTTGCAAAGTGCAATGGTTTGTCCCATTCCCACGACATCAGCATGGATGGCTTGTGTGGCACGATTGCCTACCTTCCTCCAGAGCGCATCAAGGAGAAAAACAGGTGTTTTGACACCAAACATGACGTGTACAGGTCAGTGAACTATGAAAACACCTAAATGCACTTTTAGTAACCTTGTAAAATGAGCCCTCTTTTACTTGTTTTAGGCATGAAACCCCTAAATCCAGTTTGAGCCCTGTCAAATGTCACATCTGCTTTGGGTTTTGCAAAGTCTTTGTAGGGTAGAGGCCTTTTAAAAAACTGCAGGTGATACTGGGTCTTGAAATTGTTAGCAACTGGCAATGGGAGGCACTCTGCCCACCTTTAATTTCCCTTCTGAAGGTACAACCTGACCTACTTTTCGAGTCTGTGACAAAATTCTGAGTTATCTTCAGTGGATTTCATCACTAGGTCTTTGGCTCTTCTTTCATGGCAAGATTATTAGGAAAAGGAAATCACAGTTGTAGATTAAAGAGATATCTCTTATTCTAAATTAAATGGATTCCTTTAAAGTCATCTTGTGGGGTAGAAGCATTAAATTAAATCCACTGTAATGCTTTCTCTGATTTTGTCAGTGCTGATGTGGAGTGGTTGGTAAATGCTACCAAGAACTCCAGCAAGTCCCTGTGTTTGCTGCCTCAGGTTCCTCCCTGCCAAAGCTAGACTCTGAAATCATGGTTCTTGGCTGCATCTTGCTCTGTGTATGCTCATCAGCTGAATTAGATGCAAAAGTGGAGGGACAAGGAAAATAAATTATACTTCTGTGAATTTTTGGTTTTGTTTAAAAAAATTCCTAGAAATAACATTTTTGCTTTTTTTCCTGATAGCTTTTCCATTGTGGTTTGGGGAGTTCTTACACAGAAGAAACCTTTTGCAGGTAAAGATGTGTGTTATCTTGGATTTTTTTTTTCCTTTTTCCCATTGATAAGCATGCTTCTTGCCCCACCAGCCCCAGATTTGACCTCCAAATTCTGACAGTCTTGTGTGGTAGACACTTTTAAGCTCTCAAATTCTGATCACAAGCTCAAGCCCTCCTTTGTCCTAGGTCGTGAAAACAGAACCTGTATTGCTGCAGGAGCCCTTGTCTGCACACTTCTGCTTCTGCTGGAGTTTGCTGCACAGCTCCAGATGTGTGTGTGGCCTGCACAGACTTCTGATACGTTGGCAAAGCCAACTTGGCAGGCAGCTCTGCTGTTGTTCAGAAGCAGCTCCTCTGTAGAGAGGTTCTGTAGTTTATTTGTAGATTGTGGGTACAGATTTGTTCCTTTAAAAAAAAAAAGAAAAAAGCTGTCTGTGAGAATAAGCCCTGTTCCACCCCGCAGTAAATGCACTGCTCAACAGGCAGCTATTTATTCTTTATGACTTTCCTGTGTCTGTGACTGGCCTATGTATAGCAAACATGTCCCAACAAGTTCCAGTCTACTCTGAGTTTTTCTCCCAGTGAGAGATTCCGTTTGGCCCAGCGGTTGATTTACAGTCAGGAGCTGCGTTACTGCACCTCTTGATTTGTGTTCTTCCTTCACCTTTATGAATAGTTCTGGTCTAAATAAAACTTAAAGTTCTGTTTTCTTACAGCAGATACGGAAATACAAAGAGAGGTAGCAAAGAATTATTTGAGAGTTTTTTTTCCTTTTGTTCTTTATCTTTATGGGTGGAAAAAGAACAGAGTCACTGTTCGAAATTTGTTTTTAAGTGATACATAAGCAGAAGAGAAGCAGATGTTACTGCATTGAAAAATACCTCGTTGGAGAGGACAACTAAAAATTGTTTTCCCCTATTGATAAGAAATCTAGAATAAAAGGTGTGAAAACAAATTTTCAGCCTAATGCACTCTTAATGCTGTTAGAAAAAAAGAGAAGTGATTCCTTTTGCTGGGACATCTAAATTTGTGTGCTTTTGCTTTACAGAGGAAAACAACATTTTACACATTATGGTAAAAGTAGTTAAAGGCCACCGCCCAGAGCTACCTGCTGTTTCCAAATCCAGACCTCATTCATGTAATAACTTGATCAAACTGATGCAAAAATGTTGGCAGGATGATCCTGGTGAACGGCCAACATTTCAAGGTAAGATTTCCTCGTAACTTGGCTGCCCATTTATTCTTCTGTGAGTCACGTTATTGCTCAGGACTCTGCTAATCCTTGGGGTAAACGCTGAGAAGCTCTGTGACAGAATAAATAGAGCACATTGTGTGGTGGAGACAATGATATACAGGCCACTTACTCATTTGTGGAGGAAGGGATTATCTGAGGACATGTCTGACCATGACAGTGTTATGTAAACACGCCAGGAATAAGCCTTGCACTGAACCAGTCGGTCCATTTAGCCAGAAATTATGTTTATTTCTGATAGTGTGTGTCGGGGCATAGGCCAAGCTGGAGTTGGTGTGGTTTGCAGTGTACCAAAGCGTTGAAGGACATGGCTCTTGAAATTTTTACTGTTGAGAAACTGAATTGTTCCCTTGTAATGAAACAATACAGTCACTTCTCTGCCAGTAAAAGGCTTGAACTTGTCCAGAGCACCTGTTGTGAACTCAGATGTGCAGAGGGATGTAGCAAGTGCTGTCACCAGGCAGCTTCATTTAGCATTAATGGGAGAGATTTGCCTCTTCCCTTTCCTGCTCAAACAAGGAATGAGGACTGAAGGGAAGAGGGATCCCATCTTTTAAAAAAAAAACATGTCTAAGTCTGCCAGCAGTACAGTGGTTCCCATTTCACAGTCCTGCAGTGTGGCCCCCATGTAACACCAGTCTGGTGTGACTGAAAATTAATTGTTTGGGCAGCCCTGTGTACCCTTGGCTTGGCTGCACACTTGTGCCCACTGACGAGGTGCTAGATGGAAAGGTCAGGATTGGAGCCTTTCTCCCACCTTATCTCAGAGCTTTTAAGTTCTACTGATAGAGACAGGCAGCAGGACATCTCAGAAAAAAAACCAAGCACTTAAACCTTCTCTTGTTTTCTCCAAAGAAATCACTTCAGAAACAGAGGCCCTTTGTGAAAAGCCGGAAGATGAAACAAAAGAGATGATAACTCAAGACCTGGACACCAAGAATGCCCCAGAACAGCAGCCTGAGGTATTTTCTCTTTCACTTCTTGCTCAAACTTGCTGGGTTTTGGGAGGAACAGGCTCCTCTATGACCTGGAAGGTCCTAAGCAATCTTCTCTTTGCTGCTTTTGAGCACCATCTTGCCTGATAGAAGTGACTCTTGGTGAAGGACTGGAATGCACAAATGACAGCAGGTGCATGGACCAGCTCAGGAGAACCTCAGGGCAGAACCAAATGCAAGTGCATCTTATTCTGTGGAGAGAGAGCAGGACAGTTAGGAGATAAAGGCTGGAACTATGTGGGTGTGACTGATCTTAAAAAACACTGTAGAGAGAAGAGCCACGTGGCTTTCGTGGCTCTGTGAGTACTGATGGAAGCTGCCCTCCTGCTTCTGAAAAATCTCAGTGACCTTCTTCATAGGTTTCATTTAATACAAACAGTTTTTAAAGGCTACCTGCAAACTGACAAATTTGTGTTTCTTCTGTAGGGTCTCGTGCTCACTTTTGTTTGCTGACCTTTCTAAAATGCTTGTGTGCTTCTCTTGAAGGGGATTTGTGCACTATCCCAGAAGAAACAGGAGCCTGCTCTACCATCAGTTAAGGATTACAGTCTGTCAGAGTTGTTGTCCCAGTTGGATTCAGGGATTTCACAGACTATGGAGGGCCCTGAGGATCTCAGCCGCAGCTCTTCTGAGTCCAAACTTGCCTCCAGTGACAAGCGGCTTTCGGGAGTTTCATCTGTAGATTCAGCTTTCTCATCCAGAGGCTCCCTTTCCCTTTCCTTTGAAAGGGAGAGTTCAGGTAATGGTCAAGTTTTCCTTTGTAGTTGTTTGGACTGGGGCATGGGAGTCAATGGTTTGGAGAGTGGAATAGCATTCTGGAAATTACTGTTAGCCTTGCTTTCTCTTGCTGTCAGCACTACAAATTTGTTTACTGGAGGTAGTTATTTAAAAGGAAAAAATAAAAATAAAAAAAATTATGTGGTTCCCAAACATGATCTAATGAGAAATAATAAATCTCATTTACTTTTGTGAAGGAGTAAACTGGCATTAAAGCAATTACAGGATCAGTCATGTTGTTGGTTGGAAGGGAGGTCACTACTAGTCCAGCATCCCACTTGACATGGCATTAAAGCCACTGCCCAGTCAGGTCAGCTGAGTTTGTGGCTTTTTCAGTTATACTGAGTCTCAAACCTGAGCACCTTAGCTTTTGAGAGGACTCAAGCCACCCTCAAGCAGCCCCTGGGACCATTGTAATAAAGACCCTCTCACCTTTCAGTTCAGTGCTGCAAATACCAGACATTTGTTTTCCAGTTAGGTAAAAAATGGTTAGTGCAGGGAAATCAACCACAACATCCTTCAGTCTTCATGCCACAAGAAACAGAGTTAATGGGGGCCCAAATCTAACCTGAAAATGTTCTGGGACTCCCATGGAGTGGGGGGATGGATTGCTCTGCAGGCAGCTCATTGCTGAAGCCATGGACAGGTAAGATGTGACAAGTATCAGAATTGTGATGCTGTCTTTTCCAGAGAATCTTAGAACAGTTTGGGTTGGAAGGGACCTTGAATGAGCAGACACCTTCAACTAGATCAAGCTGAATGAATCCACCACCTCTTTGGGTAACCTGTTCCAGTCTTTCACCACCCTCAAAAATCTTTTTCTTCTATCCATTTAGATATTGGTACTACAGACATACAGAAGAGGAAGCTAACGGAGGCAATTTTATCTGGAGATACCAGCAAGCTGATGAAGATCCTCCAGCCTCAAGATGTTGACATTGTTTTAGATGGGAACTCCAGTCTTCTGCACTTGGCTGTTGAAGCAGGCCAAGAAGAATGCGTCAAGTGGCTCCTGCTGTACAATGCCAACCCTAACCTCACCAACAAGAAAGGGTCCACTCCTCTTCACATCGCCATCGAGAAGAAATTTAAGAGCATCGTGGAGCTGATTATGGCCAGGAAAATCAACGTCAACGCCAAGGATGAGGACCAGTGGACCGCTCTTCACTTTGCTGCCCAAAACGGGGATGACTTCAGCACCAAAATGCTGCTTGATAAGAACGCCTCCTTGAACGAGGTGGATTTCGAGGGCAGAGCCCCCATCCACATAGCCTGCCAGTACGGCCAGGAGAACATCGTGCGGATCCTGCTGCGGAGAGGCGTCGACGTGAACGCCAAGGGCAAGGACGACTGGGTGCCCCTTCACTACGCCGCCTGGCAGGGCCACCTGCCCATCGTGAAGCTGCTGGCCAAGCAGCGCGGCGCCGACGTCAACGTGCAGACCGCGGACGGCCGGACCTCGCTGCACCTGGCCGCCCAGCGGGGCCACTACCGCGTCGCCCGCCTCCTCATCGACCTGGAGTCGGACGTCAACGTCCCCAACGGGCTGCTGCAGACCGCTCTCCACATCGCCGCCGGGACCGGCCACACCAGCACCTCGCGGCTGCTGCTCAAGCACGGGGCAGAGCTGGAGGCCGCCACGGCGGAAGGGTACACGGCCCTGCACCTGGCGTCTCGCAGCGGCCACCTAGCCACGACAAAGCTGCTGATGGATGAACGGGCCAGCGTTCTAGCCAGAGGCCCCTTAAACAGGACAGCGTTACACCTTGCTGCGGAAAACGGGCACTCTGAAGTGGTGGAAGAACTTGTCAGCGCAGAAAATATCGATGTTGCTGACAGCGAGGGGTTCACAGCCCTGCACCTGGCTGCACGAGGGGGGCACGTGAAAACGGTGGAGGTTCTGCTGAAGCACGGGGCTCACACTGACATGCCCAGACCCAAGTGTCAGGCCCTGCTCCCGCCTGCTCGGCAGAGCAGGAGTAGCTCACTTCCTGTGTTGTTAAGTGACACTTAAGTAAAAGGTGCCAGGTGGTGCCTTTTTTACCTGGTGTGAGGAGGCTGCTTGAGCTCGGCGGTTCGGGGCCTTCTCCAGCTGCGCAGGGACGCGCTCGGCAGCGGTGGCAGCCGATGGACTGAGGTGTCTGAGTGTGACTGAGGCCAGGTGCAAGGCCAGGAGCTGGGGTCTGCCACGCCGTGGTCTGCGTCGTTCATTCCACACCTTCCAGCCCTGCCTGGATCTGGACATTCCCCTCACAAGGATGTTGTGAGAGAAGGATGAGACTTGAGCATTCCCCCTGCTTTTTTTTTTTTTTTTTAATGTGCCAAACTAATTTAAGAACTAACGTTATGCTTTTTTTTATTTTCCTCAAAACAAAAAGAAAAAAAAACTGGCATAGATTTGTGGTTCATTGCAGCGATCGGTATTTTGGGCTGAAAGCCTCCAGTGTAGAATAAGCACAACACCAATCTGCTTGAAATTAATGCAGGAATTGAGGAAAGGACTATTTAAGGTACAGTTAATCAGGTTTCTGCTACATTTTTTAATGGAGACATTGATTACAGATTTCCATGTACTCAAAGTTTATGAGGCAGACTTAATAACAAGGCAGGATTCCAAAAATAATAAGCAAAAGTAAAAGCTTAACACGGCTATCTTCATGTACAGTACTACCTTGTATGTATCCTGAGATCAGTAAATTGGACTAGGTGCTTAGTGGTTTGTCTTCAATGAACAAGTCAAAAGCTGAAATTCATACTGGACTGGAACTGGATGGTCTGTTTAACACCGTTGTCCCAATTTGCAAAACACTGTTTGGAGGGGCTTATGACTAGAACTGATATACTGTGTATATAGGATTTCTACCTGTTGTATGCTTTTTTTTTCTACTGAAGAAAATAGATTGCTTAGAGTGGGTATGTTTTAATACACCTTTTAATTTCACTCTTTTTGAAGTACAAATGTGGCCTGTTATTAATAAAAGATTGTGTTCCACAACTTGTCTGTATTTTGGAGTCGATAAAGCAACTGAAAACCCATTGACCAACAGCAGCAGAACACAACTATCATTTGTTTGGTGTTCATAGAGTGGTCTGAGTTAGAAGGGACCTTAAATACCCCCTAACCTGGGCAGGGACACCTTCCACTAGATCAGGTTGCTCCATCCAGCCTGGCCTTGAATGATGTTGAAGCCCAAAGTGTTGACATGTAAAGCTGCCCTCAGTTTTACATTCCCTACAGCTTTACAGAAAGCAAGGAGCTTGAAGGAATGGCAGGTGTTTGTTATTTACAGAGTAAGATTGTAGAATAAAGCCTCACATAACCTGACCTTCGTGTGTGTAACACATCAATGTACAACTGGGATGGTTTCCTCTTACACTGTAGCTGTTCATGGAGGATGAAATGGTATTAAAAAGTAGATTGTGAAGCCACCCTCATGCCACTACCTGGAGGTTACAAAGCAATGCCTCTCCTAGCAGAACGTGGCAATCCCAACAAATTCCTAAAGGTGCTGACAGTGAAACTTCTCATCCAACAAAAAAACCTGTCATTTTCCTACTGCTTCCTTCCACGTCTTTGGAGACCAATAAAGGTGGCCATGTTTCATTAAGCTGTGCTTAATCAGTGTCTCAGTAGAGCAAATTCAACCACAGACCACTTGGTCTCTCAAGCTTAAACACTTGGCTTAGCCTAGCACACATCATTCCCTTCTATTTCACACTCTCCTGAGCAGCGAGATTAAAGATACTTAAAT
Source organism: Daphoenositta chrysoptera (assembly GCA_013397915.1). NCBI lineage: Eukaryota > Metazoa > Chordata > Aves > Passeriformes > Daphoenositta > Daphoenositta chrysoptera. The sequence goes on along the minus strand of VZRO01008371.1, from coordinate 112,773 downwards.
TCCAGTACTTGCCTGAAGTGCAAAAGAGCTGCAAGACCGGGTAACAGCAGTCTTGCACCTCCTAATAAAGGTGGTTCACACCAGCAAGGCAAGGGGAAAGTACACTTATAAAATGCTCTTAAAACAGCTCAAACACTGCTTCGCCAGTACATTCCTTCTGTGCCTAATAATAATAGTGCATTAGCTTCTAATTAAACATGAGGCCACACTCGTGAGTCTTTATTTCCATGCTGCCTTTCACAATAACAGGCACCAGCTATGCATTACAGAGAAGGCAACACAGCTGGCACTAGACAAAAAAACAACAAAGGATTGCAATGACATGCTGCCAGTATTGGAGTGGGTATTTTTCCCTGTGAACCAGCCTTCCTCGGGGGCAGGAGGGGTGAGTGGGGGTGCTAAATTGGCACTAATGCAGCAATTAGGAATTACTGTTTTGTAAAGGCCTCCTACGGGTGACTTTTCTGGTCATATGTGCCCTTCTCTGACTTAGCTGAAGTCTCTGGCTGTTGACCTCAAGCTTACAGGCGTTTCTTTGTCTCTTTCCAATCTTAGGTGTGTTCTTTAAAAAAACCCTGTAGGCTTGGGAGGTGGGTTTGAGGTGGTGATGTGAAGGGCTCCATGGAGCTGATCCTGCTCCAGGTCCCCAACTACTCCCTTGCAGTAGAGAGGGCTGAAAAATGAACATCAGCTCTTCCTGCTGACCTCCAAAATCAGGCAGAGATTGCTTGCAGGGTTTCTGCAGACACTATGCTGATCTGCTTCCTTAGGGCTTCTCACCATGGCCCCAGGTGGCTATTTCAGCCCAGGGAGAAACAGAAGGAAAAAAGATAGAGTGAAATGACGTTCGTGACCATAACCTTCACCTTTTCATCTCTAGATGTGGTTTTTCTGCCTGCACAGTGCCGGTGGCACAGCCTGGGCTCCTGCCAGCACCTGCTGGTGCTGTCTCCCAGCACAGCGGGGAAGGTGCCTCCCACCATCCCCATTCCTCACTCCTCCATCCCAGCCTCTGCCCCCGGGCAGAGCACAGCCCCTGCTGCATTCCCTGCCTTTGCAGCAGTTTGTTCCCAGCACCAGGCAGCTTTATTTACCTGCTGCTCAGCGCCGTGTTTGTACAGGCCTGAGAGGACTCGACAAGCCTGCGGTTCAAACACGCTGCTCGGCGGTGGCGGAGGGGAGAGGATTGCTGGGTGATTGCAAAGAGGCCCCGAGGCAAACCTCAGCCCTTTCATTCCTGCCTCCTCTCCTCTCTTGCACCACCTTGGCTCCACTCAACATCAGGCTTGCAAGAAAAACAAGGCATGTGGGAGCTGCTCTGCAAGGCCTCCCTTAGCAGAGAGGACTGGAGGAGGGGATGTCTCCTCTCCTCCACGCTCCTTTAACCCCAGCTGGGTGCCATAAGGTGCAGACCAGCTCGTGGTTGTCTCCAAAAATCCCAGGTAAAGCCTTCAGGTGCCAAAGTGCTCATGGGGTGCAAACCTGTGTTACCTCCCTGGCTGTCTCTGGGCTCAGCTGTTGACCAGATCCCATTGTCCCTGTGCCTTGGGGAGGGAGCATCCAGCCTTTCCCTTTCCTTGACTTTTGATGTGTTTCTTTGAAGGAGACCCACACAAGCAAGGAAGAGAGCAGTGGGTTCTTTAGACACCACTCCTGGGGGCAGGGGGTTGAGGGAAGATGCCCAGCTGCACTTTGCCTGCCCTGTTCTTTGGCCAAAACTGCCTGCGAGTGCGCCCAGGTCTCTGCGTGAAGCCTGTGACCACTTTGGTTTGGTACTGGAGAGGGATGGGTCAGTCACAGCACTGCTCCACTGCCTCCCCTCTCCGTGCTTCTGGGATGCTCTTTCATCCAGGGCTGTGGTAAAAAAAAAACCCAGACACTCCCATGGAATCACAGAATCGATTAGGTTGGAAAAGACCTCCAAGATCATCGAGTCCAACCATTTCCCCAGCAGTGCCATGCCCACCGCTGTCGCCGACCCACGGCAGGGAGAGACTCATGCCCCAAAGCGAGCGCTGATTAAGCAGGGCAGGGTAAGAGCACAGGAAGCCCTTTCCAGGGGAGGTGGCACAGACAGATCCCAACACGTCGGGCTGAGCGTCAGGGGCTGTCGGCACTGAGACGCGGGGCCGGGAGGGCAGTGAGCTGGGATGGAGAGAGAGCAGGGTGGGGAGGCTGTGCCCCGGGGACACTGGCACCCTGGAGAGGCTGGCATGACACCCGGCTGGGCTGGAAAACCCTCACTGCTGCACCAGAGAAGTCCTGAGCTTACAGAGAAACACTCAGCAAGGCACTTGAGGAAGAATGGGATTTAAAATCAGTGCTGCCGATACCTTATTTACCTGGTGTTTTTGAAATGCTGTGGGAGAGGCTGTCAGGCTTTGCTCTGCAGAGCTAAGACCATTTAAAAGCTAATAAAGAGCAACTGGTGATCTACACAGAAACGCCTTGTCTGAGAGACTCGAGTAGAAACATGCAGAAGTGTAAGGCAAACACTACAGCTGTGGCAATGAGAAGGGGAAAGATGCTCTGCACTCTCCCCTGGAAGAGCAGGCAGGAGCCCGTTTGCTCTGCCCCAGAGGCACAGAGTAACCCTTGACCGTGACAGGAGTAAGGGCCACGGGCCAACTCAGAACATGCACGAGGAGAGAAATTTGCCTGACGAGTCTCCCCCACCCCAGTCTCCATTGCCTGATCGGATCAGAGGAAATAAACCCTGGCAGAGCCAGTTCTCACATGAGTTCATGCCCTGACCCTGCCTCAACAGGGACCGGGTTCAATACGTTTCCCTTTTATCTATTTAAATAGGATTGCTTTTCTTAGTCCACTAACAGGCAAAACATGCCAAGTCCTGCGCTGAATTACTGATGTCTGCTGTGTGTTTTAAAACCCCCAGTGAGGCTGGCTTTGCCCCAGCATTGCCTTGCTTTTGCAAAGATGCTTAGCTAGGGGCATTGTAGGAGGCCACAATTATAACTGACATTGGAAACTTCTATCACAGTAGCTACATCCAAAAGCACACGTGCAGTGGGGTTTAGGCATTTGCAAAATCAAAGTCTTAGATGTTTGTGGTGAATATAAAGGCTGACTTCAGCCTAACCCCTGCCAGTCTCTGCAGCTCACGAAAATCTACATCTTCCTTTGAAAAAAAAAAAAAAAATATTTTAAATCTATTCAGCAGACTAGGCCATCCGAGCTTCAAGAAGATATTGGATGCCCTGAGATTAACTTAGTCTGACCACTGACTTCCCAAAGCAGAAAAGCCTTTATTCCCCAGGTCTCGACATAAATCCAGATTCTGATGGTGATACATTAAAGAAAGGTGGTACAGCTCCATTGCTCACCAAGCCAAACTGCTCTCAGGATCATCTCTGTTCTCTCCTCATCCCCTGGGCTCCTGACACATTTCCCACTGCACCAGTTCCTAGGAAAGGAGTTTATTTTGTGCAACAAACCAAGGCAGCCAGTGCAGATGCAGACAAGCTCTCTGGCCACGGGTACAACCCACAGCCTGCACCTCCCTCCCTTTCACCAGGGCAGTGTTTTCTCTGCCACAAAGGTCCCAGCTCTGGTTCCTTTCCAAATCAAAAATCTTTGCAGAGTTGGAAACTGAGGGGCTCACTCCCCATCACTCTGCCAGCTTTGGGGAAAGAGAGAGCTGCAGAACTGCTCCCGGCATCCCCAGGGCCGTGCCAAGGACGCAGCCCCAGACAGGCTTTCAGCACAGCAGCCTCTGTTTCCTTCCCAAAGGCCTGCCAGGACGAGGCAGCCCTGCAGCAGCCCTGCAGCAGCCCTGCAGCAGCCCCATGCCCCATGGCAGCCGGCTCGGCGTGTGCCGGCAAGCACCGCGCTACAGGTGGCTCTGGCTCACGGGGCTTTGCCAGCCAGCATTTTGGCAGGGAGGCAGCGTTGCAGATGCCACTGGACTTTATCCATTCATTCCTGCTCATTAGTAACCAAAAGAGCCACTGGAGCCAGGGTGAAGCCCGATGGTGAAGGCTGTTGCTAATGAGCTGTGCTGGCAAGCACGCCCAGCAGAGAGAAAGGGCTGGGGAGTCACCGTGGCTCAGAACCAGCCTGGGCCACTGGGGAAGCTGAGGCATCCCTGATCCTCCCCCTCCTCCCTCTGAGCTTCCCTTGCCTCTCAATTAGTTTTCTGCTTCCTGGAGGAGTTAAAAGAAAAAATAAACGAAAAGGCCAGCAAATGCAGAGGAATACACTGGTTTCTCCCTGCTGGCAGAGGCGTGTGCCGAGAGGGGGTTCCCTTTTTCCCCCCACTGGGGTGGATGCTGGCAGCTGAAGGGCAGAGGTGAAGCAGGGCTGGCTTGGGGTCAGGCAGAGGGTGCAGTCCCCAGCGGCACAGCTCACCCTTGGAAAGGGACTGTTCTGCTCCACAGTATTTTCAGGACTGTGCTGACAGTCTCTCTAGCCTGAAGCAAGCCAAGAAAAGGTGCCCCAGGGCAGGCTGTCATTCCTTTAACGACAGCAACCTGTTTCCAAGGGATTTGATGCATCTGACTCCCATTAAAACCAGAGAGACGCCGACCTGTGGGACTTGGCCAGCGTTGTGCTTGATGCCTGCAGACATCTGGAACTGCTCCTTCAAATGCCACCTCCTCTGCTCCCTCCTGCCCCACACTGCAGCACCCTGCTCCAGCCAGTGCTCTACAGCATCCAGAAAAAGCCTTACAGTCAGCTTGTTTCCATGTGAAGTCCCCAGAACTGCTCTGAGGTGTGCCTCAAGGGCCTCCTGTGCGTGCCACTGCTTTGTCCCCTGTGAGCTTGCAGGTGATGCCTTATCCCTCTTCTTAAAATCAGAGTTGAACATGGTTAGAAGGGAAAAAGGGGTTTTTCCCTGGGTATTTATTTCAAGGATCCCTGGTGCACTCTGTCCAGGTGGAACACTCTGAAAATGCACATGGAAATGCCCACCCCAAAACGCACACCCATGATAGGTCAGGTATAGAATTATAGGTGTTACAAATTAGCACATCTATCAAAGGTTCCCCAATGAGTGAGGCCAAGTGAACCCCCCTCCCCAGGAACCCTCCCCTGGCCAGACCCATCTTTGAGTTTACAAAATGTGTCCAGAGAGGACCTTGGTGTCTGAGGCCTCCAAGATGTTCAGTCTCCTAACTCAACAAAATATTAAGTCTAGGAATGCAGGCTAGAAAGAAATACCAAGAACACAAAAGGCCACAAAGGCAAAAGATCCTTATGGCATCACAGGCAGGGCTCTCACAGGTTGGCACGAGGGTCACAACGAGCCAGGGAGGCTTCCCAGGGAAGGGCCCAACCCATCGATCCACCCCACCTGAGCTCTTTGCAAGGAATCAACAACAGGGACAAGGGTGGGGCTGGGTGGGATAGGAGGCAATAGGGATGGGATCTCGAGCCATTCCAGCTTTTTAACGTGGCTCTTTCCCCACTGCCCTCACGGGGACAGCCGGGTGCCCGTGCCCCTCCCTGCCCAGGCACACACCTGGGCACGCACACTCGCTCATGCAACGCCCATTTCTTATTTTGGCACTGAAAATCGGCCACTTCTCAAGGCGGGGAGCTCTCAGATCACCCCATCCACCAAACTCCCCCCAAGCACAAGCTGCTCACAGGCAGGGCCGTCACTCGTTGCTTTCAGGACCAGACTAAAACACGAGAAAGGAGACAAAAGGAAAGTAGCTCATCTCTGCTGTGCAGTGCTTTGCTGACCTGATCCCACCGACTGCTCGGTCCCACAGCAGTTTGCAGCTCTTCCCTTTAGCTGCTCCATCCCAGCTCCCTGAGGTCTCTCAGAGCATCCACACTGCCAAAAGCTGCCTCAGGGTGTGTCCCTCAAGGCTGCCAAAGGTTCGAGTTAGACACATCACAGCTCTGCCCCAACCCTGTAATCCACTCCCGTGGGACACTGCTGCTGTCAGAAAGAAATGAAATCCCATCTGCAAAGAAAGAGGAAAAAATATCCATCTCCTCAACCACGAACACTGGTATGGTTGTTCCCAACCCAGAAAGCACAACCTGGGTCAGACCAGCATTCCTCACTTTCAGTTTTGCCTTTGTGTTAAAAGCCTAATGAAAAATCAAATCATAATTCCCCTCTAAGCATTTAGGAGGTACAGTGCCCATAGGGAAAATGTCTTCCACATCCCAGTCATTTATCACAATGTCCACTTTATCTCTAGTAAATATTTAAATATTTCCAGAATCCTACACTGTTCTTCAGTTACCATTTCAAAAAATATTTATAGATACATACGTATTTTTATACATATTCAGACACATAAATATATGTGCTTGTGCATATGTATAAACACACATTAAAAAAACCCACGAAAGCATTTATTTGATCAGTCTAAAGGCACCCTGCCTTTGGATTCTGCTTCTACCTCCTCTTGTGGCAGAGAAGTATCTTTATCTTCTCTCTAGCAGTCATGAGACAGGATATAAACTCCTACTGATTCCTCTACAATACTACTTGTTGACAACAGCTCCAACCCCATCCCATCCCAACAACCCAAATCCAAACCCAGGTGCAAGGACTTGGGTCTAAAATGGCACATGGTGATGCTCTGGCATCACCAAAAATGAAAGGAGCTGCAAGTAACTTACTTACTTTCGGCCTCATCTCTTTGCAGTGGTTTATTGTGGTTTATTTTTGCCAGGCTGGAAGGGGCTCTGAGCAATTTGCTCAAGTGGAAGGTGTCCATGGCAGTGGGGTTGGAACTGGATGATCTTTGAGGTCCCTTCCAACCCAAACCATTCTACAACTCCTCCCCTTGTCCCCCAGCTGCCTTCTTCACCATATTTTAATATCTGTTGCTCCTCTGAAGGTCATTTTTTGGCCCATAAAGAGGGTATTTACCAAGTATTTCTTAGCTCCATTGCAGACATACACGTGCACACACAAAGTGGCCAGTTGCAGAGCTACATTGCTTTTCACCAAGCCTCTTCCTGCCCTTCTGCTCTTTTCCCAAGCTGTTTGTTTCCCCAGGTTTGCTCTAAGGCCCTGAATGTATCCCAGATTAACAAAATTCACCAGAGACCAAGGTACAAGGGGCAAAAACTTCCAGCCAAGTGGATCAAGGCTCCCAGCAAAGTTAGGTTTGCATCTCTCAGCTAAAAATGTCCCCTCTCCCCCTTCCGATGCCTGGTGAGTGCCAGGGGCTCCGTGCCAAGCCCTGGCCACTCCTCACCAGCCACGCTGTCGTGCCAGAGGATTATGGCTTCCTCGAAGTCTCCTGAGAGGCTTCAATTATCTTCCTTGATCAGATATCAGAGCTCCTGTGCCAGCAGCGAGCGGCGGGAGCAGACCCAGGGTGGAGAAGATTCGCTCCTGGGCAAGGCACTGGGTGTCCTGCAGGGAGAGAGAGCCCCAGCACCTCAGCTCCACACAAAGTTCCATTTCTGGAGAGGACTCTTCTGGGAGAGGCACAGAGATGCTGGGGCTTTGGGGGCAGCTCTGCTGCTGCCCAAAAGACCATGAGAGTTGAGTGAAATGGAAGAGGGAAGTCTTTGCTGCTGCTGGAGAAACCTGCCAGAAGGCCAGAGCCAGCCTCAGGTTTTGGGTTTGGCTCCCCCTCCAGTGCTTTTAACTCCTTAAAGCTCTTCCTGAACAACCAATCCAATCCTCCAGTTTTGCCCAAAAGGCATTTGGCCGACAGCAGGGAAGTTCAGATGTCAGTACAAACACCTCTGATGCCAGCAGAGTTTGGCTGCGGATCCGAGTTGTGACACGATTACTACCTATTGAGGATATAAATATTATATTGTGACACACATAAGATCACCGGATTTCCACAGAATATGTTGTTGTTGAGGAGCCAAGAAATAATCCTTTAACCATGGATTAGATTTAGTGCTATTTGACATCCCATCCTTCAATCAAGCCATTAAAAGAACCCGGGACAGGAAGATTTCCTCACCAGAAACGCTCACATCCAGGTGAGATATTTTCTAACACACATGCAAATAAGAAGTTACGAGGCTCTCCAAGGAGTGGCTGCTCCAATCTAGTGCCTACTTTGTGCCTAGGCTACATTAAATGCTGATCCTTTGTCTGGAAAAGGTCATTAAGCTGCAAATGTATCTGTCCTGTCTTTCAACTCAATCTTGGCTGCGAACTTCACCCACCAAACCTTAATGCCCACATTAAGTGTGACACATTGATGTCCCTTGCAGCAGCACTTGCAGGGGTGTTGTCACTGCAGGGTGACCCAGCTGTACCTCCCAGGCACGCAGCTGAGCCTGCAGTCCCCACAGGAGGGTCCAGCCTGCCCTTCCTTTCCTTAGGGGTGCCAGCTGCCACTGGAAAGGTGCTCAAGCCTCTCCTCATCTCCTGCTCCTCTTCTGGGCCCTGCCCTTTGAGTCGTGGTGAATTCACGCACCCAGAGGTGAAAGGTGAATCCTCAGTGACTCCCAGGGCAGGGGGGGAGAGAGGGAAATGAACAGCCCGTGTATTTCAGCCCCCTCCAGTGCAGATTTGCTCTCCCTGCTGTATCCAGCAGTGTGATCTCCAGAGGCTGGAGGCAGCAGGTGTCTGCTTCCCTGGAGAAGCTGTTCCAGTGTTTTTTGGGAGTACAGCTGCCAACATCCTCTGTAACTCAGCCTGTCTGTCACCCAGCACAGTCACTACAGGTTTTTCCTCTCTCTCCCTCCCTCTCCCTGCCACCTACAGTGGAGGTCCCCAGGGTTCCTTCTTTCACTTCCTCCTATCTTAGCTGGGCTGAGTTATTAAGGATCTCTCTCTCTAGCAGCAACAAAATGGGGAGAGGTATGGCAAAATTAGGAATTCAGTGAAAAGAAAGCCAGCTCCTGCAACAGAGATGGGGAGGAAGAGGAAGAACATCAAGAAGAGAGCTGGAAACGAAAAGTACATTGTGGAATTATGCAGCATCCCTGTAACAAAATCAGTTATACAACTACTTGTGAGGGCACCTATTTGCATTATTCATAGGGTATTAATTACACAACTCTTTAATTTTTCCTTTTGAGACTTTGCCATTACAGCTCAACACCTGCAGCAGGTAACCCAGCAGCGCTTTGCTGCCTCCAACACAGCCTATTCACTTTTCTCCTCCTGCCTAATTATGACAATTACTTTCTTATCCTCCTCTTTTATTTCCCCTGGCTCCCATTGTTTGAACGAGCCATTACATCTTTAATGCTCCCGTAACGAAGTTGTTCTCTGGGGACCCCACCCAAGACAGCACCATGATATCACTTGGTGTCAGGTAACAGCTGAAATCAGCTCTCCACCAGGTTTTTTTCTGACAGCTCCTAACAAAAAGGAGGTTTTGGGTTTGTTTTGTTTTCCTCTGACTGCTGCATCTCTCCCTGGCCTCCTTGTACCATCCATTCCTGCTCATCACGTGCTGGATGAACACAGATAAGTGGTCTCAGAAGCTGTTCCAGAAGTGACAGGGATCCCAAGGAAGGGCTCAGCCCATGGCTCAGCCATGAAGAAATTCTTCCCTGTGAGGGTGGTGAGGCAGAGAGGTTGTGGACTCTGCATCCCTGGAAGTGTCCAAGGCCAGGCTGGATGGGGCTTGGAGCAACCTGGGATAGTGGAAGGTGTCCCAGGGGGTTGTGACAAGATCATCTTTAAGGTCCCTCCCAGCCCAAGTCATTCTATGAGCAGGGAAATGGGAGTCCAGGAGCATCCTTTGGGACACAAGAGTGGAAATGGAGAGTGGACAAAGCTCAGTAGAGAGGATGAGGAACGGGGTGGGACTTTGCAGGGCACCAGGCTGGGGAAGCTGCTGTCAGGGTGGAGGTTTCACACCTCTGTGCTCAAGAGTCAGCTTTCAGAATCAGCCAAGCAAGGAAACAGCTCAGCCCCAGCCCCGTGCAGTGGGAGCTGAGCGTGCACAGGGATATTCCCTGCCTAAGCACAATGTACCAGCTCCTCGGAGCTGAAATCCCTGGCACCAAGGGTCTAAGCACCACCAAGGACTCGGAATCCTCCCACAGCAACAGCAAGGCAGGGTCTCCTCCCACACACCCCAGGTCCGGGGCTGTGCTCAGACCACAGCGGGTAACATGCTTACCAATTAATTATTGAGAGCACCAACAGAGGAGCAAAAAAACACATTTGCAAGGACTAGAAATACGTGACCAAGTCAGAGCCTATTAACCAGGGCAACCAGGGCTACTCAGCAGTGCTCAATGACAGTTCTTTAGGTTGTTCATTAAATATCGATTTTCATAGCCTGCTGGAATGCAGCACACCCGACTTCAAGTGTCCCTACCAGTGTGCCAGATCTCCCCCAGCAACAAGTGGAGAGAAAATGAGGAAAACACAGTGCATTTATTCATCCCACCTTTCTCAGGCATGGGGCTGTGCCCCTGGGTGAGCTGGGTGCCCAGCACTGACCAGAGAGGGAGAGCAGACAGCCCAGGTGAGCCCAGGAGAACTGGGCTGGCCGAAGGAAGGAAAGCCACATCCCACCCAGATTTGCTGCCTCCACTTTGTTGTTAAAACAGCCACAGCGATGAGAAGCTCCTGGGACACAGCTCAGGGTATCACTGGAGCTACGAGAGGGTTTTGGTGCAGGAGATGGAGCACTGGGCTCCTGCCTGAGTTCAGAGGGAGGCAGAGGAGTGTAGGAGTAGCAGAGCCAGGTATCTCCCCTGATGGGTCCTCCTGGGAGAGTGCTGCTTGTGAGAGGTTGCTGGCAAAGCTGATTGTTCAACAGTTGGGGTTGAGCTGTCCAGGCTCCTGGGCTAACACTGGGGTTGGGTTATGCCTGTAGACACAAATCCAGAAGGAACCAAAGAGCTGGGTCTACCACTCTGCTAAAAGCAAGTGCTTTACTGCTAAAGACCTCCAGTAAGTGCTGCTGTCTCTAGGGGTAATCCTGTAATCCACCCTGAGCTAAAAGTGCTTCTTTAGTCTCCTGTGTTAGGGCTGGGCCTTAGGGCTGCCTTGACAGCAGATGACCTGAGGAACTGAAGCATGGAGGAAAGTTTCTGAAAGGTTGGAGGTATTGGCTGAGGATTCCTGGGTGTAGGGAAGGCTCAGAGCTGGAGGCGTGTGTCAGATGATCTTTTGGGTGTATTGAGTTTTCATGGCAACATTTTGGGCGTTGGGGGTGGCTTCTATGAGAAGCTGCTAAAAACTTCCTTTGTGATCAAAAGAAAAAACCTGAGCAACATTACCTAGAAGATGATTGCAAGCCAATGGTCATCCTAGAAACAAGTAACTTATTCCAGCAACAGTCAATATCCATTTGTCCTAAATGAAGGTATTTGGTTCAGCATTTGTGGCACCAGTGATCTGCCAAGTTTGCCACTCACTCCTCTTCACAATGAGGAAAACTTCTGCTTTTCTGAGACCTAATGCCCATCTTGCCCCTTGTCTTAAGCCTAGATCACAACCCTGTCTGCTTTTACACTGCAGTTTTCTTTTCAGGAGGTGCAAACCGTAATACCTGTTCAGTATATATACTTTTTATATATATACACACAATGAGTTGAATCTGGCCTAGAATAATCAACGCTGGATTACTCCAGGAGGCACTGACTCATTTTAGCCTTACAATAAAATCTCATCTGCCTTCTGAGCCAATCAAATACAATTTGCCTCCTCATAAATCAGCCCTTATCTTAGCCAGACAGGCCCTGCAGATGCTCATGTTATATCAAACTCCTCAGCTTCTGCTCTCAGCACTCTAATCCAGTGACATTGAGCTGAACCTAAGGGAATTATGACCCTTTTGCCCCAGGTGATGCTGACTCTTCAGTTTTACAGAACTACAAGAACTGAACAGAAATTACAGCTTTGTGAGCAGCCTGGGCCCTAATGACGGGGTGATTTCCTTGCTTACAGGCCCTGAGTTGGCACAAAATGAATGAGGACTCTTCACCCACAGGCTACCCATCCTATTTTTAAATGTCCATCAGGACACAGCAGAACAGGACATAAAGCCCAAGAGATCTCCAGCCCGTGCTAAACCAACCCCTGACCATCCTCCTTTCTGCCATGTCTTTTTTTTTTTTCAAAACACACCTGAGCAAATCATAGATCAATGTTTTCCCTCAGGATAACACCCTCGCTTTTGCTTGTTTGGCCTTGCAGGCACACGAACACGTTGATCCATGCAACTCTTCAGTTCCTTGGTTTTCCACATGGCCCCTCAGCCACAGGAGCCTCAAGCCCCCACCCACGTGGCACCAGGGCTAATCCAAGCCCAAAGGCAGTGGAAACGCCCCAGAAAGCTCAGGGCAGGGCCAGGGCTTCATCCAACAGGAGCTGAGGAGTTTCCTGTTTTACCATGAGGTAAATGCACGAGCCTGGGATGAGAGCCTGCGCCGCGTCCTCAAGGGATTAGTGTTTTTCATAAGGACGAGCTCCCAGAGGTCCTGTGCTGAGATGAGGGCCAAGATTAGGAACAGCAGGGTTGGTGGAGCCCAAGGGATCCACAGAGCTCACAAAGCAGGAGGAGGGCTGGCATCAAAACGAGCCAATGGCTTTTGGGCTATTTTGGGATGAGGCAGGGACTCCCACATCTGTGTCTACAGGCACACACTTAATGCTTGGGTTGGCAGAGCCTGTTTTCCTGCTGTAATTGCCCAGTGGGAGGCAGGATGGGAGCTGGTGTCAGGGTTGTTTAGCCCTCCTCACCATGGCTGTCTGGCCAAATTCACCATCAGCTCCACCCGTGGGGCCTTCCCAGCTCCTTTTTCAGGCCACACTGACTCCACTTTGCCCAGTGCTACCAAACCTCCAGCATCTGGTGTCTCCTAATCACCCTTTGGCAAACAGCAGCCCTCCACTGTGTATCAAAGGAGGAGGATGGGGCAGGATTAGGGATCAAAACAAGGCATGGGAGATCTCAGTCTGCTTCTGAATCATTCAGGGCTGGGAGGCTGGGATTAGAGATGGTGCCACTGGAAGCCAATAGCTCCTGCNTTTTTTTTTTTTTTTCTGGGGCTGGGATGCTGCTCCATGGCATGGTAGTTTTTAAATACAGGGTTGGCACTTTATCCCAAAGTCTATGCCAAATGATAAATCCTGGAGATTTGCATAAACACTGGTGTCAGTCTGGATGGCTTCTACGTAACTGTGGGGCATGTGTGGCTCTCCTGGATATACAATAGCAGGAGCAAATAACTTAATGGGTCTGTTGTGAGTAAAGCCTGCATCAAAGGCTGGAGTTGAAGTTCTGATTAAGAAAACCGAGGGATGAAAAGCTAAGCTGATTTACACATTTTGCAACACCTCCCAAGGTAGAATGAGGGCTGCTGGTAATAGCAGCAAGCGTCTCCTGGTTTGTCTTGGGGCACAAATTGTTCTCCAGACAAACACAGGCAAGCCTAGAACTGGGCTTAATATTAGGGAAGGAGACAACTGAAGACCTCTTTATTGTTGTTTTCACTTTAGCTTAGGGCATTACAGTGGCTGCTGTCCTGGCAGGAGATTATCAACATGTTCAGCACTCGCTGCCTGGCTGGTGCCTTGGGTTGGTCAGGGTGCTGCAGTCAGAGCTCAGACAGTGGCACCTTTTTGCTCAGGCCCAGGAGGTCCACAGGGATCAGTTCAGGTTAACACCAGAGCCACCTGCCCTCACCAGCACCACCTTTGCTCCTCAGTCCTGGCAGGAGGAAGCATCTCAGAAGAAGCCCCACTGCTCCCGTGGCACCACCCAGCCAGGCTTTGTGTCCTTTGCTGCTGCTCCCTTTCACCCTGGGCTGTTCTGCAGCACAGATGTGTCCTGACACCCACTAGACAAGACATATCCAGGAAATTTATCCAAATCATCAGGGGAATTGCTTGGGAGCTACAAATTCCAGAGAACACATCCTGCTATCCCCCCAAACCCTACTCCCCCAATAGCAGATGTTGGCTTAGATGACTTGTCTGAATTTTTCCATTCCCAATTAATTAACTTCAAAAATGTACAATTTTTTAAAAAGTTACTAATTTAAGCTTTGTCTTCTTTTTAAGTTATCTATTAGAGTTGGAGAACCTCTATTGACTCTGAATAATTGCCTTTCTACTTCCAGCTGGCATTACTGAACAGGCTATTGAACACGAAGCAGTATGAACTTCGGTTTATAAAATTTACATTTTATTACAATAATCTTTCACATGAGAGGTACCTCTGCCTCATTTATGTACCCCTGTCCACCTTCATGTGCAAATGTATTGCTCTTGAATTTTAATAGATATTGGAAATGCTCACTGGGGTGAGTCTTTTTTCACTGGCTACAAACACAATATGACAGCACTAACATTTTTTTCCACCCTGCTCATTTTTTTTTTTGATCCTGGCTTCTTATTTAATAATAAACCAGGCTGTGAACACACTGACTCATCTCTTGTTTTCTCAAAATAGTGAGAAGTTTTATTTATTTTTTTTAATCAGTAACTACCTGAGAGAAAGGAATGCCTCACAAGATAAAGGCATTTAATTAGTTTGTTTGCTGTTAAGAAAAATATGTAGGTGGATGTGGGCGAAATGCCAAGCCAAAGTGGTCTGGCTTTGCTGACAGTTCAGCAAAAGAAAAAGATTAGACGTCATGGAAAAAATTACTCCCTGAACAGGAAAAGCTGGACACGGCACATATTTCTCTCCATGCTCCAGCTTTGTAACAGTAAAAGGAACCTCTAGCAGCAGCTAACAGAACATATTTAGGGTGCAAGAGGGCTGCAAGACAACAAAGCTGGCTGAATCACAGGGCTTTGGTAATTACATGAGATTTCTTTCAAATCTCTTATTTTTCATTAGTATTATTGTTGATGTTATTATAGCAAGAGCTCTATCATCCCTTGTTTCCCCAGACTGCACGAAGGCCAACACATCAGCACTGCCCAGGGCACTGTGAACCTTTGGCTTTGCTGTGCACGTTTCGGAGCAGACCCAGACATCAGGATACTTTCATTTATAACTCAGAGCACACTACAAAGCGGGATAACCTTTTGGAACCAGGTCAGCAAACAAACAGCACCGTATCAATCACCCTAATCTTGATTTTAATGCTGCTCACATTCCTGCGGACACGAAACACTCGAGGTACAACGTGCTGGAATCCCAAAACACAAACAAATCCAGAGAGCCCATAAAGTAGCACAAGTCTGTTTAGAGTTTGGCCATTCTTGCTGAAGGCCAAATTTGCCACTGGACATCCTCTGAAGCCTGTTCACAGCTGGGTCCCTCTGGTCTGCTGCTGCCAAGGAACTCTTCCCCACACTTGAGTTTGTGCCACATCTGAAGCAGGGTTGTGCCCATCTGTACCAAACTCGTCCCTAGGGACTGCAGGGCATTTCAGACAAAGCTTTTCAGCTGGCTGCTGCATCAGGAAAGTCCACCAGCATGTTTTGTATACAGTGCCTTAATGCCAGCCATCCTTTACCCTTTAGACTTTTGTCCCAGATAACAGCCAAACAGCTCCGTACCTTTCCTGAAATCCACGATTCTTATCGTGGTGACCTGGCTTTTTTTATGATCACTCAGTTCACTCCCACCTTTGGATTGTTCAATCCATTTCTGTTAACCAGGAAGGATACTGAAATAGCCATCCCATTATTAGCTGCCTCCCATTTCTGAGATGAGTCGTCTCTCCCATGCTGGAGGAACCTGGCCACACAACAGCTTCCCCTGTTGACCTTCTTCTCGTGACCTTTGGGAGAGTGAGATGTCTGTTTACCACATGGTCCCACCCTCAGACAGTCATGATAGGGATTTTTTTTTTTTTTTAAATCACCATGCAGCCCTTTCCATACTGCAGGGGTCTGTTACACACCCTCACACCATATTACCTTGATTTTCCCTTTTGTAATTGAAGGGTTTGTGTGCCTGACTTGTAAAGAACTTTGTGAGAGTTTCTTCAGAGCCACCCAATCCAACTGTGTGTAAAGGACACATTTGTACACATCTCCAGGAGAAATTGAACCCAATGGGAGGCATCTAGTTTTGAAGAGCAAGTCTGGCACTTCCAGCAGCTGTTAGTGATGGCACAGAGACCCTCTGGACAGAAGAGGATGGATATATGAACAAATAACAGGAATTTACATCAGGTCAAACACCATGAACCACGAGCAGATTGAGAACTAAGAACAATCAGCAGGTGAACGATCTGCTCCTCAACCAGCAGAGAGAAACCTGGCTGTCACCTCTCTTCTCCCACAGGATCTCGCCTTGCATACACTTATCCCATTACAGCTTCCCTTTTCCCCGTGCCCCAGCAGGAATTCCAATCCACACCCTTACACAACTGCGATTTCTCTGGGAGAGGGGATGGGAATCCTGCCTGAATAGGCAGCAACTGGCTCAGCACTTCTGGCTGCTGAGGCAGGAACACCGAGGGCAGTGCCCACACCAGAGGCTGAAAGGGTGGGACTGTGCCTGGGAAGCCACAGCTCGGGCACCAGAGGCAGCTTTGTCCCTCAGCACGGCACCAGCAAATCTTCCACGCTCCCAGGCAGGGTTTGCAACTGGTTATTTCACCCTGCACTGCCATTGCATCAGGACTGCTGTCAGACACTTTAAACCTCAGCTGGTTACTTTTCCTTTCAGGCATGGCAAGAGAAGGGAGAAGAGAACAAGAGGAGTTCTGAATTTTCTCTTCCAGGAGAAATTATAAATGAAATCCTGGGTTAATAAATTTGCTTTACCCAATCTGGCTCCCTAGAATGAGGCTAAAGGCAACAAGTTCTGCCTCACTACATCCACGTGGCTTGGCCAGCTGCTGACACAACTAGCATTTTGCAACACCTTGCCTGTACCCACGCCAGTGTGGGCCTCCCTCCTGTCCTGCCATTACCCTCCCCAAAATGATGAGCTTCTCCCTCTGCTGCAACCACAGGTGCTGTTTTCCACCAGGGAATATCCCAGTGCACACTCAGCTCCCCTTGCACGGGGCTGGGGCTGAGCTCTTTCCTTGCTTGGCTGATTCTGAAAGCTGACTCTTGAGCACAGAGGTGTGAAACCTCCACCCTGACAGCAGCTTCCCCAGCCTGGTGCCCTGCAAAGTCCCACCCCGTTCCTCATCCTCTCTACTGAGCTTTGTCCACTCTCCATTTCCACTCTTTTGTCCCAAAGGATGCTCCTGGACTCCCATTTCCCTGCTCATAGAATGACTTGGGTTGGGAGGGACCTTAAAGATGATCTTGTCACAACCCCCTGGGACACCTTCCACTATCCCAGGTTGCTCCAAGCCCCATCCAGCCTGGCCTTGGACACTTCCAGGGATGCAGAGTCCACAACCTCTCTGCCTCACCACTCTCACAGGGAAGAATTTCTTCTGAATTTCTAATCTAAATCTGCCCTCCTTCAGCTTAAGGCCAGTCCCCTTCATCCTATCACTCCACGCCCTTGTGAAAAGCCCTCCACCATCTCTCCTATAGCCCCTTTAGGTACTGGAAGGTGCTCTAAGGTCTTCTCAGAGCCTTCTCTTCTGGCTAAACAACCTCCACTCTCAGCCTGTCTTCACAGGAGAGGTGCTCCAGCCCTGTGATCATCTTGGTGGCCTCCTCTGGGCAGGTTCCCACAGCTCCGTGTCTTGTGCTGGGGCCCCAGAGCTGGTGCAGAACCCCACACAGGTGCTCCAGCCCTGTGATGCCATTCCTGGGGGGGCTGTGCCATCCCTGGGGGATCCAGGCTCGGCAGGCTGAAGGATCCTGGTGCTGTGGGGCAGGGAGGGGCTCAGATCCCCCTGGCTGTAGCCGTGTTCCCATCCCAGCTCTGTGGGCAGTGTACAAGGTCTGGGTGATAAGGAAATAGGGACTGGTGTGTGCCACTGCAGGGGACACTGGTGCCTGGGAACCCCGTGTGGCCCCAGGTGAGGAAAAGGTTTCTCACCCCACTTCAGCTGAACAAAAGCCTTTCCCCTCCACTTTACTTTCTGCACTTCCCATACTCAGACCAGCTTAATCTCCACGGCACCCACACAGAGCATTTAGCCCTGTTATTAAGCCTTTGTAGGCTGCAGCAGACACACAGCACATTATGTGAAAAATACAGGAATTAATGTAATTGGTTTTGAACAGGGCACAGTCTCCAGCGTCAATTAAATACTTAAAGGAAAAGGTATGCATGAGAGATAATGGTAGGAGTGTAAAAATGGCATCAGGCTAAAGAACATGTATTTCTGGTTAAGGGAAAAAACCCATCAAGACAGGAAGCCTGAAAAATCCTTACTATATGAAACACCTCCAAAATAATTAATGAAGCTTTTCTTGTGGAATTAATATAATATAGAGAGATTTGAGGACTTTAAAAACCTTAACATTCCTTATTTTTAGCCATTTAGCATGTTTTGGTGCACATGGCAAATCACATATTTATGTTGAGAAACCTTAGGTAGACAAATTGGCTGATCAGATGTTGGAAGTGAACAGAGTGAAAGGAAAAGAATCCAAAAGTGGGAGGAAGCATAAAGAGAAAATGTTTCTTTTTGCTAGCACACAGTAGGATATATTAAAAGTGCCAATTAAAAATGGAACAGGAAGAAGAACTTCATTTTCATGACATGAATATAAATTTTGAGCAAATTACATGTTTTGCCCTTAAAATAACCATCCCAAACCCACTGTAGAAATGTAACCCCAGCTCCTCACATCATCCTCAATAGTTCTGCTCTTTCTTCACAGAGATGATGTGGAGGTGAATGGGGAATTTTCTGACCACAGGAGATGTGGGAACTGTTTTAAAGGTATGAGGAATTGCAATACTGAGGGAGAGAGAAATGAGAGAGGTGAGAAAATACATCCCTAAGGAGAGAAATCTGACAGAGTAACAACAAAAGGGTGCTGGGGAATGGGAAGCCAACTTAGGCAGTGAGCAATGATGACCATTCCAGACGTTTACAGTCACGAGTTCAGGCTCAGCTTTCACTCCAGTGTCTGTCTCCCCAGCTGGAAGCTGAGTGAGTCCATAACCAGCACATTTCCTGCACAGTTCTCTCAGGAACAGCATCGGTCACTTATCACCAGAGCTTTTATTTAGACACCGAGTTACAAGCTTGTCATGTGAGTGGGTCAAAGGCACTACTTGAAACACAAGTATTGATCCCAAGATATTGCCTTGCTAAAATGGTACAGGTAAATATTGACACGTAGAAAGAGAAACTGAAAAGAAGCTGAATTTGGGACGTTTCCCATTCCTTAAGTTGCACACAATTCTTTTCATCCCTTATATCACTTTCTCATTGCCATTGAAATATTAATTTTTTTTTTTTAGCTCATCTTTTAAGGCCATCTTAAAGCTCATCTTTTAAGCTCATCTTAAAGGCCAGCTTGACTTCTCCTGCCTGTTCACATGCATCCACTGGCTGGCAGGTGATAAAAACCTTCTTCCCACTGACAGAGCAGAACAACCAGGCTCCTCTGCACAGCGACAGCCTGAGGTTAGAGGAGGAAAACCAAAAGAAAGCAAGAACTATTATGAGGACACAGCATAGTGGCACTTGGAGAGGGTTATTTACCTCCAAGTTGTGGGGAACGAGGCCAGTTTGGGCACCAAGCTCATTGAAGAAGTGTCAGCTTTGAGGGACCTGATTTCCCAGAGCCAAGAATGGAGGAGAGAGGAGGGTTAGAGGGGAAGGGGCATCCTGAGCCATGAATGAAGCACATCAGAGTCCCCACTGCCAACAGCAGGACAAGAAGAGCTTTAATTCTGACAGAGTTTAGAGTTCCCCCTCCCTTTGGGGCTGGGCTGGTGCCGTGGGGAGCCCTGGTGTCTCTGTGTGCCCTCACAGACACAGAAATGTGCAGGTTCCTCCCCTCAGCAAGGGCAGCTTATCAGCAGGGCAGCCAGGAGAAAATGATAAAGGCCAATTTAATTACACCTGCTTGTCTCATGGCTGGGTAAATATTGTGGGACTCATGCTCAGCTGTGCTGAGTCCCATAAAATCCATCTGAAGCCACCCTGCAGCTCCCAGGTGAAACACATGTGCTTAATAAAGGTGATCAAAACATCTGAGGGGAGAGTTTTCTACTAAAACAACAACAAAAAAGTGATTTTAAGCAGAATTAAATGTTTTGTAGAAATGGTTTGATATAAGTGTTATCACGAAAGCAAGATAACAAAAAATATTTCTTATTAACAAAATTAATGAGAAAATTGTTTTGATAGGGTGATTTCTTTTTAACTATGATCTCTCTTAAAATCTATATAAAAGTAGAGTATAAGACACCTGTACTATAAAAATGAAAGGTTTATGGAAATTTTTCATTAGGAATAATGGAGTTTTGCTTTGCAAGAAATGCAGGCTTTTTTATTCCCACACAGCATTTAAGTGTCAACACCGGACTTCAGAACAGAAGCACTAATTTCTCAGCAGCTCCACCACTAAAAACATGCTTCCCCTAATTAGAGTTTTGTGGTAACTCTGTAATAAAGGCAGGAATGAGATAAAGACACTTTTCCTCAAGGAGAGAGGGAAAATTCTGTAATCCATACATGCTTGGAAAAGAATTAAAGTGAGTACATCTTTCCACAATGGTATATTCCTTAGACTGGAAAAAAACCAACCAAAAAAAACGCACAGAAGAGTCATGCAGCACATACCAAACCCAAGCAATTTCTCACTTTCCCACAGAGAAAATTGGCCATTGGGCATTTTCATCTCTGCATCACCAAGTTATTACATCCCAACCACTCACAGGATAAACTCCAGCTAATTAAATCACAGTCTCCCAGGTTTTAATCCTTGGATATAATTTAACTTTACACCAAAAGATCCTTGACACTGACAGCTTAATTTGGTGTCACTGCTCGCTCCACTGCCACTTTAATCAGATAGGCTGCAGTGTCAGAGACCCACTGAATTACACCCGTGGTGTAATCAGGGGTGTGTAATACTGAGTTTTATATTAATAAAGGCTGATATCACCGTGATGCACTCCTGAGGCAGATAGGAGATGCTGAAACGAGTGCAGTAATAAGGAGCCCCACCCTTTCCATATATACCTGTTAATAGCTGGTTTCCCTTAATAAGACTCTTCCAAAGAACAGGCCTTTTCCTTCCCAGCAGCCACACTTAATACCCACACAAGCAGAAAGGGAGACATTTCCTTCCAGAGCGCTGCTGTTACACAACCTCAAAAGCTGCATCTCCATCTTTTCTAGGGGAAGGTTCCCTGCCCGTGACAAGGGGTTGGAATGAGTTCATCTTTAAGGTCCCTTCCAGCCCAAACCATTCTGTGATTTTATGGTCTGTCAAGCCAGGGGCACATAAAGAGAAGGATAAAGAGAAAACCACTGGTGAGCACAAGAAAATAAAGTCAGAGTGGGAACTGTCCTGTCTGTGGATGAGTCCTGCTAACTGGCCCTGAAGTCCACCTTGCAGCCTCCTTTTTTTTCTGTAAATCAAATCCTTTTTCTTTCTCCTTTGCTGTTGCCACAGAGCATGACATTTTCTCTCAAGCCCTCCTATACCTTCATTTCCTTCTCGCTGTGCTAGCTTGCACTTGGGCTAACTGGGGAGAGATCATCAGCCAGGTGAACACATCTGTGTGTCACAGCTCTGTCTGTCTCCAAGGTAAAGCTGGGTGGGGCCCCGGGAGGAGAGCAGAGCAGAGGGGAGCTGGCCTGGGGCAGCTCTGGAAGACCCAGGAGGAAAACACAGTTCAGAAGAGGGGCAGGTGCAGCTCCTTGCCCAGGACAGAGAATGGGGAGCAATGGGAGGACGATGAGAGCCCCTGGTATTTAAGTTAGGAATGCAATCCATTCCTGCAGGGAGATGGCAGAGGAAAGGGGGGGAAAAGGATGCAGGGAAGTGAAAATCCCTGAAACAGAAGGATGGGGACACAGTGTGACACAGTTTAACGTCTAGCAGTGCTTGTTACATTGACATTAAGGACTATCCAAGCTACTAAAAGGACTGCAGCCACTGGAGTCCTACCCCTCAAAAAAAGCACACCCACCCCCTCCTGCCATGTGTGGATCAAAAACTTTGGTCCAGCTCCTAAAAGCTGACCCAGAATAAGGGAACCAGACCAAGCCATGGACCTCCAGGGTAAAGACAGGCCCTGGAGGTGGCCTCTGAGGAGTAACACTGATTCAGGGAGAAATGTGAAGGGTGACAAAATCCTGACACATCCAGGATTTTGACCAAAACCACCAGGGCTCTACCATTACAGATCTCAAGAGAGCACAGGAGGATCCCCCAGTGCATACAAACCCCCAAAATGTACAAATGGAGCAAAACATGCACCTGCCTCAGGAAACTGTGAGGCTCAGGGGCACATGGATCCTGAATAATTGCCTTTCTACTTCCAGCTGGCATTACTGAACAGGCTATTGAACACGAAGCAGTATGAANGATCCTGGCTTCTTATTTAATAAGAAATTATTATTTAATAAGAAATTATTATCCTGAGGGCTGTCAGGATGGCTGTGATGGGCCCTTGCTTCCTGACCACCCTGCAGTGGGGAAAAAACCAGCACAGCTTTTGGGGAAGAGGGGAAGAAGGGCAGGGTATGGCAAGGCAGGGGAAGGTGATCAATTTACTGTGATCACTCCCACGGGCAGCCTTGCCTAATCCCTGTGGTAATTTCAGTAGGTGTAGGGATGGAGGGGCTGGCAGGAGGACGATGGGCAGGAGCCCACGAGGTTGTGTTTCCTCTCCCAGAGGGTGGGTGATGTCTGGGTGTCGTGCCAAGCCCTGCCTTGAGTCAGCAGAGCTGTGAGTGCACCCAGGCGGGATCAGAAAGCGCCCGGAGCTCCTCACATGGAAAGCACGGTGGCAACTGGGGGGAAGCACAGGAGGGACAGATCCTGAGGTGATTACTCTGACCTTACTCAGTGGGAATTTCTGCCTGAACAACAACTGAGTAATCACTTTGCCTGTTGGCACACACATGACACACCGTTGCGTTTTATATGGGAGTTGTCTAGATTTCTAATTAGTTTGCACTTGTCCTGGTTGTATTTTGACAAAACAGCGCTAGACAAGTCTATTTTGTCCTTCCCCCTGCTGTGTTTAACAGCACCTATGGTGCACCTGGGGAACATCTGGGGGTCCAGCTCCCTGCTGCAGCCACAGCACAGCTACGAGGTGCACAAGTGCAACTCACTGCAGATTTTGGGTGTGCTCCAGGCACGGTGGCAGGGAAGGTCCAGCTCTGCTGCTGGACCACAGGATGGACAGGAACTTTTCCACCAGGCACAGGCAGTGTTGTTCATAGCTGGGTTTTGCCCACCATCTCCTGTCCCACAAGATGCTGTGGCTGTGACGGTGGAGTGCAAAGCTGTGACCTTGTGCTGTCTTTGCTGAAGGCTGTGGGGCAGCTGGGGTTTATGGGGCAAGGAAAGCCCTTGAACAATATCTGCTCCCCCTGATTTCAGCTCTGCCCACAAGCAGACATTTGCCACCCAGGGCACAGGTCATGAAGCACCTCTCTGCTCAGCTCTCAGGAGAGCCCTTCCCAGCACTGCCCACGGACTGACAGACGTCTCATCCTGTTTGTGGTTTAATCCTTCTCCACTTCTTCCAATCAGAGCATTTGGGAAGAAATCCCAAAGGAGCAGTGTCTCCAGTCCAGCTCTGTTCCAAAATTCCAGGGCTGTCTGACCTCCTCCCCACTGCACACCCTGAGACAGGCCCGACCCACGATGACTCTTCTCCCCAGCCCAATTTCCTGGCCAAAGTGCTCCAACTCCCCTGAGCACACACTTAACTTGTTATATAACACTCTCTAAGTGCTGTAAAGTGTTTCAGCATCATCACAACATCATTTCTGAAGATGAAAAACAAAACCCCGGCACCCTCACAGACCTCTGCCACCAATGGTAATCGCAGAATTCATTCCAGCTGAGGCTGAAAGGAGAAACGTGGCAAGTTTTACAAGAGGGATCTTACTTGTTTGAACTGACAGTAAGAGATGCCCCTTGTAGATGCCTGCAATTTTATTTCTAAACTCACATCAGGATGTTTGTGTGTAGTTACACAGCAACGTGCTTTTAGTTGTGGATTTAATAGTAAGGCACAGGAAAGAAAAACACCATGAATCTCAAAGTAAATATTGTCCTTATGAAACACAGTGATAACAGCCCAAACCAGAGAGCAGAGTGCAATGCACACTGCAAAGAGCCCAAAAAGTCACATCTCTGTACAGTGGAGGGCTTCACATCCCTCCCACAGCCTCCCTGAAGCTGAAGGGAGCACAAAGAGCAGCCAAGCCCAACATTCTGTTCAGTCTTAAACCTTCACCTGCTGCAACAAATGTGTCATTGTAGGAGATATACTGCCAGCATTTGGCACCTTTAAAATCTATTTTGATCTGCAGATAAGATCAGTTTGCTAAAACAAGCACAGGGATTGCAAAGGTCTCCTTACCAGCTTAAAGGAGAACAGTTCCAGCAAAGCTTTGCAGGCCAAGTTTAATAGCTGCAATTTAGGATGCTGCTGCCTGCTGAGGTGTTTGCAACCCAGACCATTGCACTGCAGGGCTGTAAAATAAACCAGTGCTGGCACCTCGACCTTGCCAGGGCTGAGCTCAGGCTGGTTCAGACCCTGTTATGGGCAATCCCTTGGCAGCAGAACAGCCAAAGCACAGGTGCACAACCTCTGCCACCAAAGGCAAACTGCTGCTGCCAAAAGTCACACTGACCTTAAACCACCGTGGGTATTTCTGGTCCAAATGAGGTTTTTAACCTTGTGTTACTGTGTAACTGGTGCAATGAAAAATGTGCTCAAATAAGGAAGTAAATGGAGATGTAAGAACCCCAACCCAGGCTGGCATACAGCACCTGAGGGGTTCCTTTCCAAAACATGAGGAAATTCAGATTTCAAAACTGACCAAATGAGTTGAACATAAGGTTCCTGCTCATTTTGAACAGTGGCCACATCTCCTATCCAGCTTGAGTGCAGGATGACTACAGACTCATCAGATTTATTTTTTTGTCATTACCATTGGTCTTATAGAGCTTGCTCTGTAATCTGGCATTTTACTGAATAATTATGTTGACATATATGACTTTCCTTAACTGGCAAGGAAGTTCATGCTGAATCTATTTCTGAAGTTACCACACAGGATAACTCATTGCACCAGGATATATAAATCCCTGCACACATAAACCCTTAAGAAAAAACCCCATTACTCATTTGAACTTTGTCATTGTGTGACTGCTTTACAGACTGCATGCAGGAGGCAACAAGTGTACGTGCAGAGTTACACAAAAATAATCTCTGCCATTTTCATACACAAGCTTGAGTTTCCTGACCAAAATATTTTTGAATGAAGAATTACTCTGACCTCAGAATTTAAATTTTTTTGGCATAGTTTCAGGTTTTTCTGGGCAGCTTCACACCTAAGATCACTCACACAGGACAGAAACTGAGTTTCCTGGTGAGCTGAATTTCTTAGGACAGTTAGATTTTTATGGTATATTTTCTACTCATCCAAGTCATGTAATATTTCCTCAATGGAGATGTTTTTCAACGCAGAAGGCTTGATCCTAAATGAAGAAAAGATGTCACATGCCCTAATTCCAGTTCTAACTGGACACCTGAAAATCCAGAAGCAGCGACTGACAGGGTCTAATCTGAATAATTTATGGATCAATATTTTTTTTTTAAGACAGTTTTATAGTTGGCATAAAAACATAAACTTTTCAACTGACTGGAATTCCAGGTTTCATTCACCTGTAAATATCTCCTTATCTGCTCATATCTGTAGAGATACAGAATATCACCTGTCCTAAGCACTGACCTCTGTACATTTTCAAGACATTCCTGTGCTGACACTAAATTTGTGCTTATATGAAAGGATCCCTTTGTTCCACACCTTTATACAACCCAGTACTGTTGATAATCAAACATTACGATTAAAAAAAAAAA
>VZRO01008371.1:52842-86568 GCA_013397915.1 Daphoenositta chrysoptera | reverse complement strand
AACATAATGACACAGCCGGACACGCTCAATGTCAACAGAGATTTCAATGCCCTTGCACAAGACGATATTGTGGGAGAGGTCTGCAGGGTAACTGGGTGAAATACTTCTTGTATCAATAATGTATCATCATTACAAGACAAATCTGTCTGTGCCAGGCTCTACCTTGTGGCACTGGGACAGACACTCATTACCAAGTCACCCTCGGCTGTAAGAAATGAGAGATCACTTCTTTCAGCATCCCATGAGTGACCTGTCTACAATACCTGAATTCTCAGCCCCAGCACACAGCTGGCACAACAGCCTTAGAGAGGATTGCTTAATTTATGAAGAAAAAGCTGTCTGTTAATTAGATTCCTGTGTTGAAAGATGCATGGATTTTAGAATCGTATTTCACGAAAGTTACCAAAGGTTCTCCCTGACAGACTTTAATACATTTGTGCGCTTCCTACCCCAAAAAAATGTTCTTGAAATAATTGTCCTGTTCTCCCAAGAAATCTGGTGTTTGGAAAATTATTTCTTTAGTGAAGGTATTTCAAATAACGTCATGACAACCAACACAGAAAATCTCAAGAAGGAAACACAGATTTTTTTCCTGAGCATAGACTGGCATCTCCCAGATCTTCCTGTGCAGCTCCATCCTCACCAGCACTGGCAGGGTGGCTGCTGCCCCTGCTCTGCCCCTTGTGCTCCAAGCCCTGCTCCCAGGTAGGAGTTCATGGCAAGGCTCAGCTCCACAAGTGGAAGCTCCTGCTCTCCTTCCTTCCTCCTCCTCCTCCCTCCACCCACGCCAGGGCAGGGAGCCAGGCTGAGGACACGCTGCCTATTGGGGTGTGCAGGGAGAGGGAACCAGGGCTGGCCTGAGAGCAGGCACCTCTTCTCTGCTTGCTTAATACACACCTCATCACTTCTCTGCTCTTTCTTTGCATTAGAAGCCTGATGGTCACATCCAGCTTCTTCTATTTAAGCACCATGTTCATTTTTGTGGACCTGATCCCGCTGCTGAGGCTGGTGGGAATCAACTCAAGTATGCCCGTCGCATAAACAAATTAGTTTAATTCTATATTAAAATGTCCTCAAACCAATTGTTATTCAGCTTCTTGCCTCTGCTGCCCACTTGGTATAACTACACCTGTAACTGAATTATTTCTTTGTTCAAGAATCCACCCGGTGCGCAAGCAATCCCAAACTTCATGGAAACGTAGATGGATACTTCTCTATATCTATTTCCATGGATATTAAGGCTTAGGGGGGCAACTAAATATCAGTCTCAGTGCTACTCCTACAGCAAAAGCAAAGCTCCACAGAGATCAGGACGTGGCTGTGCAGAAAGACAGCAGAGCAGGTGGTTTGTAAGAATGGTTTGCTCTGGGTCGGAACCCAGACACGAAGCGTGAGTTGAGGGTTGTTTTGCTTTTCACTGTTTTTAGTGGACAAGACTCCAGCCCTTGTTTGTCACAGGGGAGCCCTGCCAAGGTGAAAAAGAACCAAGCAGAGACAGCCCCACACGCCCAAGCTTGCAGAGGTCTCCAAACAATGACGGGGCAGCCAGAGCTCTCTGGGCCACCTGGCAGCAGCCTCAGCACGGCAGAGTGACAGTGATGACAGCTCAGTGTCAACTCTGGCTCTTCAACATTTCATCTTCCCTGTAGGTTAAGCAAAGCCTGCCATAGGTGTGAGGACCATCAACTCTGCAGGGAGGGAAATGCAACAAAAGGGGAAGGAAAGACACAAAAGTGGGAATGAGAGGGCTGGAGCATGGAGGGAAGGAGAGAGAGAAGGAGGCAGCAGTCACACGAGCCAGAAATAGCAGCAACCTGAAGGGGTAGCTTGGGAAGGAACCATCCAGTAATCCCACTAATTAAAGACCAGAGAAAAATTATATCCTTGCTCCCTCCATGCTTCTTGATAACAAGGACTCTTCTACCAGATGAAGCCCTGACCTTAGAGGTAATTATTCCTACAAAGAAGCTACAAATAAAAATTAAAAAATAACAAAATCTGCTGCCCATGAGGCCAGAGAGGAGTCCCTGGGCTGAGCCCCTCCTGAACTGCCAGCACTGCAATTGATGGGGAGCAGCCACAGCACTCCTTGTCTGCCCTAAAAGCTGCCACATCTTCCCAAAAAGTGCCTTGGACACAGCAGATCCTCTGGAGGAATGTGATGTGCCAACCTCCCCTGCCAGGGGAATTATCCATGAGCTAACTCCCCCCAGCAGGAATGGTGGCTGAGCTTCCTGCTCCAACCTGATGTTCGCTGGGGCTTTCAAAACACCCAGGTATGTGATAAATGATTTATCTTTCCCCAACGCAGGTCGGCTCCCCTCCCACCTCACAGTACCCCAGGGGCACAATTCAAGCCCTTCTGGATAACAGGAACACTCCCCGAAGTGCTAATCATGTCAGAGAGATTGCTGGGGCATTTAGAAACCCAAAGCTTATCTTCTGCCCCATACAAAAGAGGATCTGCTTCTGCAGACATCCTAATCGGCAGGATTCTATTTAAATTTCAGTCAGTTCCCAGCCCCACACCGGAGCATAAGAAAAGGCTGATTAGAAGCTGGGTGAATCAATATGTGCTGAATGGCCTAGAGAAGTAGGAACATTCATCTTGGCAGCAATAAAACTGGGAAAGCTGTGGGTGGATGACTAAAAGGAACAAAGGGCTGCTCAGCAGCGTTGAGCTAGGGTAAAAAGGCCAGGAAGAAAAGCACTCATAAAACTTTATGACTAAGATCAGAATGAGATGAGAAACAGGCTGGGAGAAGTGTTGGATCAGGAAACTTGTCACTCAGTCCTGGGGTGAGTCACGCCAAATCCTGCCCTGACTCCTGCCTTTTAGGACACGAGGTCTGCCTTGCTGAAAGGGTCAAGTTCCCCTCCTGGATGTCCCCATGAAGGGTTGGTTTCCTTCAGGGGATTCATGGGACTGCTCAAGGGAGGAGGTTCAGCCTCTCATTTCAGTGCAAGATAAGCACAAAGGCGCCAGAGCTATTGCAGAGCTCTTTTAGGAACATCAGCATCGGGACAAGGGGGAAAAAATTACCCAAAAGAGGTTACAGGGCAACAGATGTGCCCTGAAGGACCCGAAATGAGGAGAAAGAGCAGCAGCCCTCGGGAAGAGAGGCTGAGCATTGAGCCAAGCTGGAAACAGGGCGACCTGGGGCCAATGTTGCAGCACTTTGTCAGGGCCTGTGTTCTGCCCTTGCTTTATTTGCCCCGGGGCTATATGGGGAACTTTCTTCTCTCCAGTTATCAATTTGCAAGTCTCATGAGCGTTTAGCCGGCTTAATAATCTGGTTTTTGCTAATGTGTATTTTGAGCTTGCAGTCTCTGTTCATTAAAAACAATTTTCTTCTAGAAATATAGGATGGTTTCAATATTTTGAAACAGCAGCTTGTGAGGTCCCACGGAGAGGTGGTGTTCAGACCTATTAAAAACATTACTGAAACATTCAAATAAGATTGTTTTCTATTACATTTCAGAAGTAGAATTCAATATTAAAAATGAATATAGCACTGGGATAGATACCTAAGGGTGCTTGGGTTTGTGCCTTCTAATGGTTTTGCCTTCCTCTTCATCCCCCTTAAAATCTAAAATCCAACCACCTTTGGCAGTGATGTGTAGTAGACCATAAACAACACTGAGCACAGATTTGTAATTACAAGTTTAGTCACGGGGTCACTGTGCCCCTCACAGAGCTTCAGTCTGGATTTTGATTACTTTTAAAGATTATTTACAAAGCTCCTTAGGAATACCAGCACAAAAATGCCAGAACTACACAGAAAATAACCAGTGGGATTTTTAGTTTGTTTTTTTATATTTAGTGCAGCTAAATTTGGGTTGCAGACACGGAACCACAGTCCTTGTCAGCATGCTAATTTTCTGCCTGAAAGACTTCAAACACCTCTGCTTTTGACAGAGATTTTGAACTTCTGCTATCCAAAAAGGCAACCAACAAGATGAAATGGGGTTCACTGAAGTAAAGCAGAGATGCACTTGGAATCTTCTACACACTTCCCACCACCTCCAGCAAAGCAAAAAGAAAGACCTGAGGTAGCAGCAGGACAGCAGAGCTTGGAGTGTTCCTAACCCCACAGCAAAAAATGTACCAAAAAACTCAGAAGAAAAGGTCTTCTGGTTGCCAGGTGACCTTCACTCGAGAGGTTTGCGAGTTCAGGTAAAATCTGGTTGCACGCACACACACTTGGGTATTTGCAGACTGATGCTGATAAATATTGAGGCTCCAAATTGTCCGAATTGGAGGTCTGATCCCCTTCTAAGCACATCTACAGCGGGCGCGTTTGTCGAGCGATATCCAGAGGAACACACAATAAAAAGTGTCTCGTTGCAGCATGGAAACACCGATGGGTGCCTAATTAGTGACACAGGAATGTTCCGAGGATCAGAACCAACTGGAGGAGGAGGAAGCCCGGAGGCTTCCAAACCACATCAGGCTTTGCTTCCCACCCCTCGGACTCCAGCGCTGCTCCGAGCATCCCTGACAGACGGGGGACACCTAGTGGGGTTCTGCTTAAGTGCCAACACCACAAAATCTCTTCTATCCGAAAATGATTCATTAAAAAATATTATCACAGATTTTTTTTTTTTTTTTTTTTTTAAATTTAGTTGCTGATGCTACGGAATTAAAAAAAAAAAAAAATCCTGGTCTATTTTCCCAAAAGTTTTCTAAGCTTGGTCACACCACCACACATTGCTTCTGTTTCTTTCCCTTTCCACATTCTTTGCCTGGACTGGTGTTTCTCAGGGTTTGAAGACAAGAGATCACTGCCAAATTCTGAAAGAGTTTCATGCCCTAAACCCAGAATCCAGTGGCATTAACAAGCTCATCAGCATTACTGGCTAGAACAGCTCCATGGTCACCCAGCTCCAAACCATAGGACAGCAACCAATAATCTAAACTGGGGACAGGCAGAAATGTTCCTTTTTACCCATTTGGAATGACTAGAATATTATCTTGTGAACAGAAATACAAATACTTGCCAAAAATCTTATTGCTGACTCACCAATACATTGAGTGCAAATACATTATCGATGCAGTTGGCAGAGTTTTTACAGTGGGCACTGTAAAAATCAGTACACAATTGCTATTTTAATCTGCAGGAGAAACAACAGGAAGACACTGTAGGATGTAATCTGATCCTTGACAGATTTTTTTTGGTTTTTTGGTGGGCTAAAACACCTCTATCCTCTGGATTTTCCTAAGCTGAGCACTTTTTTTTTTTTTTTTGATTACTGCAGCTGCATGAGAAGTTTTTTTTTTAAAAAAAAAGCCAAACTTAAATGCTGTGTGTTACTTTGGGATTCTCAGTCCATCTTCTGCTTTAGTCCTGGAGCTGAGCTTTTATTAGACCAGAGCTCTGGAGAAGTTATTTCCTGTTTTCATCTCTCCTAGAGTATTGATTTGGAGCACTTTTTTGAAACCATAAGGTAAAGTAACACAACTTTATCCACTTCATTGCAGATTTAGCTAAAAGAGAAATATAAAGAAATCCCCAGACAGCCCCTCTTCTGTACCTGCAGTACTGAATGTGCTGAGAACCTACACATTTCTTTCATGTCTCCAGGTAGATCTTGCAATGATTGATAACTCAGCCTGTGCTCCAGCCTGCTCCTTAATTGCCTTAAATGCCTGTTTCATCATATTCCCTCTGCTGGCTCCCAAATCTGAGAGGCAGACAAAGCCAAGGGAATCATGTTTGATGGCTTCAAAGCAAAATAGAGTCAAACAGAGACAGGAGAACCTCTTCCCACCCCTCCCAATCAAAGCTAAACACACTTTTAGAGGGGATTGACTGGGAAGGGCCGTTTCTCCTGCTCTCTCTGATGGCAACACAAAGCCAGCAGCTGCCCAAAAAAAGCAGCACAAGCCTGAAGCAGGTCAGAGGACGTGGTGAGGGGAAGATGACTGGAGAAGCAGCACCAATACAGCCTAAACTCAGAGAGAATTTCAGTTTTTCATACTGGGAAGATACCGATGTGAAACTGGCAACTGAACCACTGTTCAGTCCTGTGGCGTTTAGGTAAAACTTTATAAAATGAAGGCCTTGTTACCTTTGTAAAATTATTGCTCGGGTCTGTTACTTAGGCTAGAAAAGGACCGTGGAAAGGAGGCACAGCTGAGTTACTGTTAAAGAAATGTGCTGTGTGTTTACCCAGTGGTGTGTGCTGGTTAAGTCAAACCTGTTGTGCCTTAAAAACTATGTAAACTCTAAAATTCTATAAAAGAGTCTATCATGGTATTAAATATAGCACTTTCTTTTCCTCTTGAATGGAGTTGATGTGAATTCAGCATGTCACAGTTGAGACAAGGCCTTCATTTTGTAAGGTTTTACCTGAATGCTACACAGTCCCTCAGGGGGTGGATTCACCCACAGGTGCAGGACAAGCCCCTGGTACCACAGCACTGTCAGTTCTTCACTGTGTGAAATCAAACTGCCTCCATTTTAAGTTTAACCCCTTAAGTTTAAGTTTTAAGTGAAGAGAGGGTCCAAGAGCACCCACAGAGATCACAAGGGACAGGCCAAGGGGACAAGGTGAGCACCACCTTGGCTCCCACGCCGAAGCCCTGTGGCCAAAAAGCAGGGTCACATCCCCGAGCAGCAGGCAAGCTGGAGATAAGGACAGCTCCTTCAGGGAGTTAAGGATGACGCACTTCCCATCACCTGGGTGCTGGGCCAGCCTTTCTGCAGGAGATTTCCCTCCTGCCCGCACGGTGTTGGGTGCTCTCGCTGAATGAGTGGCCATTATCAGATGAGAGCTGCACAGAGGCTCCTTTGTTCCCCCAATTCTTGCCGAGGGGTTTGTGTTACACCGAGCGTGCAGTTCGTGCTAGGACACTCTCTGGCCATCCATCCAGAATGGCAGGCTAGGAAACTCAGAGCTTTGAGAGAAAAGCAGAGGTAAGATGAGCTGTCAGAGCACGAATTAACCTCTCCACAGTGCTGAACAGAGTGAACCCTGCTTCTCTGACCAGAAATGCCTGTTCATGATGTGCTTCTGTGCTGGAAGAGGAGGCACAGCAGTGAGGTATCACCAGTGTCTCTCCCAGCACCCTGGGACAGCCTCAGCTGTGTGACAGGAAAGCTCCCCTGTAATTATAGCACCGTGAAAAGCCAGAGATCTGCTGGGTTATCTCCTTTCCAGTGCTCCCTCAGCCTTGGTTCAGTGCTAAAACACCACTGACAAACTTGTACCATCCTCCTCTTTGACAGCCAGGACTTTCCCAGACCCTTGGCTTTAGGGATGAGGGTCCTTCAGGGAAAGGGATCAAGCCTTGCCCAGTTCCTTGTTCTGAAGAAGCCACAAATCATCATTTAAACCACACTGACTGATAAACAGACAGTTTGATAATGTTTGATTGATAAACAGTCACAGCCTCTGCTTCTGCCCTGAGTCTTGGGGATCCTCCCTGAGCATCCCCCTGGCACAGGGCAGAGTCTGTGCCTAAAAGTTCCTGCATTTCAAACGTTTATCAGGATAAAGAAAGATTATCAACAGATAAGGAGCTGGGGAGGGGAGGATTAATTTAACAAAGGCCATGACTACAAGGCAGACTCGATGGTTGAAAATTCGAGTTTTCCTGTGCTTGCCATGGGTAGAGTGACCTATAATCTCCCCTCTGCATCCTCTGGCCACTCGTAATTCCATGGGGTTTCATCATCAGGAAAAACTCTGTTGCCAGGTTCTTTTCTTCTCTTTTACAATGCTTCCCTACCTGGCTTCAAAACTTAAGAGTTGCCAGTTCTTATGACTTTGTCACAGCTGTCCCGTGATGTTTTTCAACTCAAATATAAACTCCCGAAGGCAAGCTATTATGCAGGAATCTCAGGTTTCATTTAACAGCAATAATAGTATTTAAATATTTTCAGATGTCAGAAATGCTAAAAAATATTCTGAAGATTAACAATGTAGCATATGACACAGAAAACAAAACTTTTTAAAAATAAGAACAAAACAATGTTCATACTCCAAACTTTTTTTGTTTCCAAATAAAATTATTTTCCCCCACCTGGAGGGAACAAAAGGGGATGGAGCTTGAGTCAGTGTTGACTTTCTGGGATTACTAATACTGAATTTTACAGTTAATTTTACAAATAAAATCTGATTAGTCTAACAAGGTCAAATAATCTCATACACAAGGAGGAGGTATGATTCTAAAACTTGTTTATTGTTCTAATCCCTGTTACAAACGCCTCAGATTAATTAAAAATCAAATCTGCCTTGTTTTTGCTATTGTTTGCACAGCACTAGGAGAACATCAGACTTCACAAACGCTGGAGGCTGACTTAAATAACTGAAATAAGAACACATGACCTTTATATGAGGGGTGGAAGCTGAGCATTCTTTAATTATGTTCTCTGACTGCTCCCAGGCTGCACCTTTTGCTAAGCTGAATAGCATTAGAGGTACAAAACCTTGCTTTGTGCAGCACTGGCACCAGAGGAAGGCAGGCAGCTCCAGGTCCACAATAGCTTTCCTGTTCCTCCAGGACAGCTGCTGTCTTCACCAGCAAAATGCCTAAATGCCATCAACTCCTCGCATGTGTCTCTCACACAAATGCATCATCACTCAGATTTCCTCACCTGAGGGACTCTTTTAAAGAGTTTATTTGCTGCAGCCCCACGAGAGCACTGTGAACCTTCAGGTGAGGACACACCTTTGTACAAGGCACCACCCAAACAAGAGCACAAAGACCTTCCAGAGAGGACCCACCACTCACAGCCCCAAATTCAGGCAGTGATACCCCAAAGTGAGAAAGTGGACAAACAGGACTGGGTGGAGAGAGCGAGTTCACACTCTGGTCTAGACAGTGTGGCCACTAAGGAGTTTGGAATTTTATTTATTTATGTATGTAGTTAATAAGATCCACTAAAGACATGCATTTGCAAACTACCACAAGACCTGTGATGCCTTGAGAGGCTCCCTAGAAACAGAGACTGGACAGGAATAAGGGAATAAAGGTCGGTATTTATTGGAAAGGCCTTCAAAGGTGCACCCTGGGATGCCAAGGGCTCCAAGCTGGGCCCTAAGGTGGATGACAACTCATGAGTTCCCCACACCTTTATAGGTTTGGTCCATTTGCATATCAGCATAAATTCACCAGTTAAAACGTTAGCTAATGATATAATTTCCCTGAGCTCACCCCCCTTCCAAGATGTTGGTTTACACATTTTCAGGCCCAGGACAGCCTGGGTGTCCTTGGAGAGCAGTCCCAGAGAGGTTTTATTATGTTTAAAGAACAGAAGTCAGCAGGCTACAAGAAACTTCAGAGTTACACACCAGGCAATACAGGATTTGAAAATTTAAGACTTAAAACCTAAGGCATCACCTGAACCCCTTCAGCTCTGCCCTTCACTATTCCAGTGCATAACATCCAGAGGGGAAAACCCCAAACCAGTCAGGTCACAATCAGGCTCTCAAAGTGAGACTCAGTCAAGGGAATTCTCATCCAGGAGATGCCTGAAAAAGGCACAATTACAACCTCAGTGTGGTATTTATTGGGGATGGCAAAATATCCCATTTCCTGTTAAGCAGTTATGCACTAACATGTGAGTGCCTGACTTTTAATGACAGAGCAGCATTGGAAACACGTGAGCTCCACCATTCCCAGCATAGCTGCTGCAACTTTTGCTTTCATCTCCTCCAATCTATGTAATCTAGAGTGAAAAAGTGAAAGACAAATACTTTGAATTCATGAGTCTGGACCCCACTGGGGTGAGCTGAGGGCATTTGTACCTCTCAAATCCCATTAATTGATGCTCCATGTCAGAGTCTGGAGGCAGAGTGCCCCATATCCACCTGCTTTCCTCTGGCTGTATCCCCCCTTCCTGCAGCTTCCAACAGCCAGGCAGAATCACCAGCCACACTTTGATCACTCAAATCCAGCAATTTCCTTTTACTAAAGCAAAAGTCAACCTTTTCATCCCCACCTTGTTTTGAAAGGTGCCCACAGGCAGGTTCATGGTGGAAAGACAGAAAGCAAAACCAAGCAAACAAAAAAGAGAATAACACTGAGCTGTTTCCATTCTCACCTGCTGTCTCATGGAATAATCTTCCCAGGTGAGGCCTCTCCTGACACAGGGAAGTTGCAATAATTGCATCTCTTAGCCCAAAATGTACACTGCCTTTTAAGAAAACAGCATTGCACACAAAAACAGCCAAAGAGAAGCTCCCTGAAACCACCTCGCTCCCCACTTTATATAGATTCTGAGGGCACTGAAAAGGAAACACAAAGCACCTGGGAAGTCCTTAAAAATCACAGCTGCAGGAAACCTTCTCGCATGATTGATCTATAAAGGTCTGACTCTGCAGAAAAACAAAAGTGGTTTCAGCTGTTTTAAGGCAAGCCACAAGCTCGAACAGGGTTGTTGCTGCATGGCAATTTTGGTTTTTCTCTGGTGAACAGGGTGGGCCTTTTGCAGTAGAGCAACAAGTCCAAACATCATTCAGGATTTGTCCAAATTAGCACGTGGCAATACAGTGTGTGCACACCCACCACCCAGTGCTCCAGTGCTCCATCTCTCTTGAGACAATTAATGAGACAATTATTACAACTAATTCTATTAGAATTAATAAAGAGAAAGGAGCAGCTGGGATTTTTCCATGGCAAGTGACTGATATGAGGTGGCACTGCAGCTCCCTGCTGCTTCCAGGCAAATCGAGAAGGGGATGCCCCATCAGGCCCTGGAAGTGTCCAAGGCCAGGCTGGATGGGGCTCTGGGATAGAGGAAAATGTCCCTGCCCACGGCAGGGGTTGGAAGGAGGTGATCTGTAAGGTCCCTTCTGACACAAACCATTCCATGTTTCCTTGTTTCTGTCATAATGGTCCATCAACCATTGCAGAAGTTCGGGGTGTTTTGTCTTGCTGAAGACCAGAGCTGGTTGTGCTTGATAAAGTATTTGGTCTGTAATCTTTCAGTACTGATAGGGAAGTTAAACCAACTAACTAAACCAACTACTGAGAGGTTAAAACCCTGCTTTGGCTCTAAGCAATGGCTCAAATCCTCTGTTCCAGATCTGCTCCAGAGGGAGCTGTTTCTCTCCCTCGTTCCATTCTTCCTTCTCTGCTTTCCTTCACAGCCACCCTTCATGTTTACACATCCTTTTCCCGATTCTGTCTCCTTTAGGGCATCTTCCTCTCAATTCACCCGCTGCTCCTCCACACAGCCACCTTACACACAACCTTGCTCCCCCAGAAATTCTCTTGTCTTTCAGGCAAAATTTGTGACTTGCTCCTCTATTTGCCTCTATCACCTCTGTGGCTTCAAGCCCCTCAGTGTCCGAGTCTCATCCTCTCCCACTCACTCTGCAGTGCCTGTGGAAGCGAAATGTTTGATTCTGAGGTGAAGGGAGCTCCACATTTTAGGGCATTTGGGAGCTGCTTCGGTCAGACGAGGGCAGTGTTACAGAACAGGTTGGTTCCCTGCTCTCTCACTTCCCTGCTCCTCCTCCCCGTGCAGCTATTGGTTGGTGTTCTGAAATTATCTAGGCTGGAAATAAATAAACTCAGGAAAAAACCTCAAAATATAAAGGGAAAGGAAGCAGAGAGGAGATTTATGACAACTTATCTCAGCGACTCAGTTTACATCAAGGCCACGCTGACATATCTGCAGAGGAGGCAGTAAATGCAGTGGCCAGGGAGTGACCAGCCAAGGACAAGGAGAATTTCTGAGGCAGAACTCCTCTGCCAAAGGGAACGTGCTCCTGCAGCCCAAGATTTGTGTGTTTGTCCTGAAATTTGAAATTGGAGTGATCTGGCCCCTACTGCACACTAGAGTTTCTTTGTGTCTACATCACTCTTTTATTTGAATCTCTAGCCCCTTCCCCTAAGTCCTTCCAAACTGGTTGCCACAAGTCCCTGGAGCAGTAATTTCTTTCCTTGAATAGGCAAGTGACAAAGATGACAATTCCTGCCTCAGTGTGGAGGTGGAAGGCAATCTCTAGCACAGGATAAATGTAATATATTTAGTGAATTTCCTTGGAGAAGAGAGGGAGTTGGTCAAATCTAACTGAGAGCAATCTTTGCCAACATAGAAGTAAAGTCATGCATATTCAGGAGATTTAGCTTTTGAAAAAGCTCATTTATGACTAAGAGTTCATTTTCAGTGCAGTACTCTGAGAAGCAGCTGTGGGATTCCCACTGGTGGTAATACAAAAATTGT
This sequence comes from Daphoenositta chrysoptera, assembly GCA_013397915.1. Taxonomy (NCBI): domain Eukaryota; kingdom Metazoa; phylum Chordata; class Aves; order Passeriformes; genus Daphoenositta; species Daphoenositta chrysoptera. The sequence goes on along the minus strand of VZRO01008371.1, from coordinate 74,386 downwards.
GGCTAATTGCATGGGGAACGTTCTTATTCACCAGGTTCATTCAGGCTGAGGATATTTAATTCTGCCAGTCTAGTTCTCAAGTGGCTTATTCTACACGTAAGGAACTGAAAAATACTAAGAAGTGCCCTCAAAAACAATGGGTAGCTGGAATACAAACTAAGGAGAATGGTTCAACTCCTCTAGCAATGGACTACAAGTTGGATTAGCAGCGTCCATCCATGAGGATGGCATGGATGGTCTGGTGTTTAGGCTGAGGTTATAGGCTGGACTTTACCAAAAGCCCCTAATCACTCTCTCCACAGACATGAATTTAATTCAGTAATTGAGCAAAATCAATTTCTTCCCCTTTCTCCCTCTTGCCTCTGTGCCCAGACCTGTGCTTCCAAATTCAGTTCCAAGCCAGGGAAGAAACCACTGCTCAAGTTTTTAGCAGTTGCTTGATCAGTTTATTTTAATGTCAAACTTCATCTCAGCATGTTTTTTCTTCCATGACAGCAGCTACCAAATGCTGGAATTCAAATACTTTAAATATAAAATGGATAGGATTAATGCTAACACAAATAAGAAATGAAATAACAACGTGGTTGTTAATCAGAGGGATTTTTACCAAACAGTTTACTCACAGGCAGAAAGTTGTATCTGTAAACTATGTATAGGCAATGTATTAACAATATCTCCTCCATGAAATACCGATTTGAGATAATTTCTCCCTCACTGGTCAGGTGGTGGCCTGTCTCCAAAGGCTGTCCAGCACCTCAGCAGTTGCCAGGGCACAACTCCACAGCTCAGGGAGTGGAGCCCTGACCACTGTTCACCTGCACAGTGACAGGATTTGGGGTTTATAAACATTTCTGCAGTTTGTGTGCTTTCAAAAGCAGAATTACTGATTGAATTCTGTTTGGTCTGCAGATTGTGTCCAGGGCAGGTACATCAAAGGAGTAAAAATGAACGTGGTTGGGATGCAAAATCCCAAAGCAATGCAGAAACTACCACACCTTCCAGCTTCTATCCACATGAAGAATTACCAGAATTTGCCCTCCTCTTTGGCTTCAACTGCTTTAAGCTAAACAAGACTACAGCATTTCCCTGGAAACCTTGGAAGGGAAGTTTTGCTCCTGATCTTTCCCACCACTCTCCTTGGGGTTTTCTTGAATTGTGCTCAGTCAGGTCCTGAATACAGAACTCCAGCCTGACCAGCCATGGAGCAGGGAGGGAGGATTCCTTCCCCTATCTGCAGGCACTGCTCTCATTTTTAATTCCAGACTGTGATCATTTATTTATTTATTTAAAACCATGGCATTGCTGACTGATGCCCCACTTTTGACATCCTGTAGACCTAGAGGTCTTTTCTACAGAATTTGCCACTGTTTTGACAGTGAACCCCTGCAAACTGCTCTTGGAGCATGGCTGGCCAAACAAGTTTTTATTCCCACTCTGCAGCAGTAGATTTAGCAAGATTAAAATATTTCACTGAATTCCCTACAGAAATGTAATCAAATAAGCGATTAACAACAATGCAAATATGAAATTGTCACAATAAAGTACTGCTGTAACTCTGCCTGTTACGCCTAAAGTAGGATATTAATCTTAAAAAGAGAAGAAAATAAGAAAAGCATAGCATCCAAAAATTATTTCAAAAGCCTGACTCAGGTTAGAATGGAATATTAAAAGGGGGAATTAGTCCCAAATGCTGGGGTCCTGAACTACTTTTGTTGTCTATGACTCCACTGTACAATGTGCAGTATTGGGAGGGCAATTCAGCTTACCCTGATGTAGAAGCTTAGCTCACATGAAGTCACCTACAGGTCAGGAAACTAAATTTAGGCATCTCTATGTGGAATCTTGTCCAACCCCTGTCATTCTGTCTGTCTATGTCCTCTCCAAAAACCTGTTCCCCAGTCATGAGATTTGCCTTGCAGATCTCACACTTGTTGAACTGAAAGGTGGGATTCTTTTTCCTAAAACCCAATCCCATTCCCTGAAAATGCCAGACAAACTAAACCAGTACTGAGCCAGAATGAAAACACCAAACCAGCAACAGAAACACCACGAGCTGATGTGGTTTTATTTACACACATCCCACCCCCATTCTTCTGGCCGCAGCCCCTTCCCTTTGTTCAGATCTGGAGCAATCCCCAATGGGGATGCAAAGGGCAGCAGTGTGGAGGTGGAGAAAGGTAAATCCCCAGTTAACCCTCTTTTGGGAGGGGGAGGGAAGGGGCTGTGTAGGTTGAAGCAGGAAGCAGGATTTATCACCTCAGCTAAAATTCCATTAACCATTAACTAAGGGGAGAATCCAGGCTATAGGAGCTCTCCAGAGTCACAAAAAGAGGGAAAACATGGGCCCCAACACAGTTATCCTCCAAAGGGCACGGATGTGGCTCCACACAGAGCTGGGCAGAACCGAGAAAATGAATGGCATTTTGAGAAGTTTTTAGCTTTTTCCTTCCCCTAATATTTCTATGTTATTATATATTTATAGTTAGTATTTGCAGCTATTTTTATAGCTAGCCTGCAGTTTAAGATAACATGTTTTACTCATGCTTCAGAGATTATAAACTATGCTATTTGTTCTCCCAGTTGTGACCAGAAGATTGAGCAACACAGAAGGAATGGAAGAAAAATGAAGGAGCTCCAAAAAGCCAGATGCCAACAGTCCAAATGCACGGGATAAAATACAGCAAGATATCTCCAAGCTTTTTTTTTTTACCCATTCTCCCACGCATTGGTTTAGATTAAAATATGGGGGAAAGCAACACTTGATGGATTTCCCATCCTCTGGAGAGAGAGCACTGCCTGTGCAGCATTTCTGGATGAGAGGTGCTGACATAAGTCCTGCTGATCAATAACTGCTCATTGCCACACTGGCCACGCTGGGGAGATGCAAGCACCAGAGCACTGCTGTGTGTAACACACATGGTGTCAGGCCAAGTGTAGCCAAATTTCTTCTGTCCTTATCTTTTTTTCTTTTTTTTTTTTTGCTAGAAGGCCTAGCAGTTCCTTATTTGTATAAAAGATAATTTACCTTTCACACCTTGGTGTCTGGATCCTGTGTTTATTGCACTTATCCTCACAAAGCCAGGCAGGCTGCTACTGTCTGCTCCCCATTTAACAGCCCAGAGAAGGAAACCAAATAAGAATGAGGTCAAGCCTTGTGGAAGCAAACTCAAATCCAAGTTTTTAGCACCGCTGGAGCCCCTCCAGGCCCCCATCATCTATCCCTCTGTAGCCTTTGCTGTGTGACCTGGAGCTCTTGCTCATGAGGAAGTGCAGAGGTCCCCTGCCATTTCCATGCATCCCAGCACCTTCTTTCTGAGGGCCAGACTGAATTTCTGCAGATAATCTGATCCAGAAGGTCACTGAGGTGGGAAATGCTGGCTGGGACATGGGCAGGGACAGACTTCAGCCCACCTGCCATGTGATTTGTGGCTGTAACTTGAATGTGGATCTTCCCCGTGCCAGGATGGTGGTTACTCCACAGGAATAAAGAGTGCTCATTCCCTTATCAGTGACCTTCCTGAGGACATCTTTGTCCTTATATCCCGTGTTTCCTTCCTTCAGACTCCTGCAGAATCCAGAAGTCTCCAGCTGTAGCCACCTTCCATCCTGCTTTCCTGTGAAAATGAAGACAAGCAGAGAGGAGAAGAGGAAGCTTAGGCCACACCTCATACCCAACGTAGGAGTACCTTGGCACTCACACCCNCTTAGGCCACACCTCATACCCAATGTAGGAATAGAGGAAGGAGGTGTCCCCAAACACACAGCCCCACTGATTATCAGTTTTACACTGATATTTGTGCACACGTTACCTCCCAGTAACGACTGCACTTGGTTTGAAATGTGCATTAAATTTGTTCCCTGTAACTTGAACTGCTGGGAGCCCCAAAACCCAGCACGTGATGGACTGGCAACGTGCCAGAGAGGAACAGAGTTGTTGTGCAAGTACTAATTATAAGATTATAAAATAAGAGCCCTTTAGTAGCAAAGCAGCCCAACGGAAATGTCACTGTTCAAACTTTTGATTTATTCATATGACGAGGCACAGAAGGGCACCTTCAACTCAGTTTTATGTTTAACTGTTAATATCCTTTATCATGTTATGGTAATTCCTCAGGCAACCAGACAGATATGAAAAACATGTTCCCTTCCTCATGGCTGATGGTGAAATCATGTGCTCTAACTGATTATCAGAAACAAAATTACTTACTTACAAAACTTACAAAATGTGTAAGATAATATGCAAAATTATTTTATTATAATGATGTTTTTGTTTAACTCTGTGCCTAAACCAGGCTGCTAGGTGCTTTGCCTTCTTAATTAAATTAATTTGGACAGAAAACTGATCAGGAAGAAAAGGTCTGGAGAGATTATATGCTAAAACAAGATCTGCTTAGGCCCTAAAAATATAATAGATAAAGGAAACACGGAGAAAGGGATTTGCTATTTTCCCTGAAACTCAGATTAGGTTTTCCCCCTATTACATTCCACAGATACATCCTTGCACCAAGCTCTGCAAAGAGCTCCTCTCCAGACCTTTGGTACTCTCTTCTCTTGTCTTCAAATTTGTGCTCTCTTGACTCCATTAATTCCTGGGTTGTTCTGTGCAGGGCCACGAGTTGGACTCGATGAATCTGGTGGGTCCCTTCCAACTGAGAATATTCTGTGATTCTGTGAAAGGCAGGTCACTGAGCATTACCCATGGCTCATGGGAGGCTCAGTCAGCTCTGCCTGCTCAGGGCTTGTGCATGATTCTGTGAAAGGCATCCACCTGAGTTTTCGGTATCTCCACCCCACAACCTCTCTAGGCCCCAGTCTGACCAGAGTCGTGCTGATATCTCCTTTTTCTGGTATCTACTCAGAGATTCCAGTGTTTCAACCTGTGCCCATTGCCTCTTGCCCTGTCACCCTGCCCTTCTGAGAAGAGCCTGGCTCCATCCCCTGCAACCCCCCATGAGCTGGGCCCAGACAGTGATAAATTCCCTTGTGCTGGGAATTTAAATCCTCTTCTGCAGCTTGAACCGTCCCATCTCACCCTGACTCTTCTTGCACATCCTGTGCTCCAGCCCATTGACCATTTTGGTGGCCCTGTGCTGCACCTGCTCCTCAAAGTCCATATCTTGTACTGGGAGCCCCAAACTGGACCCAGCACTCGAGATGTGGCCTCACCAGTGCTGAGCCACTTGTCATGGTCCTTCTAAAGAGCAGCTCAGTGCATCGACTGCTTCCACAGGGGGAACTTTTATTGCTCTCTGTGCTGTTGTCTTGGTCATTAATAAAGGCATAAACCACTCCTGGTCCAGGTATTGATCCCCCAGGCACGCTGCTGGTAACTGGTCACTGTTGGACTTTGGATCACTGACGGGTTACCAACAATGCTCTGAGCCCAGCAGTCCAGCCAGTTTTCCACCCACCTTATCATCATTTATCCAGTCCATATCTCACTGGTTTGGCAATAAAGATGTTGAAGGAAACACTGTGAAAGGCCTTGCTGGAGTTTGGGAATACGATGTCCAGTTCTCTCCCTTCGTACACAGAGCTTGTCATGCCATCACTGAAACTGTTCAGGCTGGAAAGGCACAATCACCCCTTGGTAAATCCATCTTGGCTCTTCCAAATCAACTTCTTGTCCTTCCTGTGTCTGGAAGTGGCTTCCTGAGAGGATTTGTTGTGTGATATCCCCAGGGGCCGAGCTGGGGCTGACCATCCTGTAGCTGCCCAGATCCTCCTTGTCCTTCCTGAGGCTGGGTGCTTCATTTGGCTTTTTCCAGTCATCAGGAACCTCACTGTGATGACTGACAGAGAATGGCCTTGCAGTGACAGAGGCCACTTCCCCAGCTCCCTAGATGCCTCCCATGGACTTCTCTATGGCTAATTAGCCCAAGTTCTCATTAATTCCATGTTCTCTAGCTATGGTTTCGCTCCCACAGGCTCTGCTAAGAGGCTCAGACACCTGAAGGACCAGAGGACCAATGTGAGCAGTGATAAACCAGCCAAAAAATGGCACTGAGCACCTCAACCTATCTTTTATTGGGCACAGGGTCCCCAGCCCCAGGCCAACATCTTCCTTAGCCTTCATTTCACTGCAAAATGTACTTAGAGTTAGAGTTCTTGTGGTCCTTCACATCCTTTTCTAGATTTAACTCCAGCTGAGCTCTGCTTCTCCCAACCACATCCCTGCATCCTCTGCGATGCCTTGGGGCACCACCACTGTTCCTGCTTTCTCCTTCTGTGTACTCCCTTTTTATTCTGGTATCTCTTTGAATTGAGATCACCACACTAAGAATTAGAGCTTTAAACTCTTTTACACAATCATCCCAAAACGATTCATAGAGTCAATAGATCTTTTTCATCCCAAGTTCCAGTAGAAGCAAACTTTTCTGGTTTTCTTTCCCATTCCATTTCTGATTACCTCCCATCTTAATTTAATTCTATTATTTTTAGCTCATGTCTTCATTTTCTCTAAGCCTCCTAATATCACCTCTCCCCTCAATGTTTTGCTCCAAATAAATCCTTGTATAATTGTGTTGCCTGTAATTGGTTACCCCTGGGGTTCATTTCACCTGGTTTCCAACAATAGGAATTTACTACGTTTAACTGCATGCATCAGTATTAATAAATACAAATTTTAAAAAGCTTGTGGTGCTATTCTGTCTGATAAGTCTTTACCAGCTGTGTTCTTACTATATAATTATTATTCTTCAGTGCAGTTACTCATGTAACCTTTGCATTTTGGCCTTATAATTTTAGAGAGCTTCTGAACACATCACTGAGTGCAGGTTTTGGGGGAAGCAGGAAGATAAACTCCAACTTTCTCCTCCCAAAGTCTCACTTCACTGTTCTCTCTCATACACCCATAAAATAAAGCAAAATCTCTCCTTCCACTATGGCCTACAGTTATTATTCTGACACTTGTGATTCATTCAGTTTACTCATGCAACAGCATGCACATGCATTTGAAATGTAAATGTATTAATCTTATAAAAACTATTGCTTGATAATTTAAGGATTTATGGCCAAACAAAGGATCTACAATAATAGGAGTGGTAATAGGCACTGTACTTTAAGAATACAGCTTCCTTTTCAAAAAACCATGAATAGTGTATACAACAACAAAAGAAAAACTGAATAATGAATGAGGAAGTTCACACCTCTTGCTGTCATTTTGATCATTAATTTTTATTTGCCATCAGGAGCTAGGTGGAGGCAAACCCACATGCTTTCATCCTTTCGATTTTCTTTCTGGTATTGAATATATTATGTATATTTTTCTTCACCTTCATGCAGAAAAGCCCTTTCACTAAATACTATTGAGCAATTAGGATAGCAAAAACTTTTACACTAAACCCACATACTTTTTTCCTTCAGAAACCTGGATCTATGTGTCTACTTATGTATCTATCTAGGATTCAAACATGCAAGTATTTTGTCCTCTCTACAGCACTTTTTCATATTCAGTAAAACAATTTACTTAGCTTTTTTTTAATAGCATTTCAGTTTTTAAAACCTTTTGCACCTTAGGTAAATCTTAGTACTGGGAAGTCAAACAAACAAGAAATACATTTTAGTGAGAAAAAATGGAGAAAATCCCATGGAGTTTATTTCAATATTTAGGAATGAACTAAATGATATTAAAAAGATTACATTTCCCAATTATCTTATTGGGTTTTGAATTAAATTTGACTTTCTGAAGTCCGTTTTCTGAGACCTGAATCAATCTTAAGGATTTTGACCAGAAAACAAAGGGGAGGAGGGAAAAGATAAATGAGACTGAAGTTCTTAACTTTGCAAATTATGTTCCACCTTGTAGCACTTACGACACTTTTCTGAGAGTACTTAAATCTCATAAGTAGCCTGAATTTCTTGTTATGTCTTTAATTAAGCTGTGTCTGCCCCATTAGTCCCAGAGTCACAGAATCATCAAGGCTGGGAGATACCAGTGAGATATTCCAGTCCCACTGCCAGCCCAGTGGGGTCTGGATAAGTTTGGGAAGTGGGACCACGAGTGTGGGAGCCCTGAAAGCAGAGAATATTCCCCTGCCTGTTTTGAAGGGTTCTACCCCCCTGGACAACACTGTATTTGACATTTATCCATGGAGAAAACTGCCAACTCTTTGGGAAAAACTAGAATCTACTTCAGTGTGAACTAAGTGACAGAATGTTATGTAAGGTTATCACAGGGTGAAAAATCTAAAGGTTTTGGGTTTATTAATGTAGTAAACAGATAAAAAGCAAAAACTCCAATATGGAGGACTGTTGTTGTTTCTAGACTTTCTTCTTCTTCTTCTAGTATGCCATATTCTGCAGTAGAAGATGTCTGAAGTTATTGGGTGAAAAATTCCGCAGTTCCTGTATACGTGACAAGAGCATTTGTCTAACATTGGTAGAAAAGTGAAAATATCTTTCGTTTTAACCTTTAATTGGATTATTTACCTTTAAGAAGACCGTGTTATCTTGATAAGTATTCTTTTCTGCTGCATTCTCTGTTGTGTGCTGTGTCTGGGTCACGCTGGTGACTTTACTTCTCTGATAAGACTTAATAAACTATCTTAAAGCAGAGAGTGCTGAAAGTTTCTTTAGAATCACTCCCCCATCAGGGGGAAAACCTGGATTAGAGACACAGCTAAGTCAGGGGCTGGGGTCCACACACAAGAACCTCATGACGTTCAACAAGGCCAAGTGCTGCACCTGGGATGGGACATTCACAGAATCACTGAATCACAGAACCATCGAGGTTGGAAGGCACATTCAGGACCATCCAGTCCCACCACCAACCCCATAATCACCCCTAAACCATATCCCAAAGCGCCACATCCAGAGGCCTCACGAACATTTTAGCAGTGATTTGCTGTGTCTTTAACAGGGATTTGGTTCTGAGCACCTTGGATTTTCACGTGTTCAAAATCTGAAAGGCAATGTCCACCAGTCTCAAGTACAGCCCTTATCCCAAGCTCCACACAACCTGTGCCTCTAAAATCCCACCACTCCAGGAAGGTCTCCCAGTTCTAGTCAGAGGAATGTCTGGCACCTTATCTACACTGTGAAAAATTTCCTGAGGCTGGAAAGCAGAGGTCTCTGCAGGCTCACTTGGTTGCCCCCTGCATTCCCCAGCCAGCACAGAGGGGTTGTCCCAGTGGAACCCCAGCAGCCCCAGCAAGGAGCCTGTGTTTGCCCTCCGAAATTTCAGTTCTCAGAGCCAGCAGCCCGGGCCACGTTGCAGGTATTAACTGTACTTCACCTGTGTTGCAATCAAGGGCAAAAATGCGCCTTTGCAATCCTAAACTTGTGCTTTTAGGCAAGATGTTCCACCAGATTAACTGCAGGAGGAAAGGGTCAGTTATAAACTATGCATGCTTGTCCTCACTGAGCTATGTAAGGTCAGCCTTTGCTGATAAGGGTGACTGTATTCCTTTAAAAATGGGGTACCTTATGAAGAAATAAACTGGATTTCGAAGGAGCTGGCTGCTGCCCTTTATTTTCAATGCATTAACTGCTGTCATTTCAGCACAGTCTATGAGAAGCTGAGTGGTCACTACAGTTATACAGCTAATCATGTGAATAATTTCTAAGGTTTAATATTAAAATGTTGTTATATAATGACAAAAATGGACTTGGCAGACGTTCACAACAAAATGCAAGTGAAGAGGGCTCTGAAACCCTCTCTCATATTGACATCACACTCAGAGAGATTTCCCCTTTCTCTTGTGTTGATAGGTGGGGTTTCATGATGGAATCACATTTTTAGAGGGGCCAGAATGAAGCAACGGTCTCGCAAATTTAAGATCAGGAAAACATGCCAGGAAGAGAAATAGTTGGTTCAAAAGAGGAGGAAACTGGACAGTTCTATGTTGGTTTTGCTGGAAAAGCAAAAGGTGGTTGTGAGGCACACAGACAGGCACACACAGAAATGAGGGAGGTGTTCAGGTCAGCAAGTTGCTCGTGTCCACATCCAGGCAGCTCCTGCCAGCACATCTCAGCCTCTGTTAACAAGACCAAAACAGCTCCTTTTAAGGGATGCACGACACTGAAAACCCCAAAGGCACAAAGGGATGCAGGCACCAGTGGTACCATGTTGTCCTGGCATCTCACACCCCGGACAAAATTGCCTGAGGAAAACCTACACAAGAGGGTGTCCTGCAACCTTATGTTTAGCAGAACAGGTAAGAGACATGCACAAAAGAGCTCACATTAGCTTTAGACTTAATAATCCACATAAAAAACCCCCACAAACCCAAAAACCAACCAAAAAACCCCAGCTAAACCCAAGAAAAAAATCTATCACGGGACACAAAATAACTGTCTTTCTGTTTGTTTCTCACGTAGCTTTACTGAAACAAGTCTTTCAAGTCGTCCTGTGGCAGACTGTTTTGTGCAATACCCCATTAAATGTTTTTCATCTCGTTTTTTTTCTTAGTTGCTGCACTCCCAGTATGAAAACCTGTTCCAAATGCCTGCCCCTTTGATGCTGGTAGAACTAGGCTGCCTCCCCAGGAGCATATCTGCCCATCAGTCAGTCTCTGGAAAATGTGGAAGATTTTTTTGTAGTCTTTACTTTATGTCTTCCATCTCTCAAACCATCCTGCAGGAGCCTCTTCCCTAATTTCACTCTTGTATATTGTTTTGAGGTCTTAATATCACTGCTGTATGTTGCTTTGAGGTCAGGTGGTCTGGGACAAAACTAAACAGAGGGCACATTTCATGCAAGAAATGTCAGAGTCAGCAGGACTCCTTCCTGAAAAAAATATTTAATTTTTCCCTTTGAGACCCTGAAAGAAGTATTTTTTTTTTTTTGTGGTGGTATCCTCCATGGAGTCTGATCACTGCAGCTGTGAAAGGCAGCAGGACATGAGATGGATTGTCCATAAATGTCCACGGGGAAAAAGAGGAATTTACCTGCCTCTTTATCCTGAGGAATTGGGCTTTAAACCAGAAAACTCCTTGAAAAAAAATAGGTAGTGCTTGAGAATTCCCCTCAGGAGATCTCAGATTTAGCTGTGGGTCTCTACACACTGAATAGCACCTGTGAGGAGAAGAATTTCAGGCAATCTCTTAATTAAAACAAGGATCATAATGTAGCTGAGCTTTCCCAGGCATTTCAGTAACTTCTTAAGGCAGGCCTGAGTAAATGTCAAACTGGCACAAGGCACTGACATTCCTGCAGAACACGGGAAAGCAAACCCAAGGATGAAGGAGGATGCCAGCTCCACGCTTGGTTCTCAGACTGAACACAGCTCTCAATTTCTGGAAATACTTCTCAAAAAACCTCAGGGGGTTTATAGTCTGTGTCTCAGGGCTTTCCTGGGTGCAGTCATAAAATCATTGGCAAAGGTTTCACACAAGTACAGCGAGTGCTCTGTGTGCACCAGGAAGGAGAACCAGCTCCTTCTTGATTTGGCGTGGATTTATAGTCCTGAATAGCTCGTCTATTTTCTTTTTCCAGGCAAGCTTTCAATAGGACACACCAGATACTTGGCAGAGCTCTTTTATGCTCAGTGTTGGGAGGAATGGGTTAAAAAGCAGAAGACAGGAGGGTTGTAAACCAGCCCAAGTGACCTTGGAGCTGGGAATAACCCTTGATAAGCCTGTGTAAACAGCAGGCCAGAGATCCCCTGGCATGGGCATGAGTTTAACAAAGTCTGCGTCTCCTCCTGTGTGCCTCTGCTTCGGGGATCCCCTGGTTAGACAGGCAGTGGAAATGAATTTATTATTGGTGTTTTAGTCATGAATTTGAGGTTATTTGTGGTTGTTGTGGCTGCCTGCCTGTGCTGGCTCTCACACACACCCTCGGGCTGACAGAACCCTGCGTGGACCACACCAGGGTAAGGGAAAGCTCTCGATTGCAAATTTAACATCCACCTCACTCTAAGCTCTTCCTAACACTTCCATTGGCTAAACCAGGCTTTTTACAGATCTGCCAGGCCTACCCACCAGCCTGCAAACATACCTGAACCCCCTTTGGTGCAAATTTCTATTGCAGGTCTGTTTTTGTGAACGACCACCACTCCTGGGGGGGATCCCATCGAAGCCCGTGCCATTTCCTAGCAGGATTTGCAGCACTAGTGCCATTCCCTACACTCTGCCCCTCAAACTCCTTCCAGCACATATTTCACAGTTCAGTCCAAACACCCCGCTGACCCAGAACTTGTGGGTGGCAGCCAATCACCCCGGGTGGCTCAGCCAGGAGGCTTTTGTGTGTTCCATGCGAAACCCAGGAGGGAAAATCAAGCTTCTGATCCATAACCCCACCAGACAATAGTCTCAATAGAAGGTAATTTGCAACTGCTCTGCTCCCAGGGGACAGAAATAGTGGCCTGAGAACAGGATGTGCTGTGAGGACTGGAGTGTGATGCATAACCAAAAGTGCATTTCGAGCCCTTGCTGTTCCTTCCACTGCTCCTTCCAGGGACTTCAGGGGATGCCCACATTTAGGAGGTAGCTCCAGACAGCCTGGGGAGTGTAACTTAAAAAAGCATCAGTGTTCCTGTGGACACTTGACCAGAAAGAGTAAAACAAGAGAGAACCTCAAAAGCATCAGAGTGAAATCAGAGAGCCTCAACTTTCTTTTTTTGTCCCTAAGGACCCACGTCATGCACAGCTGCTCCTCTGCTCTGAGGCCCTGCAGTTTCACGCTCTGTAACCACTTTTCTCTGAAGCTGACCAAGACCCTTCTTTGTGTATCACAGCAACCCTTTTCCTGAAAGCCACACCACAAAATCACCTTCTGGCAGGTTTTAAACCAGTCTGTGTCCGAGCAAGGGTCCAAGCTCCTGCTGTTATGGGAGACTCAATCTTTCAGGCACCTCTGAGAGAGACACAGAGTTTTTCTTCTTAGCCTTCTCTTCTCATGTTGATTTCCTTTTATTCAGGAGCTGGGAGAGCAATTGGGACATGTCTCTGAAAAAGATATGGGTGTTATGGGTTTAACCCCATAACAGGGGTACAGGCCACGTGCCTTTCACTTTTTAGTTTTAGCTTCGGGGTGTATTTTGTGCACAGCAGCATCTACAAGAACAGACACATGATTCCAGGGGTGTTTCACAGGACTGCTCACCTTCTGCACGGGGTCACTGGATGTCCCCAAGCCAAGAGGATTGTCCCTCTCTCACGAGACAAGCAGGCTAAGCTCAGCTGGATGAAATAATTCCTGCTAGTCGACTTTCCTCCTGCAGAAGGGAGCACCTGGAGGAGCTTTTAAAGGATTGTTGCTGCTCCTTCTGGGGCTCTTTGAGGATGACTGCGATGAGCCTCCATGCAGAAACACCGGCATCAGGCTTCCCTGTTCACATGCAAATGGGAGAACTCTCACCACAGTCAAAACCTGCTGTTCTTGCCCCATTCAGGGCCTGATCTCCCACCTAGGTAAGAGTCAAGGCTGCAGCTTTTGCAGCCCCATCACACGGTGCTACAGTTTTTTGGATTAGTGCGGACTGGTTGCATTCGAATTACATAAAATTTACCCTCTCTGGGTGCACAGGATGCAGGAGACCCAGGGGCCTCCTCTAAGCCCTCTCATAAGTGACTGGGTGCCTGAAGGTCAATCAGTTTGTGCTGATGAAATGACTCATGGGCATCTGGGCTAATTTGTCACCTTTAGCATATCTAAGACAAAAATTCCAAGTCTTCTCAGACAGGGATCAAGCAAGAGCTCAAGTACAGGCTGACTGAATTGTTAGCTCCCAGTCTGCCTTTCCGGGGCATGTAATGGGATACTAAAGTCTGGCTGTTTTGTGAATTCTTTGCCTTAAGGTCTTCTGACAGTTCCCAACACTAAAAAGGTGAATTTCTCTCGGAGTTCCAGCTCTGATCTCTGCAAGGACACCCTGAAAATCATATTTTCCCTGTGGAATCCCACAGTCCTTATTTTAAGTGTGGTCCAGTATTAAAAAACTGTGTATTGACTAGGCTTTTCCAACAAATCTGACTGGTACCGAGACACACGAACTTTATAGGATAACTTTAAACAAGAGGGTTATTTTGTATTTATTAGTTCTGGGGAAAATACACTAAACCCCATCCAAATGCTGCCAACATCTGCGACATGCACCGTGGTGAGGTGTCCACCTTGGCCATCCTGCTGCTCTTTGAGGGATTCTCAGGCTATCCACACCCTGGGAATTATTATTTTCCAAGGTCTGAACTTCACGTGTTTACAGCTGACCCTCCCAGCCTCGGCACTGATAAGCCAATCTCCCTTGGGAATGGGCCTGGAGAGCTCGGGAAGGGGCAGGACACACAAACCCCGAGCTCTTGCATCACACCTGAGCAGGAATCTGGAGTTACAAACTCTCTGCCACTTCAGCCGGTTCAAAAAGAGGTGAACTCCCTGTTTTCGTACAACAGGCACCTTGCAGCTGTGTTCAAAGGTGTGGGAATCCTCTTTGTCCGGCTGGAAAAGTTCAGTAGAACGAAATTCACAGGGGCAGAGGATTGTTTTCGTCTTGAAGAGGAGAGAATATAAAACACAGTAACAATTTCATTACTGTATACTTAATATTAACAGTTGCCACATGTACATGGGATTAGAAACTACAAAACCAGAGCCATAAATAAAGGGGCAAAATAAAGGAAAAGTAAAAAAAACTCCAAACGATAAAATATTTACAATGTGCCTTCCTCAAAATGAGATAGGGGAGGATGATCTTGAAGTAGAGTTTAAAAAATAAGACAGGGAATGGAAATACAACTGCCCCCAAACAAATCCAACTCAGGTGGTTCAGATATTTGTTATCTGTTAGGCAGCATGTAGCAGCAAAAAAACAGTGGCAAAATAAAATAAAATAAAATAAAATCCCTAACTACAGACACGTTCATAAAATTAACTATCAGTTGGTCAGCTCCAGTTACCTGACTTCCATTTACGCCATCCGTTCTTTATTTTCCCCTTCAAAACCTGCCCACACAGACAGCACGATAATCAGTATTTTGCAAAGACCGACCTGACCAATTAATGACAGCAGTATAATGTTAAGATCTAAAGCACAGGCTTTGTCAGCTTTGAGTATTTATGGAAATACTCATTTCTTAGCCATTTTCTGGAGTGCCCATGCAGTGTTGTCAAGTGGTTTTTATGGCACCTGCCCTTTGAGCAGTTTCATGTACAGCAGATGCCAGCCCGAGCTGGTATTTATGAGGACTGCTGCTGTTGTCCACACAGAAATATTTAAGAAAACAGGTCCATCAGCAGCAGGAACTGGTATCAGCCAGCTTGTGCTCCTTTCCCAGGATGGGTTCAAATTACCTTCTGAAAATTACTCACCAGGTGCTTGTACAGGAGTCTGATGATCAATGTCCAACCAATCCCAGAGAAAACAAACACTTCCAGAAACTTCTTTTAGCTTCTTATGAAGCTTTGACATCTTTCAGTGTGGTTGGGCTTTGATAACAAGAGAGATCTACGAACTAAAAATCTGGTTATCAATTTGGTTAACCTGACACAGGAATTTCCTCTTAGAAAATTTACTTGCTTAATTATGAAGTGTTGGCAATTAGGTAAAGGTTGAATTAAAGCATCGAACTTTCACCTCTCAGAGGAAAACTGTGATGTCACAGCTGTTGTTGACCAGAAAGGATCTGTTTTCTTGTGCCACCCTCTCTGAAAATAAGAAGAATTTTGGCTTTATTTGTGCCTTCAAACACAAGGCTTCTTTACATAGGCAGTAGGCAAGCAAACAAATTATTTCTTAAGGAATGAAGGCAACCACTGAACCAGAATAAAGAGAGAGTCAGACCTAAATTAAGACTGATGAAGTAAGACATATTTTAGTCATTAACGAGCAAAATGCAGCAAGAGTGACGAGTGTGTGACATCCCACTGCAGGTTAATCATTTTTATACCAAGACATGGGAGAGTGGTAACTGTGATTCAGAAATAATTTCAGAAATCATCGTTCTTCCTTCACTTGAAATTATATTTATAGTGCAAATAGTGTTCCACTGAGCCACTTCAGTAAAAATTAAAAAGAAAGGTAAAGTAAAATCATTGAACATATTGGAATCAAAGTGTAAAATGCTGCCTTAATCACAAAGTTGACCTGTCAGAAGTTATGGACAACATATTTGGCTGCTTCCATGGAAAGCACAGCTCCCTGAAAACTTCATATGCAAACAGCACTTTCTCATAATCACAATTAAATATATTTTTTCCTAAGTGAACTTCTGGCTTGCTGAAGAATACAAACAGATGAAACCGAGCTGCATTTTTCCTCCTTTAAAACCTGTCTGATCCAACGATCAGTGTTTTGTGGGTGACCAATCAGTGATTTACAGTTTTCTGACTTCATCTGCTCCGTTTATCACGGAATTAAAACAATGTCCAATTGTTGATAAAAATCGAGTACTTTTATACCTGGTGCAGGAACAGGCCATAAAAGCTTGTCTTGCTGCAGGTAAATATAAAGAGGACACTTTATTGTTACCCTTTTATAACAGGTCAATCAACAAGTCTCCAAGCACTTTTACAAATATTTGGTTAAATGTGAATATAGCTGTTCTCCTCCTGATATTACATACCATTAATTCCCTTTTGCAGAGCAGGAAATGCAGGCAGATGGAAACAAAGTCACTGAAGTTATCCAGCAAATCTGGAACTGAACTAGTATGGAGAGTGAAAAAAACCCCTTCTCTTTATTATTCAGACAAACAAAAGGCAATTCTTTTCAGACAGGATTTATCTCTGGTTATCTCATGCAGGTATTCAGAAAATTCAGCTGTTCAAAGGGTCTTGTTGATTTTTTAAAAAATCTATCTAGCATAGAATTATTACCAAATAAATGAAAAACACTGGTCTTCCTGGAGGTATAAAAAATAAGTTGGTTTGGTTTGTTTTTTTTTTTTAATATGAGATGGCATGGTTAACAGTCAACATTTTAAAAACTTATTATAATTAAATGATCAGTTGAGAAAATCTGGCTCCATTAAATCAATGTTAATTTTGTCCAAGATTACATCCAAAACATAATTTTTGGTTTCTAAATCAGAAAAAAATATTTTAATTTAAGATTTATTGTGGTTTGTTTCTTTTTATTTTATTTTACCAATCCATATTTTTCTGTATGCATCAGGAAGACTAAATGTATTTGATTCTAATTTATATTGAAACACAGTTCTTTCACTGGTTGTTTGAAGCCAATCACATAAGAACTGAGTAACTTTTCTGCTGCAAATAAAAAAAATTAAAATGGTGGGTTAAGATGCATTTTTGTCATTTCTTTTTATGAGAACAGTGAGATCATTCTGCATCGAAACTCAAATTTACTGATGCATTGTAGTTACTTCAGACCAGGCTGGCATATGAGTAACTAAAAACCTGGCTTAATTGGCTGAGCAGTTTGGATTTATGGCTGCTTTGTGCTACAAGTGCAAGACAAAGCTAAACTACCAGATCAGTGAGAAAAAAAAAGTCACAAGTATCAGGGAAAAATCGTACAATAAATGAAAGTTGTCATTCAATTTCTGTGCCACAAGAGTAGGATTATTTTAATGTGGTTAGGAGGTCAAATTTGTAGGTCAAATTCTCTTCTGCTATGGGAAAATGCAGCTGTATTTGCATGATGCACCCAGAAAAATCCAACTAACAGCAAGTATTTGAATTTTTATTTTCTCTTATTATACAATAACAGAGGAGAAACCCATTGAAACAACATTTGAAATAAAGTGAAGGTCACTTATTATTCCTGTCTTCCCTCTGAGAGACAGCAAAGAATTTTATTTTGTACCTCTGAGACTTTGCCTCTATACCAGAAAACTGAATTGGGAGGAAAAAGAAAAAAAAAAGATAACTAAGAAGAGTCTGGGCAATTTTATGGGTTTCCATCTGCGGGGGGCTTCAGACTCTTAAAATATTTTCTGAAATGCTGGGAAAGAAGTGAGAATGTTCACAAGGACACACCTTTCTAATCTGCAGGCCCATGAGACCCTCTCCTGCTTCCCAGATAACAGCATAATTGGTTTAAGGAGTTGTGTTTTTTCAGCATATTTAGTTAATGCCCTAACAAAGGACCACCTTCTGCTTCATTCAACAGCTGGAATTAAAAAAAAAAAATAAAAAAACCAGATTATATTTGAAGATGTCTGCCCACTTATCTTGATTTTCAAACATACCTGCAGCAGGTGAATTTATGTGTGTGTATTCATGGTAATACCAGCCAGATGCAAATGTACTTCCAAAGTCAACACACATTTAGTTTAAGCTTAGTTATTAAATGACTAATTATGTTCCCAGGTTTGGTGTAGTTTTATGGGTGAGTGGGTAACTGTAGTTTCTGTCAACCACAGAGATCTTTTCATGGTACCAAGGGAAGAAAAAAATGCATAGAGGACACCATCATTTGAATATTGGTGGGGATTTTCTCCAGTTGTGGGCTTTAGCACCGAAATTCCCTGGAGATGGCTCGAATTGTCGTTCTATTGGAATGGTAAAAGCAAGTTTTGTGCTGTAATCCCGCAGTGTCAAGGGCAGGCTCACCCTGAGGTGTTTGGAGTAAGTACTGGGATGTTTGGATTTCGGGAGACTTTATCTCCCACAGCCCCGGGGTTTTGATTAGACACGTGAAACACAGGCAAAAAATCACAATACAAGGGAGCATATGGCAAGTTGGGCATTAACTGAGTGGGAAACGAACTGTGTTGACAAAGCGCCCGCAGAAACAAAGGGAGAAACAAAGGGAGTTGTGACAAATGACCTCACTGCGGGAAACGGGGGGCAGGTACCAAAATCTTCACTCTCCTGACCAGTCAAACATCCTGAGGCTGAGTCTGGAGGTTTAGGTTGGATCTCAGGGAAAGGCTCTTCCCCCAGAGGGTGCTGGCACTGCCCAGGCTCCCCAGGGAATGGGCACGGCCCCGAGGCTGCCAGAGCTCCAGGGATGCCCAGGCTGGGATTTTGGGAGAATCTGTGCAGGGCCAAGAGCTGTTCTTGATGATCCTGTGGGTCTCTGCCAACTCAGAATATTCTGTGATTCTATAAAAGGGTGGGCAGACCTACCTTACAGAACAGGGCTGAGGAGGTGCCACGGGAAGCCAAAGGTGTCCCGCGGCAGGATGAACAATGTAAGTGATGCCAGACGCCTAAAAAGAGCAGTTTATTCATCAGTTTATTTATTCAGATGCTTAGCACCAGTCCGTGCGAAGGTTACCTTGCATGCCCGTAAAGAACCAAAAGAAAACATCCAAACATCGTTTTGCTGCAGAAATATGGAGGAGGAAGTGGTTTCCTAAACATTTAACTTATTAATAACTTTTATTATTAATAACATTGAACTTATCAATATTTAAGTCCGATAAAGGTGTTCGGAGGAATTGCTGGGTCATGTTGAAGATCTCCACACCCTGAATTCTGGGCAGTAACCTCTGATCTACCCAGAAAGAGCACATCCCTCTCCGGCAGACGCTGCCTGCTCCTCCCAAAAAACGCAGCCACTCGGAAAAACCAAACCCTGCCCTGCTCTCTCCTTTGGAGGTTGGTTATAATCCATTAATAAAACGAATGCTCTCCATCCCGCTCCACCACAGCCAGCTCCGCAGGGTTTAAAACACAATTACTCGCTCATGGCGCTATTTTGGATGAGATAACAGGGCCAGGAGCTCAGCCCCGGACCAGGGAGGACAAGCCGAACAGACCAGGCAGCTTCTGCTGCCAAGGGAGGCACTGACCCCCTCCCCAGCGCTGCCGCTCCAGCTCTCCTGTTCCTCTGACCTTTGTTAACAAGCTGAGTTAACCTCGGGGAATATTAACACAGGCTTAAAAAAAAANTAGTATTTATCTGACCTTGAAAAAAAAAAAAAAAAAAAAAAAAAAAAGGCAGTTTTTACTACGCTAGAGCGCTGCAAGGCCCTTTAGTAAGCCAGGTACCAGCCAGGAGGGAGGGAATAACCGGGGGAAAGAGGGTGGGAATGCGCTGTTCACTGACCAGCTCAGCCCTTCTCGAGAAGAAAAGGTGTTAACAGGGGTAATCAACGAGCTGCTGGCTTGTGCCCAGATCTTCAAGGCTGTAACTTAAAATGAACTCCATTCATTTTAAGCGAGCTGCCCTGGATCTTCCCCCCCGGCAGGTCTGGTGTTGTTTCCCAGCGCACAAAGCAACGCCGGGTCCTTGTAAAGGGTTTAAACTCCCCTGGCAGAGCAGCACAGTGAGTTTGTTACCTGCTGCCGTGTCCTTCTGCCCAGTTCTGCTTTGTGACACCTAAATTGATGTCCTACCTTACAGGTGGCTACCTGCAGACTGACAGGAGCCAGCCGATATTTTTTATATCTCTCTCCTTATCCGTAGCCACCGTGCAAGACATTTGGATAAATCCAAACAGAGGTGCAGGATATTCTAAACTCAAAAGAAATACAGTTTTGAATTATAATTTATTAGGTTAGGTCTTGAGAGAGGAACAAGACATCATCAGTACAGGAGTACATAACCTCCAAACGACTTTTAAAGAAAAAAAATACGGGAATTTCCAAAGAAGAGAAATGTCCATCTTCTCTCGTAGAACAGAATAGATCTTGAGGGATTTTTTCTCGTGGCCATGATGCCAAGTAACAACTTGCAGGGCCATTTTCCTCCGTTCTGGTAAGGAAAGTTACCAGGGAAATCCTATGACCAGGCACCCTGCTTCAAACCTAAAACATCTCTAAGCTCTGAAGGCCATCTATTGCTGTAGATGAAAGGCAAGGAGATGCCACACAGGGGGGCATCGTAGAGAACCACAGAAGGTGACAGCACCGTGTTTTGTTGTGTCTTGGGATGATTTTACCTTTTGCTTCAGATGAAACTTGGGATCCAATTCGTGCTACTGAATCCATGCTGGAAAATGACTGAATCCGATTCCTCTGGGGGGTGCAGGAGCAGAAGCAGCCCCCAAAATGCTGCATCTGAAAAACCTAAGCTATTGTTTCAGACAAGAGTCCTTACATTTTTGTACTAACGGGTCTGAAGATTCATAGCTCTCTCTGAATAAACACACAGACCTGGAAAAATACTGAAGGTGCCATCTTGGTGCACTTGATGTAATTCCTTGATATGCATTTGGAAATATAAACAAACTCCAGACACTTGCATGCCAAACTTGTGTACTTTGCCTTATCTGCCGTCTCCATGCAGAGATGTTAAGCGTAGCATGCAGCAGTATTGCAGCTAAATCGGAGCTGTTATTAGCAGTGAGTGGAATTTCTTCATTTGACGACTTACTTTTCCAGTACTACTCTGAAGTTTTGGGATATGAATGGAATTTTTTTTTTTTTTTGCTGTGGCGCTCAGCTTTGGCAGAGAAAAACCCTCCCTCACTGTAGCTCTGCCTTACAGCAGGCACCACAAGTCACCACAGCTCTGTAAGTAACGCGACCATGGAGACTGGCAGTAATTTTCCTGAGTGCCCCGTTATTAAATGACCCTAAAAAAGTCCAAAGAAAACGGAAGTCATTTGTCCCGGCCGGTATTTTCCGAGCAATTTTTATCAGGTGCCCTATTCAGGGAAGCGTTGTGACTCCGTATTTGCCTATAACATGAAACGAAGGCCACCAGCGACCGATGGGCGAGTTCCAAACACAGGGCACAGCCAC
>VZRO01008371.1:32575-52835 GCA_013397915.1 Daphoenositta chrysoptera | reverse complement strand
CGTGTCCCTCCGGCTCCGGTGGCTCGGGGCAGCGCCGGGTCCCGCCCGCCCGGGAGAAGGAAGGAAGGGGCCGGGCGGCGCATCCACCTGCGGGCACCTTTCCCTTTCCCTGCCCCTGCCCCGCACGGTGACTCCTCCCCGCCCGCTCCCGGCTCCCTGCGCCGCCCTCCGTCCCCTCCCGTGCCGCTGCGGCCGCGGCTGCCCCAGGTAAGCGCTGCTCCCCCGCCCGCGGCCCCTTCGCCTCGGGAACCGCCTGAGGAACGGCCCGAGGGCAGCCTGGGAATCGCCATCCCGGGAATCGCCAGCCCGGGAATCGCCATCCCGGCCGCTGCGAGCTGCTGGCTCGGGCTTTTATCTAAGGAACATCGGCCGTGCTCCGGGGGGGATGAGGAGGGACCGCGGCGGTGCCTGGGAACCCCCGTCCCGCGGGGTAGGAGGCGGCGGATGACCGAGAACCGAGAGGGGACACCGCGTTCCCCCTGCTCTCCCCGGTGCCCCCTCTCCGCAGCCGCGTTCTCCAGTGGTGGATGCAGCGCGGTAAAGCTGCGCTTCCCGCGGGCCGGGCGGTGAGGGAAGCGCGGAGCCAAAGGCGCACGGAGGAGGTGGATGGGGAAGGCGGGAGGAAGGAGGTGGATGGGGAAAGCGGGAGGAAGGAGGTGGATGGGCGCTGTGGATTCAGTGATGACCGAGCAGCAGCCGCGGGGAAGGTGCGGAGGGCTCGGCCAGCCCCAGCCCGCCCCGCACCGCTCCAGGTGGAGCTGGTCCATCTCTCGCCCTGGTGATGAAGGGTAAACGATTGGGCAACTTCCTCAAGGTCACCGAGCGAGGAGAGAGGGTAAACCACAACGGGGTTTCGTTCTGGGGTCTCTTCGGTGTGTATTAATGCTTTGGTTTTTAGCAAATGCGCTGATTTCTGGGGAAAGTTGGCGCAGCTCATCAAGTGATTTTGGAAGAGAAACTTTTGGAAGAGCTGTACCATTGAAACTTCTGGGCCAAAGCTTTGCATGCTGGAATCAATCCAGTCCACACCCCCCGCAGGTGGCTTTATGTTCATTGCTTACCTGGACCTCGAATCTCAAGCTCAACTTCCTGGGTGGGTGGGTGGGTGGGTGTTTGTAAATTTAAGGGATCATTGTCACACTGAGCTTTTGTCCTAAGTGGCCCTGTTTGCCCTGAGTTAAGGGACACTATGTCTCCAGTGCTTTAGAAAGAGCCCAAGGAAGCAGTTTGGGTTATTTGCATCATCTAGGGCAATATTTGGTGGGGAAAGAGGTGGACGTTGTGTGTGGCATAGATCCATGAACTGGGAAAAAAGGCAAGTTTGTGGCTTTTTACCTACAGGTGTAAATGTAAAGTCAAAAGACAGGAGGACTAAGATAAATTTTAATGTCAAAGTAGTACTTAATGTGCCTTTTTGTCCTTCTTCCTTTCATTCTTAAACTGTTAAAATTTGTACTTGTTCATAGGACAGACAACCTTAAAGCAAATCTTATCACGGTAGCGTAGCCTGAAAACGGAAATAAGTTGGAACAATGTTGCTGGATGTTGATGGAAAAACAAAGCAACGCATTATTCTGGGATGCTGGTCAAAATATTTGTCTTGGAGTTGCCAGTGCTGCGGGAGGAGGCTTTTCCTCTTGTGCCAGTGCAGGGCTGGTCCTCACGGAGTAGCTGCAGTGCCACGGTGGTGGCTCAGTGGTGCCTGTGCCCTGCAGCAGTGACTGATGTGTGCATCCTGAAACCTGTTTCTGGCAACACGAGCCTCCCCGTGCAGTGAATTCAAACCTCCTGCCAGCAGATTTGCTTTTGATTTTGATTTTTTGATTTTGCCTTTGCTTTCTTATCTGCCATAGACCTCTTAGAAGTGGTTTGCAGCTCATCAGGACCTGTAGGTCACAGGTTAAAAACAGCTGACCTGGACAGGTGTCTGAAATAAGTCTGATTTGTTAACATTGCTGGGGTTTAATTTTCTGCAGTGTGGGTACCCAGTGCTACCATATTCATATCATATTAATTTGCAGCTCAAATATGGTAAACGAGTGTTCTTAAAAGATTTATTTCCTTGCCAGTGACTTGCAGTGACGTAGACAGGCACTTGAATTTTACTGCCAGAAGGTAATAATCAAATATGAAGATGATAAGCAAACATGCTTCACAGTTTAAGAAAGTTATTTGCTTCTGCCATGGGGGAAGGGCAGAGGCAGAACCTGGGATGAAGTGTAGGGGAAGTGAGAATCCAGAGGCCAACCTGGCTGTTGCTGCATCCTCCAGCTCCTCCTGAGATCTGCTCCTGAGGGCTGTGGTTTGCAGTTTTTGCTCACCAATGGGTCCATCTCCTACCATGCCAGAACCTCTGGTTCTTCTGGGCTCTTGCTCCTTTCTCTTTCAGAGCTGGCTGCTTTTGTAGGGTCTTGTGCCACTCATCGTCCACTCAGGGAAATGAGAAAAGAAAGAGCATTTCAGCCTCCTTCCCCACCCCACTGTTCCTAACAAAGCACATGATGTAACAAGGCTGAGTTTGGTGTCAGTGTCTCTTTTCAGACAGATGATGATAATAATAATAATCATCATCATCACAGATGATTATTTGTAGTATGAGTATGGCATCCTATAACTTCTTAAAATGCAACTGCTACACGCAGAGATTTTTAATGCCTCTTTTTTTTTTTTGCATGTGGAAGTAGAATTAATCTTGGTTTCCTGGCCTCTGTTTTTCCTGGAATACCCTTGTGGACTTCACTGAGCCACTGCTGATAATGCTTATCAAGAGGCACTGTTTTTTAACACCTCTTGATAAGTAGTTGTACACTATAATGGTATTTTAGGAGCTAATCTAGAACAGCTTCAAAACTATTTCTTAGGAGCTGTGAGAAGGACGAGGTTTTATTTGTGGCAACCTGTCATGTAAATATTTGCATAGTCTCATGTAGTTCTCTGAAATACTTGTGATGTTACTGCACAGGCACGCTGGGTAGAGCTCACCTCTGTTGAGAAGGTTTGTTGGAAGGCCAGGACCCTGATTTTAAAGACTTTGAGACATTCAGTCAATTTATCTTTGACTCCTTCCAGAGGATAAATGGAGTAAATTAAAACCACTCTTTTAAAATCATCATAACAATAAAAATATTCAGGGCCACTTCCTGAAGAAGTGTCAAGGAAATCTTGTTAATGAAATGGGATGAAAAATCCTATTTAGCTTCCTTCCTTTTTCATTCATAACTGTATTTGTTTTACCCTTTCCATACTTCATTTACAAGTCGTGATAATTTTTAGTACTGATTGTGAAACAGGAATCTTGACCATGTTCCTTTCCTCTTGTCCAGGTAACAAGGCAGGAACTGTTCTGTAAAATTGCTCTGTGAAAATATCAAGAAAATTAATCTGGAATCACCTCTTTGCTTGTTTTCCCTCTTCTTTTTTTTTTATTTTTTTATTTTATTTTATTGCCCCACTAACCTTTCCTGTACACCATCATATCATGGTTATATTGTGTTTACGGTTATGTTGCTGAAACTTCAAGGTGGTCATAAAATGGTTGGGAGTGAAAAAAAACAAAATCATATTTCCTTTCTAGCGTCATCAATGCCATAATTTGTTGGCTTGCCCTTCCTTAAGGTTGAGCTTTGCACTGAAATGACTCCTTTGCTATCTTAATGAGTTCTGTTGGTTTGCTCATATGCTTGATACAGGGAATTTTTTGGATGTGATGCAGTGTGTTAGGTTCATGTAGAGTGTTTGGATGCTTTCATGCTTCCTCCTTTTAGAAGATGAATTTGGCTTCATTGATTTGGCTTTTGACCGTTCTGTCCTCTTACATCTTTCTTGTTTACATGTGGTTGCTTTTACGTAGGTCTGACTGTGAAGAACTAGTTTGGATTTTTGGTTCTGGGTTTTTTTTCCTCACCTGTTGATAACTATTACAGAGCTTAGCAAACACCTGATGTTGTTTCTGTTTCAGGAAATAGCACAAAATATGCACTGGAGCAATATGTAAATGCAGGAAGCGAGCTGTTGCCAATATAACTCTGGCTTCTTTGGCCAGTTGAATTCAGAGTGTTGAATTAGGGTATCTGGAGGTAGTTATTCCATCCTATTGACCTGGGCATGGAAACAGCCTGTAGGGATCTCTGTATAAAAGCTGGTGGAAACCAATTAACAATTACGACATGGTGTGTGCTAAGGAAGTCCTGTTATTATTTCTTTCGTGGAGAGCCAGGGGAAAAGGCAGCAGGTCTGGTGTCATTTACAAAACTCTGGTTAGACCTTTAGGCTTTCTTTGCCTTTCATTCTTTCTGTTGCCTTTTTGGGATGTTGGTTCCTGGCCAGCAAAGCACACGGGAGGTGTGAAGGAGCCAGGAGCTGATGCTGCTGTATCGAGGTAAAAGCAGAGTCTTGCTTTTGCCCCAAATTCACCAAGATTCAATGGGGGGTTTAGGAGCACGTGGTGGTGAGGACCATGTACAGCTGAGCAGCACAAATCTGTGCTTGGTGTTTCCTGTGCAGGGCACAGAGGGACTGAGGGAGGAGGACAAGCCTCTGGAGGGCTGAGACTCTGGAAAGTCTATATTCAATTAAATAAGACATTGTCAAATGAACTACAGACCCACTCTGCTGTAACTTTTATATAAAGACCTGATTTGCAGAAATCCATAGAAAAACGAACAAAAAAACCCAAAAAGGTATTGGATTGAATTTGTTTTGAATTAACCTGATATTTTTAATTTTTGTATTGTTGTTTGGCTTTGTTCCCTTTTTGTTTTCATTTTTGACAAATTTACTGGAAGTAATGATGTATTCCTTTATTCTTAATGACCCATGACATAAGGTTAATATTAACACTCCTAAGGCATATGTGAGAAGGAGTTCAGCTACTTCAAGTAGCAGCTGCCAGCTCTGAGGCAACACATTTTGCTTTATTCATCAGTGAACTGTGTCAGTGGTGGCTTTTTACTCTTGTTCCCTCCTGTCATTAGAAGCAGTGGCTTTATTCCAGTACTTTGAGTCACACAAGAAAAACACACTCAGTTTTGGACCTTCTGAGTTGCTGGAGGTCTAAATGCTGGTTCTGCTCCATCCATACTGGAGATTTTGAAATTTAGGGGCTCGACTGCATAGGACTGATGGGTCCCTTTCATTATTTGGGTTTTTCCAGAGCTGGAAGGTGTTACCAAGCCAACCCTCAAGCCTCTGGTACCCTGTGACACCTTGAAGCCTGCTCTGGTGGGGAGCTCCATCCCAGTTCCCTTGCCTGGGATCTCCAGTTCACTTTAAAGGACTCCTGAAGTTAGTTTTTTCACATGCACCCAGTAAAGTGCCATTTACAGCTCAGCAGACATCAGGAGGAGGGATGGCAGTGAGAGGAAAGGACAGTTGTACATTCCCACTGAATTCCTCTGCACCAGAGTGGGTTTATGACACTTTTACATGGCCTATTTAAATTTGTCTGATGTATAAGGTGAGTTAGAGGCCAAAGTATTGGACTGAGATAAGGCAGACCAGTCCCTTCTAGATCTCTGCTTGTTGGGATGGGGAGTGTTTGACAGGTCATTTTGGTTCTCCATGACCCAGCTTCCTTATCTGAGAAGTTGTTGCAGTTCCCTTGATGTGTTTGTAAAACATTTTGAAGTGTGGGAGTGATGTGTGCTTAGGAAACCCAGGTTATATCATTACTGGATTCTGCAGATCGATTTTTGCCTTAAACATTTGCAAAACTAATGGCAGTTCAGTGGTTTTGGTTTCATGTAGTTTTAATACACTGGCAAATGTCTATATGTAATACCATGGAAACCTCTGTCTTCCTATGACTTCCCTGTATTTTGTGGTGTGATGGCAGAAAACTGTTATTAATCAGAAGCTGGATGGGAGACAGATTAACAAGAACTCAGTTGGGAGTGATGGTTGAAAACCAGCTAAGCAAGAGTGATACTTTTTTCTCAGTTCATTTGAAAAAAAGCAAACCAAAAACACTCCCAGAAATTCCCAAAACAGAGTGAGGAACACTCTTCCCTGCTAATTCGCAAAGCCTTTCAAATGGTAATGTAAAAAAAAAAAAAAAAAAAGGGATTTTCTTTGGTCATAGCACCTGTTGGCTTACCTCAGAATCACCACTTCTGTCTGGTGTCACTAAACTTCCTAACCCCTTTTTTTTTTCCAGAAAACAAGGAACAGAAATATCCTCCTGTGACTTATTTGTCTCTAAGTTTGGGCAGAGCTGCACTTCCCCACTGCTGTGAAGAGCTGGGCAAGGATGGATGGGACATAAGGCAAAGTCCTGGAGCCTTAGTCACCAGTCTGATGGACTTGCAGTAAGTAGGAGTAAGACTCGTTTCTCACCTGTCTGCCACACAACTTCAGTGGTGCATTATTTACACATTTTTGCTAGTGCTGATAAGCAAATGCCATCATCTGCCTTCCTGAAATGTCACAAAGAATTTGGCACGCTGGAGATGCCAAGCAGCTGTTGAAATCTGCTTCAGAGACGTTTGCAGTTCAGTTTTGGGTGAGATGATGCCCTGATAGATGTTCTAAAAAATAAACTTAGACTTTGGGCTGAATTATGCTGTGTCTTAATGCAGCTGCATGGGCCCATGTGCTGGGTTTTGCTCTGCAAGGTAGGGAAGGGTATTTCTTAGTGCAGGACTGAGGCACTTTCTAGGCTTTTTTTTCTTGTAAAGCAACATGAGAGGATTCAGCAGACAGCAGTATTTATTAGAATGATTGCTTGTGGAGGTGTACAACTGCCTAGTTTAGATCTGCACCAGCAAACATTTTGTGTTTCTCTTGTCTGTGGCAATCGGTGGTTTTGCTCAGCGTTAATATTTAACTTTAAAATAAACTGCTGGATGCTTGAAACACTGGATGCAGCTCCTCTCTTTCACCCTGTTTGCAAAACTTCCATGGTGTTGTGGCACGGTTCCTCTGCCGTGCTTCTCTCCCTGGTTTTGGTGTGTGCTACAACACAGCCAAGAAAACAACTGTTTGGAGCTCAAAAGATTGAAAAAAACGTGGCCTGCGGGAGCTGCAAGTTGTGGTGTTACCATGAATTGGTTGAATTTGTATTTCCTGATGCTTTGCCATGTTCTGGTTTCTGTGTCATAAACCTCAGAGTGAAACATGAGTAAATGTGGAGAGAGGCAGGAGGACCTGAACTTGGTACTGACACCGTGTGGGTCCCTGCCAGGATGTTTTTTGACTCTCATTCTGTCAGAGAGCACTGACTTAACCTTCTCACTTTGTGCTGCCCTCGTGCTAATGAATAGTTGCCACTGTATAATCCTTGTATTGAGAGGCTGCTGAGATCTGATTTCATGCTGCACCTTAATTTGTACCCTCTCTTGCTACACTTCCGCTTGGTTTGGGTTTGGTTTTTTTTTGTTTTTTTTTTTTGGTTTGTTTTATTTCCCTCCTCTGAAAATGTGGCCTTTTTCCAAAGGGAAAACTGACAAGAAAGGTGGACAAAGCCTCCAGTTGTGATTGTTTTCTTTTTTGTTTGTTTGTATAGGTTCACACTTTACTCCCCAACACTTGAATCGTTTCTGTACTGTTGACAAAGGAAAAATGACCTCAACTGTAGTAAGTAAACAAAATATTCTCAATATTCCTCTCTGATTTTTTTTTCCTTTAAATGTGGTTTTATTTCTTTACACGTAGTAGCCTGTTGAGTGGTTTTATTTCTTTACACGTTTTTATTTCTTTACACGTGTTTCTTTCAACAGCCTGTTGAGTGATGTCCTGATTAGCAAGTCTTTTAAAACATGGAATATTTGTTATGTTTCTTTTTTGGCAAAAAGGGAAAAAGATGCTGTGAGGCAGGTGTAAGAGGCTTGAATTAACCAACATTTCAAGCGCTCAGATACTTTTAGGATAGATTTATGCTTTTGAGCATGCGTTTTTGATTTATTTAAGCTTGTTTTGGTGGGATGAGTTAGAATGCCTTCTAACTAGTTCTCAAAGCTCTTCCAGGATAAATATCCCACAACCTGTTGCAGGCCAGCGTGTGTCAGAAACAGCTTAGGTGTACCTGGTGTTGTCACAGCACGAAATGGGGCAGTAAGCTTTTATCCTGGAGCTGGACAAAGGCTGCTCCTTGTCAGCATTTCTTTCTGTGGTGGTGCTGTCCCTGCTGTTTATTTCTGCCCTGTCAGACTTTCCAGGGCAGGCGTTTGTGCAAACAGCTTAGCAGGGCTGGGCTCAAGAATCCTTCTTAGGCTTGGGCTGCCATGGATCAGGAAACTGATCTTCTCCGAGGTTTTCCAGCCTCGCTCTGCGTTATTTTTATCATTCCAAACGTGAGGTTTTAGGCGTGTTCTGTGCATCTCTCCCGGTGTAAACCGGAGCCTCTAGTGAGCGTTCTGTGTGCGGGGCTGCGTTTTGCGGGGCAGGGTTGTGAAATTCTGTCCTGATTGCGGTTTTGTTTTTCCCTTCCTCCTGCTCCCTCCCTCCCCGCGTGCTCCCTCAGGCTCCACCGCCGTACTACGAGAACGGGGGCTTCCAGCCAGACCCCCTCTACGCTGCCAGGCAGGCAGCAGGTGCTAACCCCTACCCTCAGCTCTTCTCCGCAAACGCTCCCTCCGTGCCAAGCTACGTCCCCAGGGTTGCCACCCACCAGTCCACCCGGCCAGTGGCACACCCGTCCAGGAGAACGTGTGCAGACAGTAAGTTTTGGGGGGATTTCTTCCGATTTCGGAGCTGAGATCTGTCAGAGGAAGGTAACGAATTCCCTTCCAACTCGTGCACTGAAGGAGGCACTTCCCTGTGGATGAAGAAGTGACAGCTGGCCGGGGTGCTGGTGCAGCTGGGTGTTTTGGAGGAAGGGTGGTGGAATGGAGAAAAGTCTGGCTAAAAATGTCTGGTTTTAATGTCAAATTAAAATGGTGGGTGGAAATTACCTTACCGGTAAACCTAATTTCTCTTTTCCCCCTTGCATTCATTTCAGGTCTAAAGAAAACCATAATAATTTTATTATCTATATTAATAGTAATTTGTTGTGCAATTGCTGCTTTCTTCATCTGGTATTTTGGTAAGTTTTTTTTTTCTTCTCTTCTCTCTCTTTTTTTTTTTTTTTGTTTTGTTTTGCTTCTTCTGTTTTGAAAGAAAAGATGTAGTAAGCTTTTTAAGTTAGAGATATCCATTCTTATGTTTTATGCTGAATTAAGGACAGGAAAGTCTTTGTTCCTTTTCTCCTAAGAGATTAATTGATGTTGCTTCTTAATGGCTCAGTTTTGTTTGTGGGTTGGGGTTTTTTTGTTTTCTTTTTAGTGCTGCTGTTACTTTCTGAATGAGCTTCACTTAATTTCAGGTGAAGGGAGGGGATTGCAGCAAGTGTGTATACCTTAACTGCAAGAGTATAAGCGCTCAGGATGTGGGGGTTTTTTGGTAAAATGGGGCCTTTCTTGGAGCAGAAATCATTTACATCCATTTATTTGTGTCTGTGGGGCTTTTGTGTAAACGTTGCATGAGCCCAGCCTGCCTCAGCACTGTAAGTTGTTCATGGATGTTTGCCTTAGAAATCATCCCCAGCTTGGGTGACTGAGCTCTGAATCAGGGCTGGACCAATTCTGTTCAGCTCAGGTGAAGTTCACCTTGTGTTGTCTTAATTTCCCTTTCATTGAAAGCTGCTTTGCTAAAAAAGCAGGAAACTAACCCCCAATTTGCTTCTTTTAGGACTCTCTCCTTTCTGTTCTAATCACGAAAACAGGAAGAGAGATCTAGTGGAAGATGTCCCTGCTCATTGCATTGGGGTTGAACTAAAATGATGTTTAAAGACCCCTTCCAAACTCTTCTGTGATTCTAAGGGAGTTTATTTAGAACTATTAGGATGACACTTTGTGTCCTTAGGGGTGTTTTTCTGACTCGTTTTGCTTTAAGCAGGATGAGTGTAATCTTGTTTTAAATGACAGCGAAAGTATATAATTGAGGCACTCACTCCCTTCCTCCTTTTCTAAGTTGCTAACGCTTTGCCAGTGCAAAGCTGACCCCTTTCTGACAACTTAATGGTGCCTGATCACTCAGGGGAGGCCAGTGGCCAAAATCCAGTCAGCTGCATCAGTGCCTTGATCTGCCAAGTGATGCAAAGGACAGAGCAGGCGGGGTTCCCTCCCACCTCCAGCTCTGAGAGCCACTTCCCATCTTCTGCTCCATCAAAATGGGAAGCTCCCTGCGAGCTGGGCAGCTGATGTGCAGCCTGGCGGCTGCGTGTGTGTCTCCCTGCAGTAGAGAACCACTGTCTGAGCTCCCTGATCGAGTGTGGGTCGTCAGGGGTGTGCATGCCCCCCTCCCAGTGGTGTGACGGCATCAGCGACTGCCCCAGCGGCGAGGACGAGACCCGCTGTGGTGAGTGACAGCAGCCAGGGGCTGGGGACAAACCCTGCAGCAGCTTGGCAGCCAATTGCCTTGTCCAGAGCTTGCAGCAAGGCTGTTTTGGCCTAAGGTGTATCTTTAAAATGGTTCAGGATGTGTGAGCGCTTTGGAGGGTGTATAGGGGTATTCAGTTTGTGTCCAGCCTGATTGAAAAGCTGAAATAAAATGCCTGGCTCAAAGGGTTTGAGCTGCCTTGACTTTGAGACGGGTTTTTAAATATTGCCTTGTAATTTGAGTGGGGTTTGTGCAGAACTGAATCTAGCATTGTGTCTGGAAGGAACAGTCAGTGTTGACTTCTCAAAACGTAAACCTGGTGGTCTTCAGTCAGGCTTGTCTTTTTCCATGTATTTTGCATTCCTCATTCTCCCCTTAGTTCTTCATAACTCATTTGTGTAAGAAAGCCTGGCCTGATCATTGCTTTGAACTGAAAAGATGCCAAGGGAAGCTTTAGTGCAGAGCTGAAGTTAGAAGGTGGAAACATCACTGACTTGTCCATTCCAGAGGTTTGGCAACTGGAAAACTCCAGCTGTGCTCTTATTCCCTCTCTGTAAACTTTTATTCAGCACATTCTCATGAAGGGTCAGCATTTGCTGGGCTGTGCTCTGGAGCTGTTCCACTCCATTTGGCTGAATAATGGGTTCTTGGAGAAGCTTGTTTCAGTCTGTTCTTTTGCTTGAACTATTTTTTATTAAATTCTTGTGCAAGTAAGTACATAATGGGACGTGGAATGTCAGAGCTAATTGCTCCTGGTTACATTCTTGCTCTACAAAGTGCTCCTCTGAGGAAATTTGGTGTATTAAGAGATAAAATGAAGTATTTTTCAATAGATCATATTTTATTTATACACAGTATGTGATAGATTAAGAAATATATGGTAGCAGAGAGAAAAGATAAGAAAATTTTGACTATTGCAACCTTTCTTAGTGGTAGAATATGAAATAGAATTTTGAGCATAAAAGCTGAAATGAAAGGATGTATCTTATACACTTGCATTTTAAAGCTGGTAGTTCTTTTAAATTGCCTTACTTGAAAAGAAGGAAATCATTGCCATATTTCTGTCTACTGGATATTTACTCAGAATTTGAGTAGAAGGCAGCATTAAATCAGTTCACACATGAAGTGGATATTATGGGTAACTACTTCCAAGTAGAGAAACCAGCAATAATAGCGTGTGGTGTTCTTGATTTCTTTTTTTTCTTTTCTTTTTCCCTTTCTTCCTTTTCTGGCAGTTAGACTTTTTGGACCAAATTTTATCCTGCAAGTTTATTCACCTGTCAGCAAATCCTGGTATCCTGTTTGCCAAGATGACTGGAATGACAGCTATGGGAAGATTGCATGCAAAGACATGGGCTACAGCGTGTAAGTCCAACCTCTGTCAGCCTTTGCACAGGCACAGAAAGGTTAAAATTCCCCTCTTGCCGTTTTTAACGTGTCTGAGACTTTGCTGTGGTGTGAAAATGTGCTGGCAAAGGCATCTCTTCATCTTGCATTGTTACACGTGCATACTCATCAGATAAAAATACTATTTTAACCTAGTGACTGGTGGGAAGTGGAACTTAACAAATGTTTAAAGAATCTGAGACTCTGGCTGGGCTGCACCACCAGGGTTCTGCGTTGGCTTAAAAACAAAAATAAATATTTCTCGTGTCGTCGTGTCAGAAGCTCTGTCTGGGCACAGCTCATTGTTATCACTTGTTTGAAAACTGAAACCACTACTGGGTTTCACAGTGGACTTTCTGTTTTGCAGAGATACGTATTTCTACAGTCGGGGGGTGGTGCCTGAAATCAGCTTTAAGAGCTACATGAAGCTGAACACGAGTGCTGGGAATATAGACCTGTACAAAAAGCTGTACAGCAGGTATCTTTGTCTAACAAAAGCCTCTCTCCTTTCATCAAGGGTCTCTTCAGATGCTGTAAGAGCTGCAGCTCCTGCCTGCAGCACGATGCAAGCGCATCTTTCAGTGGGATTGTTGGAGGGAAAGAGACTTTGGTTTTAGTCTGGTTGCAGCAACTGCTCTTCCTTTTTTTTTTTTGAGAACACAGCTGTCATTTTTCCATCCTCCCTGTCCTCTTCTAAAAGAAAAAAACGTCCCATCCTCTGTGCTGTCTAGAAGGTTGCCATGTCCAAGGTGTTTTTCTGAGGCTCTCTGAGCATCAGCAGGAGTTTGTGTATGGTGACAAAAGCTACGAGCTGTAACACATTCACAGCCACTGGCACAGCCTTTTCTTCAGTCATACGAACACACAGCATGCAAAAATGGACCTTTCACTGTGGAAAGTATCATTTTTGTTCTCATGAAACAGCTCTGAAGTGTCCAGTTTCAAAACCTGTAGAGCGCTGTGCCTGCATCTCCCTTGTTTAGATTCTTCTACGACAGTTTCCTAAATCAGCTCAACTTTTTCTCATGCTGTTCTTCATCTTCTCGATAGGCTTACAAACCTTTTGTACTGGCGTCTTCAGCCTCCCACAGGACAGTTTTGGTGAATGCAAGGCGAGGTGGAGGCCAGATGGTTGCTGGTAGGGTAGCTGAGAGAGTGAAGAAAGGAGGGAACCCTCTGCAGGAAGATGAGGCTGAAGGCAGGGCACGTAGCTGGGAAGGGTAGGAAGCAGCTGGAGCGTGGACTTTGCTCACCATTCCCTTCCCTGAGTGCCTAAGATCCTGTTTGGGTTTTTTTATTTCTCCTGCAGTGACTCCTGTGCCTCAGGAAACGTGGTTTCTCTGCGCTGCATAGGTAACTCACTGGCTTTTTCAAACTTCTGCTTGTTCACCCTTCGAGATGCTCGGGCTGGGAAGTCCTTGTGGACCTGTGGCATTAATTGCTGCCTTTGCACGGGCAAATGATTTAACTCTGGTTCCCAAGTTTCAAATAGTGCAGTTTAAGGGGCAGGGTGGGAGAGGAGACAAAGAGTATGTTGGATCCCCAGTTGGTTTTGTCTTTGCTGCCACTGGTTCCTTTAAATGACCTGTGGTGAAGCTCCATATCCCTCACCCAGCAGCTGTGTTGGGATGTCCGTGGCACCTTCGCTCTCCAAAATTCAGCAAACTGGGTGGGCAGTGCCTTCCTGATGGTGATGGCTGTCCTGAGGGGTCTCCTGGCTGTTGGCTGCTTTGTTGCACAGCACAGAGGTGTGTGTGAATTGCCAGAAATTCCTGAGAAGTGTGAAGAGTTTATGGTGAGCCAAGGGCAGCAGCTGCCAGATGGAGTTTGCAACAGCAGACTTGGGATTTGGTGTCAGGGCAGGGGTTTGGGCTGCGGTGTGTCCAACACAGAGTGTGCTCCCCTCTGCCAGAATCCATGCAGGATCCATCTCCCAGCTCCCTTTTTAATTAACCCCTGTGTGTAACTGACCTTTCAGAGTGTGGCCTGCCCAGTAAGAGCGTGAGCATCATGAACAGGATCGTGGGTGGCAGCGGGGCCGTGCTGGGGCAGTGGCCCTGGCAGGTCAGCCTGCACGTGCAGGGCACCCACGTCTGTGGGGGCTCCATCATCACCCACCACTGGATTGTGACAGCAGCACACTGTGTGGAAGGGTGAGTTCTGCTCTCCATGGTTGTTTGCCTTTCTTCAAGCTGAAATGCATAAAATCATCCAATTCTCCCGACTTCCTCCTTTAAAATTGAATTCCTCTCCCCTGCCTGGCATGCAGGTGCTGGGCACAGCGTTTTGTCTCTGTAGCAGGGTGGGT
The DNA here is from genome assembly GCA_013397915.1 of Daphoenositta chrysoptera. Classification (NCBI taxonomy): domain Eukaryota; kingdom Metazoa; phylum Chordata; class Aves; order Passeriformes; genus Daphoenositta; species Daphoenositta chrysoptera. Next base: position 38,788 of record VZRO01008371.1, on the reverse strand, counting down.
TTGAAGTATTAAGGGAAGGTTGGTTCTGGAGGAGGTTGGCTGCAGCTCATCTGCCTGCTTTCTAGAGGAACTCTTATTTTATTTTTTGTCTTATTTACGAAACGAAATTGGTGGTGTTGAGCCCAGATACCCAATTTAAGATGCAAACTCAAGGCACCAGATTTAATGCCAGCCGGTCGAATGTTTTCATGAAGATGTTGAATTACACTGTGAGAAAACCCAAAGGAAACTCCCCCTCCCAAATTCTCAAATATCACACTCCTGTAGATATGATCAATTTAAAGATGCCTGTGCCATTTATTTCTTCATATCTTCTTGCCACAGGGTAGTAAAGTCCAATTCAGTATTAAATACAGATTTATATCTATCCCAGGAGCACTTTGTGTAGCCACCAAGAAAAATAGCTGGTGCTTTGTACATTTCTAACCTATAAAAGAGAGTTGAGGGTGCTGTGGTGCCTTGTGTAAAGGGCAGAATTTCTTTAAAAGGTGGCTGCTTGTGTTGGAGGGAAAGCCCACAAAGCAAAAACATTTTTAATGGTTGGTTGGCTGGATCACAGTTTGAGGCTAAGACAAGGAAGAATATTTGCCATTAACCTTGAGAAAGGAATGCAAGTGTTGATTTCTACCTGGAGATCTTATCCCTCAGTTGTTGTCTGGATTTGAGCTCTGCAGTGTGCAAAAACTTTGGGAATGGCCACCGAGCTGCAGCTGGCACAAACCTGGTTTTCAGTCTGATTTGGAGTTTTTTATTTGGAGGTGGGATGATTGGCAGGCACTACTGCCTTGGCACTTCTCATGGAGGGAGTTTTAACACTTGTGGCAAGTTTTCTATTAAGCTTTTGTAAATTGTGCTGGAGCACAAGAGGCTGCTTAAATTGCATCTAGCAAGCATGCTTAACATCAAAAAAACCCCACCAAAACCCGCCTAAAAAAAACCCTGGCGTTTTCAAGATAGTGAAATTCCTCTGCTAGATCATGTTTTTACTAATTCTGGCTTCTGCTGATACCACTGACATGTGAGACCTCAGAAATACCTGCCTGATCCCTCAGCCATGGAAATCAAAAGACTTCAGTGTTGCAGTCTCAGAATTAATTTGTTGTGCTGAGTGATTAAGGGGGTGGACAATGATACTTAACCCATTGCAAAGATTTTTTGGATATATTTTTGAAATTAGAGCCAAGCTTTCCTCAAGTTACATGTCTGGCAATTTGTGTCTTTTTCTCTGCATGTGCATTTTTGGTCACACAAACGTTTGACTACAACTCCTGAAGACAATTTTTTGAAGGTTCTAATCCATGTCTTGTCACCACAGAAGGAAACCTTCAGACCTTTTCTTTGTTCTGTAGGCGATTTTCTGACCCACACAGCTGGAGGGTTTATGCTGGGATTCTGAATCAGGATGAGATGCTCTTTAGAAGTGGATACAAAGTGCAGCAGATAATTTCCCATCCAGATTATGACACAGACTCTAAAGACAATGATGTTGCCCTTATGAAGCTGGAGACACCACTGAGTTTTACTGGTAGGTATTCTGCTCTTCTTAAGGGAAAAATCCAGTGGCAATGAGCACACCTTTTAAAACTTCTGAATTTCATCAAGAAATCCTTGTAGGTGCTTTTTGGAAGAGCACAAAATGACCCTAGAGACAGGGTATAGAGACAGAGGGCACAGCCTCTGGTTTCCTAAGCAGGATTTATTTAAATCTGTTACACGGATAGGGGGTTTTGGCTCATCTCAATAATGTACTTTTAGCCCAGAATGCTGTATTGAGCTTCAGTTTAGCCACTGCTGTATGTGCAGACAGCTACAGGTGCAGTGGTGGAGCAGCTGCTTAAATCCCAAATCAAGTCAGGTCAAAGGATGGTCAAAAAACCCCCTCAGAACTAAACATTACAAGAAGTTCCTTTCATAAAAGCAGATGTAGGTTGTTTGTAAGCAATCAGCAGAAAATAGAGCACAAGCCATTATTTAAACTTGAAGTGCTTTTTGGGTACAGGCCCTTTGTGTTTCAGTGCATCAGTTTAAAGCTACCAGGAGTGATCTGAAAGGGATTTTCTGCTGCTGAGAGCAGGGAGATTGTCTGTTTTCCAGGTTTTTGTGCTGCACACTTCTTGTATATATCAGTACTGAATCCTGCTTGTCTTGTGATTATTTTCAGCAGAGTTTTGCAAAGAGAATGCAGAGCTGTAGTTTTCGGATTTTTTTTTTCTTCATCTTCTGCTGCTCAGAAGAGCTGGTGTTAATTGTTCTATTTAACCTGATGAATTAAGCTAGAACCATTAACTGCTTGTTGCTCACTTTGAGGTGAAGGTCAGGTGGATTTGAGGTGAAGGTCAGGTAGATTTGAGGTGAAGATCAGGTATCCCTCAGGGAAAGGGCAGCTTGTTCACTTTCTGCTGCTGCCTGCACCGTCTGCCTGCAAGGAATGTGAAGTACAGAGGAAATGCATGGTGTGTAAGTGGTGGCCGTTCAAATTTATCTTTAATTCTGTCTGAACATCTGTTATCCTCTTTGTTTTTCAGAGACTGTGAGGCCAGTTTGTCTGCCCAATCCAGGAATGATGTTCCAGCCTAACCAGCAGTGCTGGATATCAGGGTGGGGAGCAGAGTACCAAGGAGGTAAAGAGTGCTTCTGGAATTTTTTGATCTTTTACATAAACTAGTCCTCTTCATCCTGTGAATATTGTTGCATGGGCTGATGGAGCAGTTTGATCCAGATCTGTTGATACACTATTTTTTCACCCATTTCATAGCCCCTACTATTTACCCAGGGCATTCTGTCTCAAAGCAAGTTGTGATGTGTTGCATTCAGCAACACTGGACAGGACCCTCAAATCAGTGCTGGGCGCCAGAAATACCCACCCAGGAAATAATTCTGTGTCCCTGCTGGCAGGGCCACCTCTCCTGCAGCTGTGTGCTGTGTGCCAAGTGTGTCCTGTGCATGTGGGACAGGGCAGGAGCTGCTCCTTTCCACCACCTCAGCCTGAAATAGAATGATGCAAGTAAATTTGCAAGAATGGAAGAAGGGAAAGTGAGGAAAGAGGTTTATTTGATATGAGAAAGGTACTGAGGGAGGTACTCTTCACTTCCTGTAGACTTATTACACCCTAAATTTCCATCCTGCTACTTTTAGGAGGTTTTTTCATCTTGCCTGCTGGAATTTTTTTGCTTTGTAACAGCAAAGTAATGTGATGCTCATTCTAATTTTGTCTTTGTCTGTTTGTGCATATTTCAATTCTAGGTAAAACATCAAATAACTTGAATTACGTTGCAGTGCCCTTGATAGAACGTTCGAGGTGTAATGCTGTTTATATCTACAATGGCATGATTCTGCCTACCATGATCTGTGCTGGAGACCTAGCAGGGGGAATTGATTCCTGTCAGGTAATTATGCCTAATTAATAGCTAGTAATGATCTGATTACTTTTGAGGCCTTGCTAGTAGGCTTTTAAAATTATCTGTCTATCTGTCTATCTATTTCTCTATCTATTTCTTTATTACAAATATCTCTTATGCCCCCCAAAAATGAAAAATTTTGCATAACATCTGGTAGGGCTTCTGGTTCCTTTGGTGGTGCATCCTTTTAAAGAGGAGAGCTTTTGTTTCATCATCTGAATGGCTGCCAGTGCTGAGCTCTCACTAAATTCCCAAAGAGGGTGAGGCTCCTTTTTAATGCTTCAAGGGTGGTTTGTTACCTGGTACTTGAAAGTGATCAAATGCTCTTCATAATCACAGCATTATTACCATTATTATATTATTAATCACAGCATTGTCTTGTGAACAAAACTTCAATAATGCCAATCTACCCGCCTAGGGCAAATGATTTTTGTTGTTTTTCATCCTTGTTGCAAGCAGACATCATTTAATACCAAAATTGCCATCACATCTTGTTTTGGTGACTCCCTAAATGGTGGGTAGATTTATTTTGAAACCAAAGCTGTGTTCCTGGAGTGAAAGGGGCCGTGTCTCTCCTGGTGGCTGTGTCTCTAACAAGGTGTTTGTGTCCCCTGCAGGGTGACAGTGGAGGTCCCCTGGTGACACAGCACCACTCCGTGTGGTGGCTGGTGGGAGACACCAGCTGGGGCACGGGCTGTGCCACTCCCAACAAACCCGGAGTGTACGGGAACATGACTGTGTTTACAGACTGGATTTATAAAAACATGCAGGTAAAATATCCCCAGTTTTTTCATCAGTGTGAAAAAATCCTCACATCCTGAAATGTGGTTTTGCTTAAAAAAAATGAATAAGTAAATGTGACTTGCGTGATAACCAAGCTGTTCTGTTGGGAAGCATGTGAGTAATTAGGACAGAACTTGAACTTTTGTTTTCTGTTTTGTTTTGTCTTTTAAACAGGCAAACAGATGACAGCGCTCTCCTTGTTAATCGATGTTCCTGAGGACAAGAATAAATGAAGCCATGGGGGCCTGGGATATTTATTTACTTTGCAGTTGATTTTCTTTTCCTCTTTGATTTTTCTTTTTAAAAGTAACATGAAGGATTGCACACTTGGTTCTGTGCTGGCTACAGTGACTGATCTAAATCAGTGAAGGATTATCACAACGAGCACCTTTCTTCTCCCTGTGGTGCCTGGCGCAGTCATTCTGTCAACTGCTTCCTGAAATATCTCTCTTTTGTTGAGTAACTTTTGCTTGATAATCAGGCTTATAATGACAATTTAAATCACAATTTAATTTCAGATTTTCGTTAGCAGGATGCTGAGGCAAATTGGTTTAGTAGTTTTTAAATTAAATGTTAAGTAATGTGAATGTTGAATCTCCGAGCTGCTGGTTGGCAACTTAAAAAGAAGTTAATGTTTTTTTTAGTATAGAATCATAGAATGGTTTGGGTTGGAAGGGACCTTAAGGATCATCCAGTTCCAACCTTGCTGCCATGGGCAGGGACACCTTCCACTATCCCAGGCTGTTCAGAGCCCCATCCAACCTGGCCTTGGACACTTCCAGGGCTGGAGCATCCTCAACTTCCCTGGGCAACCTGTTCCAGTGCCTCACCACCCTCACAGGGAAGAATTTCTTCATAAAATCTAATTTAAATGTGCCCTCTTTCAGTCTGATGTCACTACCCCTTGTCCTCTCACTGCATGTCCTTGTCCAAAGTCCCTCTCCAGCTCTCCTGTAGGCTCATTAGGGGCTGGAAAGGGCACTAAGGTCTCCCCAGAGCCTTCTCCAGGCTGCACACCCCAGCTCTATCAGCCTGCCTCCATAGCAGAGGTGCTCCAGCCCTTGGAACACCTTTGTGGCCTCCTCTGGACTTGCTCCAACAGGTCCACGTTGGAGATCCCAGAGCTGGATGCAGTATTCCAGGTGGGATCTCAGGAGAGTAGAGGGTGAGGGGTATAAATGAAGGGAATTTTTCATGCACTACAGTACAGGCACAGAAAAAAGAAAATGTACTGTATATTCAGGTAGTTAAAAATCCTCAGGATCTCCACACAGTCAGATCGTTGCAGTCTGGCTGCCTCAGTCCTTACCCAAAGTGCTGTTCTGCCTTAAAAGCTGCTCTGGACCCAAAATGGGCGAGGCCTGCTGCCACTGCGGATGTGGGATTTGGAGAGGGATGCCCGGGACAGGGATGCCCTGGACAGGGATGTCTNATGTCTGGGACAGGGATGCCCAGGACAGGGATGTCTGAGACAGGGATGCCCTGGAGAGGGATGCCAGGGACAGGGATGCCAGGGACAGGGATGCCCCGGAGCTGCAGCAGAGGGTGGTGGGCGCAGTCTCAGTGCTGAGGTCCCTGGCCGAGCACCTCGAGGGTGACTCTTGAGCTCTCCCTGCTGTGAAAGGCAAACGTTTCCAGCCAGGCTGTGCTGCACCTCGGGCTGCAGACACACAAACACACACAAACACACAGACTGGGTGTTTTATACAAGGAAACGCAAAGCTGCGTTTCTGCAGGACGAGATGAACTACCTCATTTGTTAAATTTGGCTTCTGATTCCTTAGAGCTCTCCTTTATGTATCCACCTGGATGTTTTTTAGTAAAATGTAATTCATATCCGAGTGCCACCTGAACTGGGATTTTGAAAATAATTTATAATCGTGGTAGAGGATCAAAAAGCCATATCAAGTCACTTTGTTAAGAAGGATAAATCTTTATTGAATGAAATGACTCCACTTGTCTTGTTTTCTCTTTTGGTACTGAAATGCAATTATCTTACATGTAAACACTGCACCAAATAAATTGTGGTTTT
>VZRO01008371.1:359-32563 GCA_013397915.1 Daphoenositta chrysoptera | reverse complement strand
AATTTTGGTTTTTTTTTTTTTTTTTTTTTACAAATAGTTTTCTTTAGTTGTGCTTTGTGTCTGTTTTCTTGGAATTTTTTTTTTTTTTTTGTGGAAGCAATTGCTGGATTCAGTGTATGAAATGCTTTGAGAATCTGATTTAAAAAAACCAAAACAAATAACAAACTAAAAGAACCCGGAGACAAAAACCACTCAAAAGGGTGAGCCAAGAGATTATTTTAATTCCAATATTTCAGGTCCTTGAACAAACCCAGGGAAAGAGAGCAGGATGTCCAGGAATGCTGAATGTCTTTGGTGGCTGGGTCTGATGAAATCACTCTGATTTAATTGAATTAAATACGGAAGTTTAGCCTGCAGGCAGTGGCTTGAGGGAGTCGCACCCTATTTTGTTATTCCACCTCATGCTGCCTGGAGCAATGCGTCCTTGCCTCTCCTCTCTAGGTGTGAGATGGGTGTTTTCAAAAGCATCAAGTGCACCTTGGGGGATGGGGATGCCGTGAGATAACCAACGAGTTTAAAGTACTTTCAGAACAGAAATTTAGCATTTAAGTTGTTACAGGTGTGGGGCGCTTTTTCTGTGGCTTCTGAGCTGCAGCACTGGAAGTCAAGAGTAACAAAATAATGCACAGGAAGAAAGGGGAAAGTGGCTGCACTGTTCAAGGGGGTTAAGGAAATGGGATGTTGGGGTGAATGCTGTACCCCAAGTCAGGTACCAGCTGCAGTTCCATGCCACAGGGACAAACAAACTCTGTCATTTTTAGCCTGAAGAGAAGGCTTTTCTTGTAAGAAACTTGCAAATTACTACACCACACACGGGTATAAGCACATTTTTTCTAGCTGGATGCAGACATTACTGCTGGTGTAAGCACAGCTTTGTGCATTAAGCTAAATCCTCCATGTGGAAGATGCCATGAACACTGTGTGGGATATTATATTTTGCATCGGCTTCCGTGGAATTAAAGAGCTTTTGGAAAGGTTCTCCTTGCCCTGGGGAGGGGAAGGAGAAAGGCAGCAAAACACGTGCTGAGACACTCTTGAAATGTTTAACATCCTGGGAGGTTTCATTCCTTTTGGACATCCAAATCCTGCCCTCTAGCGAGTTGCCCATCAGTCCCAAAATTTCAGGTGATGCTGCAGACATCTGAGAGAAAGAACCTCTTGGCCCTTCTGCAAATCAGACAGCTGGGAAAGGAGAGTGAACAGAGCCAGTGGCATCCTCTGGATGCACCCATCACATAAATAAACTTCCTTTTCCTTCTAGGCTGGAACTGCTTCATGCCCGCTGTGTGCTCCCACTCTCCCTCCTGGGCTGAGACTTTGCAGAGGTGTCTTTTAGGTGATAGCAAGAAAGAGAACAACCCCAGCAAGACAAAAACACAAAGGGAAGTGGGAGATCACGAGTGTCATGCACTAAGCTTCGTTGAGGAAAGTTAGATCATTTGATTCCTCCAGTTTGTGAATTGTGTGAATTATACAGCTCCCATCCTTATTAAGAAGAGAAAACCAAAACCAACAACAAAACATACAATCTTCAGAGTGCTAACGTTTTAATGATTATTTCAGTGGTTGCACAGAGTTCATAAAGCAAATGTTTAGAAATGGGATAATGTTTAATCACATCTTCCCCAATACAGCCCTTTACGTAAAGGCAGCTGTTTGCATATAACTGATTATGGAAAATAAAGAAAAACTGAACACCAGAAATTAGTATTAAAGGTCTGGGCTGACACATTTTATGGGATTATACGAAATTCTTCAGTAATGCTAGAAGATGAGGAGAAAAAAAACTTCTGAAAAAGAAGAAATTATCGCGAGTTGAACTCTGTCTCCACGCTGAATTCTCTCAGGTACTGGCAGGCTTTGCTGAGACGATCAACGCGTTGGCTGAGGTAATTCCTGTTTTTAGCAGCTTCACTGTCTTCCTCAAGGAGAAAGTTTAACTTCTCTTTATCTTGCAAAAGCTGCAGCATTGAGGTCTGCACGTTTTCTCCGAAGTCATGAAGGACAGAAGACAGGATGATCAGAGGTATCTGATTGGAGAGGCGTTTACTTGCTCCCTGCAAGATGGGGGGGAAAAAAGGCAAAATACTAAATTGGTAAAAAGAACTGAAAAATGAAGGGCCTGTAGGTAATCTGGAAAAAAAAGTGATACCAAGGTTTTGAAATATTGGACTGAGTTACTGTTCAAGAAGGGAGTACTGCTATGAACTAAAAAATGTTTGCAACCAGTCTCTTTTGTGCCTGAAATCTAAAAATTGAGAGTCATAGGGATGTCAGCTGCTGCTTTTCTTCCCTCAGCAAACTAAAGCCAAGGCAGGCTGTTCTCTGCTCAGCTCTGTCAGCTGTCACTGGGACAAGTTGTAGAAGGACATTCCTGACAAAGAGAACTTGTGCAGTTTCTGGTGTCCAACCTGTCCTCCCTGAATGCTAACAATATGTTTTGGTGCAGGACATCAAAGAGTGATTTTTCCTGAAGCTGGCAAATTCCTCTATTAGATGGTGGTATTCAGATGGTATTTCTGATGTGGTTCTCCTTTTAAGTGTAAGACAGCTCTGGAGGAAGCTTTAGCCTTAAGGGGAAATGTCTTCAGCAGCAGTGAGACCACACTGTGCCTACATCTATTGATATCTCCATGAGATAACCTCCTGTCCGACCTGACCAACTGCCTGGTCGATTTATGGATGCAAACTGAAACAGATCGACCTAGAAGAACTTCTGGGGCTCTTTCCTCATGGACAGCCCCAGGGTTTGGGGGCTCACCTGGTTCTTCTGGGCAATATGAGGTTCTAAACCTCTCCCAGCTCTGGGAAGCGGCTGCCTCCAGCCCTCCTGGTGCTGGGTGAGCACTTAGACCTGAGTGCCTGGCTGCAGCTGAGAGGTTCTGCCTTTCTTTTTGTAGTACAACTTGAAAGTGCTATTCAAAGGTCGTACAGGGTGTAGGCAGCCATGGACACTTGAGAGCTTCCATCTCATTCAAACTGCATTTAGCCTTGTGTAAGTCAGTCCCATGGAGCTATGATGCCCTGGCATTTGGGGTTTTTTTTGTTGAAAATGGCTCTCAGGGCATTTACAAAAATCTTTAACTGCGGGTAAGACATACAGCAGAGTGTGTAGCAAGGTGGGATGGAAGGGCTTATGCACTTCTGGCTTTGTTTCTCGTTGTCTGAAAGCCAATGGTTTTCTCTTCATCAGGCTGTGCAGCCTGAACATTTAATTGCAGGAATTTGTCACAAACCTTGCTCTTGGAATTCAAAGTGAGCTGCTGCCTACCTTCCTGCATTATTAATATTGAAGTTGTTGCTTTCTGAGGGAGTTTTACAACAAAGCAAATCTTGATACTGCACGCTCTCTTTTCTGTCTTCCTTTAACAGGATGCTTTGTTGAAATACCCCATTTGTCTTCTGAGACTTCACTTAGAGGGTGAAATCTGCAATACAGCAGATGCACTCTGATCTCTACAGACAGCTGATATATTTTAATGTAATGTTTTACTGTTGCTCCTCCTGCTGCAGTGGTTTAGGATCTGACTGCAAGCCACTGAAACCTCTTTCTGCTGGCTGCAGGAATGTGCAGTGGCTTGAGGCTGATCTGAGCCACACTGGGAGTTAGCTAACAAGTGATTTAGGAACCAGCTGTCACTTTGACACCTTCAGGTTTTTCTAATCACCATATCCTGCATCCTGCAACCACTTGCACCCAGAGACTGCTGATAGAGCCCAGCTTTGTCCTGAGATTCTCATCACTGGTCAGAAACTCCAAGTAGTGTGTACAAAAGCTGAGCAAGTACCTGAATGAGACACTGAGGTACCCCCTGGCTGCTGTTCCCTGCACAGTGGTAGCATGGCAGACAAGGCTATATTGACTCAGAAAGATTTTCTGCAAGGGCATCTGCTACAATATTCAGGAAATTCAACTCAATTCAATATTCAGCAAATCTGCTGTGTCACAGCCTGCACACTCACAGAGAAATAGGCGTTGGTGTGAGAAACCATCTCCCCGACAACAGAGGGCTCCTTTGGAGCAGCAAACTGCAGATTTTTCCCCATGGCAAAGTTGGCAGAGTTTTCTGCCTTAACAGCATTTATATCATCAATGTAAAGATCATCCTGGCAGTACACAATTCTCTCCATTTTAAACTGTGTCCGGATATGTCTTTCAGCCTCTGCTGCTTGTTTCTCGCTAATGTCTTCAATTTTCACCTACAAAAGAAAGGAACAAGAAGTTCTAAGACATTTGCTTCCTTTGGAAAAGGTCCAGTGCTTAGCAGTGTCCCCAGGGAATGGCAAGGTGGGCAGAGTGTTCAACTGCCCTTATGCAGCACTGTCTAATCCCAGACCATGGGAACATGGAGTAATGCTTTGGACTGTGGTCCCTCTGTTGTGAAAGAGCAGGAAAATGTGGCAGTTTTGTCCCTTCCTTATACACGAATGGGATCAGTCCAAACCTGGTGCTTGAAACCCAAAGGAAAATATCCATTGTCAGCAAACCAACCCTGTCTAAGCCCGCCCTGTCTGGTGTTTTTATTGCAGCCATCTGATGCTTTCTGGCCTTTTTGATACTTCCACCACCAGTGGGGGTGGCAAAGTTCCCTCAGTCATGCTCAAATTCCCTTAAAATGCTTTCCTAGCACCCCTAAGAAAACCCATCTCTTTTCTCACGTCCAGTGTCTGCCAGAACTTCTTCCCTCTTCATTCCTCTCACTGTTATACCTAAAGACCCTGCCTGAACACCTCTGTGTTTGGATGAAATAATTTATTTATTCACCATCTGGCTGGCCTAGGAGCTCAGCAGGCAAGCCAAATAGCAAACCACCTATTTCACTCACATTTGCCTCTGAGTTTCCTTTTTCAGCAGTTCCCTGTCAGTGGACTGTTTCCTGGCTGCCAGCATTGCTTCTCGTCTCTTTCTCAAAGCTCCTTCTGAGAAAAGGCCTTCAAGGACATCCTTATCACCGAGCTCCACCCCAAAACATGCTAATACCCGAACTGTGAATGGTCATCTTCTAGGTTTTTTTCATAGTTGGATGATTTTTGGCTTGTCTGCTCCTGCTCCCTTTTATCAAAATGAGATTCCTGCACTGGCTAAAACCCTGGCTTGCTTTCAGAGAGGGAAAAACACTGTTTAGCACTCTGACAAATCATTGCAGGACTTAAATCTGAAATTAATTATTAACTCTTCAAGGCAGCCATACCAGGTTTTCTTTGTATTGTGTTGCAACATCAAGAATGCGAGCAGAATGAATTAAGAATGAATATATTAGATTTTGTCAAAGTTGTGCAAAATGCACTTTCATTAGTGTCATTATAATCATGTTATCATTTTCAGGCTCTTCCTTATTTTCCTGCAAGAAATTCCACACTTGCATAAGGGTAATGCAATGAGAGAGGCACCATGGGTGCATTTACAAATGCCATTGTCTTTTGAGTTATGTCAGGTTATAGGTAGTGCCTCACCTTGGCAGCTCTGCTTAAGTTGTGAAAATTAGCAAAATTCCTTTTAACGAGTTCCATAAATTTCTCTTCAACCAGTCCTAAGGGAAGAACAGAGAGACAAAAGAAATTCAGGTAAGTAAGCGAGGGTTTTAAGGTGTGAATATGAGACTTGGGAGATTTTGTGTATTCATTCAGAAATAGCTGAGCAGCTGTACTGATGCACTCTGCCTTTATGACCAATACAAAAAAGTAGAAATTTAGATTTTCAGGTCCAAAAGTGTGACCACTTAACACCTGAGAGATTGAATATCAGTGAGATTTTCTTGGATAAAACAGTTTCTGTGCTTACAGACACTGAGTCTGGCACAACATGGAAGAGACAGGATCACAACATCATTTTTCCTTGGGTTCTTTTTACTTGGAGGAGTTATGTACCCTCTCCTTCAGCCCCAGCAGTCCTTGTATAATACATGCAATTCTGTGTTCCCACTTCAAGGTTGTGAATTCCACTCCCTGGGTTTGGGAATACCAAACTGGCACCAGGTACTTCTACTGTACTGTTTCCTTGCTGTGTTATTATTATATAGTTATTTTCTAACCCCCTTCCAAGAACCACTGGCAAAGGTATTAACAAATGCTGGAGACCATGAGTGGAGATTGAAGGCTATAGAGAAGGAGCAACCCCCAATTTGAATCAGATTTACTTCCTCACTCTGAAGGATCCTGAGAGCATCAGTGAGAGCATCACCTTCTCCTGGAAAATAAACTTGTCAGGCCCAGCAGTCTCCCACCCAAGAGCCTCCCGTGGCCTGGGCCATACCCATCACATTGTTCAGGATATTAATTGCTGGCTCCTCCAGTTCTCTGAGCTGCTCCTTTATGATGTCCTCAAAAGTCCTGTAGTTGTTGAAGCCTGGGAACTCCCGCCCACGGTACTGGTCTTCATATTTCCACACTTTACTGGGGATGGTTTTTTTAACTGCAATGGTAAAATAACATTGCTTTGCTACTAAATCACTCAATTGATACGTTTCAGATTTCAGACGGAAGTCTATTTCTCCGCCTTGAGTAGTTCTTGAGAAGAACAACTACTGAGATGATTTTTTGTTACCACAGAACAGAGCTAACACATTGTTGCTCTCTGAATAAGCCACCTCACACATGGCATCAAGCATCTGACTGACAGAAATTATGACAGGGCACAAAAATTCTGGTTCTTCTTGGTATTTTTACCCCCACAGAAGTAGTTGGCCATCACCAGTCACTTCCAAATTTAAAAAAAACCTCTGAACAAAACAAACCCCCAAGATCACAAAACACTTTTTCCAGGGAATCTACTGTTGACTACCTATTTTTATTTAAGATATCACAGACAATATTTCTTTGTTGATATTATACAAATTTGCTATATTTTTTTGTATGAGGTATCACCTTAGCCCAGAGCTAAAGTGGAACAAACCTCACCCCCAGATTCTAAAATATTAATAGTAATAATAAAATAAAAACATTAACAATAATAATAAAAATGATTACATCGATTTTTTAAAAAAATTATTCATTGGTGTTGCTGCTATTTAGAAGAATGGCTCACAAAATCACCAACAAACTCTGTTTCTGTGTCCCCAAGGACCAGAGCCTAACACCACAACAGATGGATGCTCCTGGCTCTTGATCTTAATTTTCTTGAAAAATATTTATTAAAGATGCTGTGTCTAGGTTTAAAAGCAAGGGGATGTGATGCCATAATGATTTTTTTGCCTTTTCTTTCATACCTCTTTTGTATGCCTTTGTGGCCTTTTGTATTCTTGGTGTTTCTTTTAGCCTACATTAATGTTTTGTCGAGTTAGGAGACTGAACATCTTGGAGGCTTCAGACACCAAGGTCCTCTCTGGAACACATTTTGTAAACTAAAAGATGGGTCTGGCCAGGGGAGGGTTCTGGGGGGAGGGAGGGGGTGGACTGGGCTATAATTCTATAGTCCATCTATCATGTGGGGGGACATTTTGATGTGCATGTTCGGCGTGTTCCACCTGGATGGAGTGCACCAGGGATCCTTGAAATAAATACCCAGGGAAAAACCCCTTTTTCCCTTCTAACCGTGTTCAGCTCTGATTTTAAGAAGAGGGATCAGGCATCAGATGGGCTCTCAGGTCAGCTGGCAGGGTGGGTTCTGTGCTCACCCCTTGCAGCACACTCCAGGAGAATCGCGCCCCAAGTTCGGAATTCCTTGCGGATCCTCGTGAACAGCCTGACTTCATCTCCAAAGAGCTGCTCCTCTCCCCGCGTGGTCTGAGAGATGTCTTGGTTAAAGAGTTTGATCAGCTGCAGTGAATTGAACAACAAGCAGGCAATTTAGTGAGGTTTCATTTCTTCAGACTAATTTGTGGATGTTAAGTCAACCCGCAGTTGTTTGTTGTTAAAGCAGGGACACAGTTCTTACATCTTTTATGTTCTTAGCTCCTGGTTTGTTTGGTGGTGTTTTTTGGGGGTTTTCACCCCCCCCCCCAAACCATGACAGCTTGAGAACAAACTTGATACTGTTTTGTTTTTCCCCCTGTAGACTTTTAGAACCATTTACTAAATTCTAACAGGCCAGACTTGTATGAAGTCTGATGAGCTTTCATAAGCACTTCTGCTGCCTGCTCCCTTACTCTGCGGGATTAACTCCCTGAGATGAGACACTTTGATGGACTTGCAAACCACATTTTCAGCTCAGGAATACATTTGATCTTATGAGTGCTGTAAACAATGGGAACCCTTCAAAGTGTTGAGCAGGCAGGAATATACGTTTTCCCTCGCTGAGATGCTTGATTTTGACCAATCAACCAAGTTATTTGGTTTTTTTGTCCATTAATAACAGGAAAAAACCTGCTAGAAGGGGCCACGAGCTCCTGTGGTCCATTATTTTTGCAGGTGTGGTTTGTCTATGTTACCCTCAAAGCACTTCAGTGACAGACACCACAAACTTCCTGGTGGTCCATGCTGATGCTTTGATAACTTCAGGTGGTTTCTTTTTCTCCCCCAGTTACCTCCTTGCTCTGCTCTGTGACCAATACTGATACTTACATCTGTGAGGAAAAACAGCTTCTCAGACTCTGTTCTGGGTGTGCCTCTGTTGTACTTTTGCAGATCCTGTAATGTTTTATGGAGGGTGTCACGAATTTGGCTCTCCAGCGCTGGCAAAGTTTTCTGGGGAGGAGACAGTGAAGCAGGACATTGAGATAGGTTGAACCTGGCTGGTTTTGGGAGGAAAACAAAAATGCTTCTAAGAGTGACCTACACCTGCTCAGGATCTTTGCTATTTCTACAAATCCAAGAGCTTGCTGTCTGTGTCCCATGTGTGCTAGTGGGATAACATGGAAATGCAAATATGGCCTTTATTGAGGGAATGCAGGGGCCAGGATCTCCCTGAGGAATCAGGCTGGACCTCACTGCGAGTTGAGCAGAACAGCTTCAGGCTAGGGCAAGATTTTACCCACAGTGAGCCAAAAACTGTCCTAATAGGTTGTGCTAGGAAGGTGGTGATGAGTTGGTGAGTGCTCAATTCCTGATAAATACCTGATGGAACATGGCTGTTTAGTTGCTTATTTGCTTTAAATGTACATAAATTTTTTTCTTTTCTCCTTTGAGACTGAATTTAGAGGTTCCCTATATTTTAGCATCTTCTCTTAAAGGGATAAGATATATTATGCACAGATATATTTATATGAAATAAAAAAAACCCAGTATCCTTACATTAGTATAGTAACAATAGAACATCTTGATGTTTTGAAGACATTTTCAGTTAAATAGAAATCACTGTGTTTCAGTGAGCTGACAGCACTAAATTGTCACCCTGGTGCTCAACACTTCTCATAAACAAAAAAATGTATCATGGCTGCCATTAATAAGGCAGGGGTTACAGTCACAAATAGATGAAATAATTTGCTTATTGTTGATTTGCAGTTAAAAGGCAAATCTGAGGACAGAGCATGGGGCTTTTCACCTCTGCCTCTCAGTTCAGTTTGTTCTCAGATCACTGGGTTGAAGGATCATTAAGCACTGTGCATATAAAGATGAAATCCAACTGCAGTCCAAGGTTGAAGGGTTGAACTTGACTTTAGGTAGTAACCAATACAAACAGCTCAGTATGGGACCTCTGTTACTTACAATAATGTGTTTCACAAGTTCATTTGTGAGCTTCTTTGCCAGATGGGGAATAGTAGCCTTTCCTTCTTCCATAATAGCCCTGTGAAAACAGAGGAAAAGGTGGGTTTGGATAGCCAGGCTGTGCAGGGCAAGGAGGCAGATGCTCTGCTCTGTTTTCACTGGTTCTATTACACAATTTGAGTAAAGAAAGGGTCTCTGGGCCATGCTGGTGCAGATGTGGAAACAGCCGAGGACTCTCAGGGCACTTTTATTCAAGCATTGTTTGACTGCTACTGACTGAGCAAAGGGAAACAGATGAATCTGAGAAGAGCAAATTCTAAGAGCAGATGAATGTGCTGTTCTGTTCTTTCTTCATGTGTGAAGTTCACTGATTCAAAACCCTTTTCAGCTGCCATTCTCTGTATTATGATTGATTTGCATCTGGGCAGCCTGTGTCCTCAGCACAGCCTTTCTTTCTCATCCTGTTTCACCATGTTTTCCAGTGAACAGAAATGCTTCAGTGCCTGACTTGAAGCGCTCAGATGCTTAACTCAAATTCTTTGGGACTGTTCTGAACTCCTGAAGTTCATTTCACTTCCCCCACGTATTTTGCATCCAAAAAAAACCCATTTAAAAAGTTTATTCAGTATGCAAAAACCATCTGGGTTACCGAAACACAACCCTGCACGGGAAATGAGAAATAATGACTATAATTAATACCTGTCTGTAACCCCTAAGTTAAATCTCAGCAAATCAACAGGAAGCTTTGAGGTGACTTCAACATGTTTTTGGTGAGATCTTTGCTGCGAGGAGTACCTGAAATGTTTGTGACTCTCAAAGAAGTTTCTCTCCTGTTGGATTGCAGCAGCCAAGGTCAGTTTGTTGTGGATGTCCTGCTGCCCACGACACTTCACGATCATGTAACCTTTTTTGAGGGGGATTACCCTGTTTTGCACTATGTTAATGACAGACTCTTCGGTCCCTCTGTCCACCAGGTCAGGTTTTGTGAGGATTCCTGTGAAATTAAAAGAGAAAGTTACCCACCAAGCAGGAACACTCTGTACCATGTTTTACAAAGCAGGTTTTTTTGGATTCTTGCTCCTAGAAAGCTCTCAGCTCCTGGGCTTTGCACTGTGAAACTCACTCTGCAGTTGTCCTCCCACCACGTCTTTTGCTTTGCAAACCTTTTTTAACAGGCAGCAGCAAAGCTTTTTTACCATTAACTTCAGATTAACTACAATTAACTGAGATTTTCAACTTCCAGTTATTCATAACATGAATGCCAGCAAGACACCAAACTAAAGGATTCTTGGAGCTATTCAAGAATTGTGACTACAAATATTTGCAAATATTTCCCTTAGGCTGTTTTCTTTTTTTTTTTTTTTCCCTCTTATTCTAGTAGCTAATTTCACAGATCCGGTGCAGAACACAGAATATCAGACCTCGTGGGGAAAAAAAAAATAAAAATTTGCCCTCCTTTTCAACTCGTAGCTTAAAAATTCTCTCACCTATTGTCCTTTCTCCACTGGGGTCCACCTCTTGAGCCATTTTCAATGCTTCTGTTGTTGCAATATCCACGTTACATGGCACCACGACCAAATTGACTGTCTCTTTGCAGCCAATGAATCTTTTAAGTAGCATTTTGATCTGCAATTCAATACAGCAGTGAGGAGGTTCAGTGAAATCAGATGCTGGTTTGTAGGATGTGACAATTTCTACCAATATGAGCCACTGGCTGATGACATTAAATGCCACATATGCTGAGGGTAGTATTACGTGCTAGAGGATGGCATGGAAAGGGGTCAGCAGAAGAATTCAGCCTCTTTTTTTATGTCAGGATTAATCCAAACACGTGGCATGAAAGAGACCAGACTAATATTGTTAAGCCTGTCTTGACAGCTGTGTGGAGTTTAACTTCCTGTGCATATATAATCTTTCATTATGGAAATATTAAAGGTATTTGATACCTAATCACATGTAAGAAAATCAGGTTCTGATGTGTAGGTACACGCTTATGGAAAGAAAGCAAGCTCGATTCTGCTGATAAATCTCAAATTTCTATCTCTGAAAGGAGCACAAATGTCTTTGGCTTATATCAGTGGAATATTTGTTGGAAAATTAAAAAAAAAAAGCCAAAACAGAAGCTGCACATGGCATCTAGTTGGCATTTTTTCTATGTTTCAATGCCAAACTAAACGAGTTCCTCATAATTTGTGTTGTTTTGCAGAAGCTTCACACAGCCCTGTGCTTATTCTACAGTAAATCAATTCTTTTTTCCCCCTGGATTTTGGTAAAGATGCCTCTCTTTTCTACTTCCCACCCATCCCAATTTCTGACAGGCTGCAATGCTATAGGCTCCATCTCTGGAGCATGCAGACAGCTGGGGACAAAGGGAAATGTTTGGATTTTATCACATCTGCTGCTTTCCTCTCAATACAATAGAAAGATTGCTGTCTAACTGTGAAATTAAATTACTCTCCTCCCAGAAAGTAAAGCCCAGACAATCCAATCTTGTCTCATTTCTATTTGGTATATCTAGTTTAGTTTGGGCTCATCTTATTCCAAGTTCCTATTTTAGGAGAAACAACACACCCAGCTCCTGCACATCACCCTCACAGCAGGCCTTACCCAACTTGAGTTTTATTTGCATTCCCCAGAATTTCTTCTAAAAGCAGCCAGAGGGAGAGCAGAGATCCCCTCCACTTGCTCTGTTTCCTTCACAAAAGGTCTGCTGGGACCCCCCAAGGGATGAGACCCTGGGCCAGACCAAGGCTGAGCTTTACCTGGTCCCCGATGTCTTTTGGCTGGTCCCCCACGGCCACCCTGGCAATTCCAGGAAGATCAATCAGTGTCAGGTCTGGGACATCAGGAGATCGAACTTCCAGGGAAATTAACTGTCCACTAATGGCACCTCTGGGACCAGCCACAACATCCTGGGCTGTGAAGAGAAAAGAGCAAGGCAATGAATGCAAGCTTCAGATGATGCATCAAACCAAAGCCGAACACAATGACTTTGAAAAGTCCCTACTACCATCTAAGGTTCTTTTAGGCTTGGCTTTTTCTTTCAGATCCAGCCACACACTTCAATCCATTTATGCAAAAATCTAAGGAAATTACCATGCAGCACAGGGTGATGTGAAGTCCTGCTGGAATCTGAACTGTAATATTTTACAGAGCATATATTTATGGATTCTCATGTTTGCAGACAAAACACATGTAAATAAACCAAAATGAAAGGGATCAGGTAAAATATTGGTCAGTTGTAGAAATGCTTCCTCAACAACAAGAGACTTTGTAGGCATTAATTAATCCTTGGCTGCCTTGAAAGAAAAATAGGTGCTGTTCTATATTCTTCACATTTTGAAAGGGAGATTGAGAGTAATTGTCCCAGATCCTACAAGGCAATAATGCTTGAACTGTGAACACAGAGAAACAAGGAAACCCCACAGTCATTCTCAAGAGAGATTTTCAGGTCTTTAATTACCTTACTTAATTCATACCAGTTGCCTGGCCAGTTTTGAGAATATCCAAATAATGTATTGAAAAGCTAATGCAAAACATAGAAAGAATAACAATGTGCAGAGCTAGTCAAGGGGGTAAGGACAATCCAACTTTCACATTTAGGGCAAGTGCTTACTGCCCTTTGGGTAAGAACACTGATTTCTTACACAGCATGAAATGCCATAGCAGTAAAGCTGTGGCATGTGTGGGAGCTCGGGACTCTCATACCATGAACCAATGTGATTTTGCAAGAGCCCGTTTATTGTTTACATTACACTATTTTTATACATTTCTGCAGCTGTAGCTCACACGATCACAGATCCGATTGGATTTCTGTGCTGTCCATTCTCTGCATTCCCCTTTCAGAGAACCTGACTGGTTCTAGTCCAGGATGGCACTGTCCTTCTTTTTATCGACTTTCTTGCTGTTTTGTTATCCCGTCTTCCAACAGCTTCTTTCCCAATTTAGAACAGTTTACATTTCTGTAGCTTCGATGAATTCTTGAGGTCTCTGATAAGGTAGCTGAGCATAACTTGGCTGGGGCACCCTCGCAGAATTTGAGTGCCTTACAATAGACATGCAAAGGGCAGTGACTGAGCCCGTGGTCACAGTACCTGGCAGAAGCTCTTTGTCCTCCACTCTGCCTTCTTGCAATGTTCTCCACAATAATAAGATTTCCAGCCAGAGACACCTCAAGCACTCCGGGCTTTTGAACTGATGACAGGAACCATTTAGGGCTTTGCATGTTCACAATTTGACAGACAACCTCCCCAAATCAGGAAACCAGGAAGACACCACCCAGGTAAGGACAGAGCCTGAGCCTTTATCATGGATCAGGATGAAAGGATCATGGATCTAGTAGGTGGCATCCTTGCCTGAGGTGTTGGAATCAGAAGACTTTAAGGTCCCTTCCAATGCAGGCCATTCTGGGACCATCATCATGGATCATTGCAGCAATCACACCGGGCAAGGACTTTGCATGCCAGATGGAGAAGTGCAAAGATGTTTATTGTGCAGCTCAGTTTACTTAAATACCAGTGCACAAACAGGATAGAACCTCATATAAACAGGAAGATCAAATCCCAGGATTTCACCCAGTCACCTGGAGTATTCCCTAGATATTACCTGTTATGGGAAGGTGTAAATAATCCCATATAAGGCCACTAACCACAATCTTCCCGGGCCATTGCTCAAGAAGGTCACTGACCCATGGTCCTCTTTTCCAGCCCATCTCAGGTGCCCTGGAAGTGTTTCCATGGTTACCACCGGGCCTAGGGAAGATGCTTTTGTAGGCCTTCAGGCCTGCTCTTCTAGAACACCCATGGTGTAACCCTACAGATCATCTTCACCGCTGAAGCACTGCTACAACTCCCTTGAGAGAACTGAGTTTTGCTGACCCAGCTTCTGCTTTGAATCCAGCTCTTGGTGTTACCCCACAATCACTGTGGATGCTGCTCAGTCTAAGAGCAGGATTCAGAGGAGATGGAGCCAGCCAAATCCACTCACCTTGCCTTATTGCTCTGTCCACCTCAGAGGCGTTCTGGAGCTCCAGGGCAACGTTCTGGTAGCAGATCTTCCCTTGCCATGGCTGGCCTTGAGGCAGCCTCTTGAGTTTAAGTTCCAAGGGACACCGAGTGACAATACCTGCAGCAGTTCCAAAGGCAGAGGTTGTTGTGCATGAAACACAGCTTGGAAGTGTGTGGTGTACACAGGGTTGCCTAATGTTTCACACAAAAACATGGAAATGTTCCAAGAGACGCTGCCAGAGGGGGCTTACCCAACATCCTGCTCAGAGCAGAATTGTCACCAGCACTAGATGAGGACAACCACGGCTCTTTCCAGACACATCTGGCCCTGCAAACCTCCACAGATGGAGCTTTGCTCCTCTCTGGATGATCTGTTTCAGTGCTGCAGCTAAATCCTATGAAAAACTTTGCCATAAATCCAGCCTGAAAGACTAGATTATATTGTAAACTCACATGGAACTTGCAGAATTTATGTGCATGAAAATACACACACAGAGCTGAAAAGTGGATCTTCTTGAGCTGCAAAGTCTTTAAGTAAAGATCTTTGTACACTTTTTACACATAACAATAGTGTTAAAGGTACCTGTAAGAAAATGTTGTTTCAAAAACCCAAACCAACCCCAGAAGCAGATTTAAAATCTGGTTTTCCTTGTGAAATTAATTGTCTGCTGCACTGCTGTTTTCTGGGAAATGCACAGAGTCAGCTGGGGCAACTACACTACACTTCTTACTCCTGGTCTCTTGACCACCTGGAACATGTGCCTTGCATTTACCTTGTGGTGCCTCACCGGCACCTCCATGTCTCAGTCATGGAGTTATCAAATTCTAGACCAAAGCAAAAAAAAAAGAAGTAAAAAAATCCCTTCCACCTCATCAAAGTGAAAACCTGAGGAAGTGAATTCTTACCACTGCCCCTGGGGAGAGCAACACCAGACAGGGCTTCGAGGACAGAACTTTTCCCGGAGCTCTGGTCTCCAATCACCGCAATGGCAGGCAAGGACAGGTCCTTTTCTATTCCAAGAGCTCTCAGGCTGTCCACAAGATCAATGCAGGGTCGGATCTTCTCCTCATACTGGTTGTACAAGGTGTGTTCTGCAGCCTGCTTGAGTTAAACTTACAATGAATTTTCCATAATTAAAAAAAAAAGAAAAAATTTAGACTCATTTTCTACTCATCGTTCTTTAGTAAAACTTATTTAGCTGTATTTCATATCACTGTGCATGCTTGCATCTCCATGTAAGAAACTGGTGTCTGTAAATATGAAAGAAGCAGTTGAGGTTGGCTCAAAGACCATCCTTAGTAAAAATACCAAATTTTGAAAGCCATCCTGAGAAGGTAAAGAACACATTACTAAGTGTGCTTTGTTAATTTTTTTAATAACAGTGTTTTTAATAACTGCCATTTTCTTCCACTCATCCCCAGATGTACTGAAGCATGTGTATGCAAATGAAGACTGATCTCAGAAATCACTGAATTTGGTAAAGAATAGCTTATTAGATCTTTATTTTGGAGTTTGAAGATTTAGTTTGTGCACAGACACCAAAAGTATTTTGCTGTAACATTCTTAACAGGTGGCTGAAATCTTTTAGATCATCATGGCTCTTCTTTATTTGCCTC
The DNA here is from genome assembly GCA_013397915.1 of Daphoenositta chrysoptera. Lineage (NCBI taxonomy): Eukaryota > Metazoa > Chordata > Aves > Passeriformes > Daphoenositta > Daphoenositta chrysoptera. The sequence goes on along the minus strand of VZRO01008371.1, from coordinate 16,358 downwards.
ATTTTAGGCTCACATAAGGCATGGATAAGAGTGGGTTGTTTTAAATGACTGATTATTGTCATTTTCTGGGTTTGATACATGTCCAGATATTAACACAGGCTCTTCATTTACATGAAAACAAACCAAATAATTTCCAGTCTTTGGCAAAACTGGTCCATCTGCTGTTAAATATGCTCAATTAAAGTATATAAAGATCAGCTTGGTCTCTTCTCCCTGTTCCTCTCTCCATGTTCCAGTCTGCTGCATTTAGAAATGCAATTTTGGGAACACCAATATGTTTCAGACATATTGGGCCAGGCACATTCAACCCTGATTTTTTGAAAAGAAATATTGAAGTTTCTCTCCATCACTTTTATCCAAGAAAGATACCCCTAAAAGTCTGTCTATGGATCAGATGCACTGAAACAGAGCAGATTTTTGGTTCAAGATGAGGAAGGCAGCACATATTACTGGAGGCAGGCATTTTAAACCCTTTTTGCTAACCCCTGCCCACTCTCTTCACTACAATGTTTAATAGTTAGCAAATTCTCAAAAAACTTCCATAACTGTGTCACAGACTTTAAACCAATCTGTGTTCAGTGTAAAATATCCAAGCAGGTTATTATTAACCTTTCTGTGCATTTCTGTTAAGGGTTGAAGAGCCTCAAGTAAAAAAACCTCTCAGCTTTTATGATTTCTGTTCAACATTTGTTGTTGTTAGGATCAAAACAGGTACATGTCACACATTAAATTGGCTTCTGGGTGGCAGCCAACCCTTTTTTTTTTTTTCAGACCTGCATTGTTAATGTCTGCAGATTAATTGCAGGTACCTCTCTTCCTAGTTAGACAAATAACTGCTTGGCCCTGATCCCAAAAGTCCTCCTTAGACCTAACAAGAGCAGATTGCCCAAAGAGACCAAGGAATTAATTTTGAGGCACAAAGTGAAACAGCAGAGTAAGAGTGGGGAGGATCTGTGCCCTCTCCTTGCCTTACCTTGTCCTTTTCTCTGGGAAACTCTTTTTCCAAGTCCTGCTCATAGTTAGGCTTTCTCCCAAGCACATTCTCTGACATCAGAGCAGCTTCTTCTGGTTCTGGTGGGAGAGGCACTGCAGCAGCGTCCGGAAAAGATTTTACGAAAGGAAATACAAACCCTTCTTTCTTTGGGATATTTTTAGTTCTTTCAGAAGGTTGTTTGGCTGCTGCTTTCTTTATAGCCATGGCCCGCTGGTTTTCTGGGCTTCCCCATTGGTTGTCCATAAGTGCTTCACTAAACAGGGATCACTGCCTGGTCCAGCCACTCTGAGGTGCAGCTTCTGAAATCAAACACAGGGCAGTGAGTGACTCCACTTTGCAACAGTGATCAGAGCAGAAAAAAACAAACACCACTTTTACTCCCTGATCCAGACCCTTGGGATGTACCAACTCCCACAGCTCTTTTCAAGTCACTAAAATTGGTCTCCAGAAAATAGTCTTGAAACACTTCTCCCTACCTGTTATGCTTTTTTTTTTGTATCTAAAGAACCAAAAATTGCCACAGGCAAAAAAAGTATTTGTTTGTTGCGGGAAAAAAAGAGTTACACCAGTTTTTGCAAAAAAGACGATTTTTCTCAATGAAGTATTTTGCTGAAAGGTGTTTGGAGAAGCTCAGTCAGTATCTGGGTGTGTTTGTAAGGAGTGTGAATCCTGAACTTCCTGGGGTTGGGAGTGTAGGGCTGTGGGCTGGCTCTGCATAGGTGGGACACACCAAGCCATGCTCTGCTAAGTGGCCATCTCACCTCTTTTGTGGAAGAAACACTTGTTAGAGGCAAGTCTGACACCTGTTTTAGAAGCTCTGTATCTTGGTCCCCTCCTCTATAGATTAAAACCCTCTCCCAAAAGCAGACTTTGCTCGATATGATGTTAGAGAAGGGAGAAGTAGGAGGCTTTATATTTCCTTGTTCAGCATTTCCTTATGCAGAAGTTTTGTTTTCTATGGGTGACTGAGGAAATTAGTGGCTTTTGACCTGAAATTTTCCAGGGAAGGTGATTTCCAGAGAGTGATTTAAGGGAAAAAAACCCCAAGAGTACTTTTTCAAAGCTAGATATTTTAGCCTCCCTCTGCCAAAACCAAGATCTATTTAACTCAAACACTTCAGAAAACAAATTAGGAGACCCACACCTTTGCTTGAAATAACTTCCTGTTCTGTTAAATTTTGTTTGGTTGAATTAAATTAAGTTTACGGGTTTTTTAATTTAAACAGATGCCAGAAGAGGATGATCAGACACAATGTGGGTTATACTTTCAATGTGTAAAACAAGAAGTTTAGAAAAAGCACCACACACTGTAGCAGAGCAGTTCAGAGAAGGTTCTGGGCCTGGCACGAGAAGCTGGACACAGTGACTGTGTGGGCAATTAGATAATTAGATTTACTGCTAATACAGTATGTAAGTATTGCCAGTGCAGTATCAAAATAACAACTCTATCATCTATTTCAATTGATTATATCAGGTCATGGTCCTTCCTGTTGAATCACAAGTGAGACCCCCTTGTTTCCAAAACTTCTCAGAGCAGTCTGGATGCAACCTGGTCCACCTAGTCCCAGATTTGGTCAATGGTCCATGTCTAAAAGGTTACAATATGAGCAGATTCAGCTGGAAATGGACAGATTCATAGTCTTTGGCCTCGCAGAATTCACCATTGCAACACAACAAAGCACCTCTGGAGCTACTTTAGGGTTTTATGTCTATATTTGGGAGGACCTTGTATTTATACACTTATCCAAAAGCACTGGAGCTGGAGAGCCCCTGGTGGGGAGAGAAAGGGATGGGAAGTGGGGGAAAATCAACCCAGAAACTCCCTGCAACTTCGGGACAGGAAGCTGCCCCGTTGGCCCAGTCTCCAGCAGCATTTTATATCCTTTCTGTGGCTAATGTGCACCAAAACCAAACACAAACATCTCAGTTCCCGATCTCTGGAATGAATTATTTATGCAAACATCCAGACATCTGCAATGCCCGCCTGGTGTGTTTACTTAAAGACAAACCCCACGGCCACCACACAGGTGGAAGGGATATGGAGAGGGCTGAGGATGCATGAGGAGACCCAACTATCTTTTGTCACCCTTTACAAACATCGGGATGGGGTGCAGACCACAGGGTGCACACACACACACACACAACACCCCCTAACAAAGGTACCTGCAGTCAGCACCAGAATAAACAAACATGTGTGGATTTCTGAGGCCACACCTCTGTTCTCCCCCTGGACCTGGAAAGGGTGAGAAGGTTGTGTAACTCTTCCCTGTGCCACACTGGCATAGGATTTCTTTAAGTACTGAGCCATGACAACATTGGATGGAAGAAAGGAGGAGAGGAAAACAAAAGAGCTGCAATTTAAAGAGCGTTTTTACAATGGGCCAGAATCCACCTGTGAAACATGACACTTGGATGACGTGATGATACTGAAAGTCTGCCAACAATTTCCTCTCACCAGAGCTGCCCCTGCCTCCTTTGCTGGGACAATACTGATTTCCTTGAGCTTTACCTTTAGAATTTGCCTGCCTGTGTGTGGGAAGCCTCTCCCAGCACAACACGAAGCCCTCTGCTGCACACCCACATCTGCACAAACACCAACCTGCTGATGGTTCTGAAGAGGAACTTTGGTTTGGTTTGGAACTCTGCTTTGGTTTTTTGTAATGAGCCTTTGGCTTTACATCTGGAGAAGATGTAAAGCCCCTACCAAAAAAATCCTCTCTCAAACCCAAGGTGCAGAGCTGCAGTGCAGAACCCACACAGCTCTTGGATTTATTCACTCTCTGTCCAGCCAGAGGAGCACACAGACTTCTGGCTGACACATCCTGTGACTTCAGGATAAATTTTTGGGTAAATCTCACAGTTTCTGTATTGTATGTTTATTAACTCTAGCTGTCTTCTCATAAAGAAAATGAAGCAATGCAAAGCTTACGATCCTACTCATAAATAATGCTGGGTAGATAATCTTGCTGAATACTGGCTTTAAAAAAAATTAAATGCCATCTCTCAGTTGTCTCCTTTTAAGGAGGAAATAATACTAAATCTTTTTTCCACCCCGGAAAGCAAAAAATCCTGCTCTTGTCAACCTTTTTTAATCACACTTCCCATAGACACTTTAAGCAGCCTTGTCAAATTAAAAGGAATGAAGATAACAGCAAAAAATTGCATTACTGTTTTTAGAAGAAGGAAAGGAGAAACTTACCTTTGTAAGTGTCCTGTGGAAAGGAGAAGCAGTGGCTTTCTGAAACTTTTTCAGATGCCTTTTTATTTACAGGCTCCACCTACCCACTATGATAAGAAACAGCAGAAGCGAAACTAATTCTCAGAGGAGAAATATTTGGCTTCTGTGAAAATGACCAGGCTGTTTCAAAAGGCAGAGTTGCCACGAGTGGGCACCACTTGCTTACCTTGCACCTGGCTCAGTTAAGGGTGTGATTATCTCAACACATGAATTGTGTCCACAATTAAGGGGAGACCTCACAGCTGTAAGTTCAGAGAGCCAGAGAATCCTAGAGTGGTTTGGGTTGGAAGGACACAAAGATGATCTTGATCCACACTCTCTGCCATGGGCAGGGACACCTTCCACTGTCCCAGGGTGCTCAAAGCTCCAGTGCCCAACCTGGCCTTGGACACCTCCAGGGATCCAGGGGCAGCCACAGCTTCTCTGGGCACCCTGTGCCAGGGCCTCACCACTCTCACAGGGAAGAATTTCTTCCTAATATCCAATCTAAACCTACTTTCTTTCAATTTAAAGCCATTCCCTCTTGTTCTATTACTACCTGCCCTTGTAAAAATCTCTCTTAGTCTTCTTCTCACTGAAGCCTCTCAGAAGAGCAGCCACACCTCTGTACTGCTATTCAGCAGATGATACCCAGGTGAAGCTAAACTTAATTATTGCTGAACTTTCAGTGAATTTTGAATTATTAATTAATCACTCTGTAGCCTTAGGATAGTTAGCACTAATGGCAGCAAATGCATTTATCAAAGGCAATTTTGAATTTGTTACAGCTGTCACCTCAAAACACAATGACACCTCAAAAAATTTTCAACTTGGCAAAACTGTCTCCATGAAAAGCCTTGGAGGGGCAAATGTGAAATTCATACTCTTAAGGTGACAGGTTTGTGATAGCTCTGGAAATAATAATGGAATGTGTCAGGTTTTCCTTTCATTTCCCGGTATGTTTAGTGAACAGCAGAAATGAAACTCCTCACAACACAGCTGGGCTCCTCCTTCCTTGGCTGTACTGTATAATAGGATGTCAGGGACAAATGGCAGAGGCACCTGGAGATAATTGCCTTTGAGCAACACCTTGCCTTTCCTCCCCCACAAAAAGGCATCTCAGTGAGTCAGTTCACTCCCACCCGGGGCAGAACCTGCTGGTTCAAGCTGCTGTGCCCCACTCCCAGCGGTGTTGCCTGCTGGGGATGCTGCTCCTGTGCCATCCAGGGGACCCTTTCAGCCTCCTCGTCCCTTCATGCAAAAAGCAAGTGGGTGAGGGCCCCCTCCACAGGAGAGGGAGTATTTTTTGCACCTCCCAGTGAGACTTTCCAGCCCAGCCAGGGTGGGGAACCGTGCCACCACTCACCTGGGCTGTGCCCTGGCTGCCAGAGGCTGCAGGGTATGGCTGAGGTTGCTGGATGTGGGTGACAAGAAAGCAGAGGGACACACAATGTGATTTGTCTCTGTTATGCACTGCTTCAGGACAGTTCCAAGTTGTTTCTCATGACCTTGTGGTGTTTTCTCAACATCACTGGGTCAGGATGCTTCCTCTTCTGCTGTCTTTCCTCTCCTGCCCTCATTTTTTTGTATTTTGTTTTTTTTTCTTTGTTGCTAATAGGCTCTAAGCTGTTAAGCAACATCAGTATGCTTTGTTCAGTCAGGGGCTTTGCAAGTTGGGTGCAGGATCACCCCTTACTGCTCACTCCCTCTGGTTTTGTCCATTGCCTCGACTGATCAGCTGTTCTCAATTCCTGGCTGTTTTGGTGGGTTCCAAACTGCCTTACTCAGGTCCATGGGTCCGACTGCACAGCAGTCTTACTTCTCTAGACCCAGCCCTTTTTCCTCCTTCCTCACCTGGCAGTGACTCGGAGAGTTCCCAAGCTCTGGCTGTGGGTGGCAGGATGTGACACACAGCCAGGCTGGGCACAGGCTGCAGCAGGACACCACAGCTCCGAGCTCTCCTGGCCTCTTTCACCATCCCTATCCTTGCACTTAATTGTAAAGGAGATCAATCTGAATGAGATTCTAAGTCATACTCTTGTCCCAAAATGGCTTTTTAAACCCTGTGTGCAAGAGGCTGATGCACACACAGAGTTGAGGTATTTGGTTTATTTACAGTTCTGCACAGAAAGAGGTGCTGGGTGGTAAATCCACACAGCGACTATCAAAACTTGTCACTATTCATACACAAACAAAGGCATTAATGCTCGCTGGCTGCAAGTCACAGAGTTCTCTTATTAACTAGTATTTTATCTTCTATTGATTAAATGATTCTCTCACTTCTTTTGCTAATTAGTCCTCATGCTCAGTCTTTCTCTTGAGTCAGTGAGTTCTTTGGGTTGGTGGGCAGTGAGTCAGTGGTTGTGATCTCCCCTTGCCAAAATTACCCATTCCTGATTTGATGAGCTGGCCTTGCTTTGTTCCTTGCTATCTGGCATGGTCTTAGTTTATTCACCAAGTGTCCTTGGTTTGTTGGTTCAGCAGTAAGTTATGTCTGGCTGCAGTTGGTACATTATCTCAAGTTTCTTCTATTTTTTTTTTTTCTACAGCTGCTGCAATTACTGAGACACATTTAATATAATTTATTTTTTAGGGAGTTGTTCATCATTTCCCCCGGTTGAGGTTATGAAGTCACAACAGCACTCAAAAGCCTCACTTTTTATGAACATCACATATTTTCCTGAAATTAATCACAGGGATGACTGGCAAGTCAATTACTTCATGATTTTTCAAATGCAAATATTCAGTGCTGCAATTAAGACAACGCATAACAGGGTTAGCATTAAGAGAACAACAACAGGGTGAAGTATCTTATTGAAAATCCCTGTAAACAGTTGTGACAATCGGAAAAGAGGGTCTCACCATCGATGTTCTGCAGGAATAGCTGCACCTTTCTTCCTGTTGTCAGATTTCCCCACTTGAACGCTAAGAAAGTCTGGCTCTGGTCATTCTCCAGAATTCAAAAGAAAACATCTTTTAAATCCAAAGTAGTCAAATAATAATTTGTCCATGATTGTTTTACTGCTCTTAAACCCTGTCCCAGCCTATACTGCTGAGAAAGAGGCTTCTTTTCTGGTGTGTGATTCAGACTGACCCTCTCCAAGAGCACGCAGGATGCCATTCTCAGCCTCCTCTGAGCTCTGGTTCATTATTAAACAGATTCAAGCCTTCCATGCCTTTTCTTGTGAAATTCATAGAGGTTTCTGAAAAAGGTTTTCAAGCATTTAACTTGCAGAGTACATCTTGTCCTAACAATGGAAGGGGACATCCTGGCATATAGAAACTTGTGAGTTAGTTTAGTGTCTCCAGCTGTGCATTCCGTGGGTTGTAAGAATGGTTGTGAAGCTCATTTTCCCACTACCCCAACAATCAGAATTGTAACTTTACTTAGCAGGCCCTTGCAGTGAGTTATTACTGAATGTCTGGCTCTGCTATCCACCAGAAATGCTGGGTTTCAGTTGATGTATTATCTTAAATTTCTGTCTTCTGCTCTTTGTTTTCTATAGCTGCTGCAATTACTGAGACATGTTAAACGTAATTGATCTGTTTGGGAGCCGTACATCAATACTAGTGATTAGCTTATGAATTTTCAGCAGTGCCTTTGTTATGTGATCAATTTGGTTTGTTTAATCACAGAACTATGTTTCAAAAAAAGGAGGAACTCTGAGCAGTATCACTTACTGTGAAGGGTGAAATCAGGGTTCTCCTATTTTCTCTTGAAACAGCAAAATACAAACTTGACTCCCTTGGAGGGAAATGTTTTAGTGTAAGGCACTGAAAACAATTTTTATGTTTATGTAATGATTTATAACAGCTTGTTTCACTGGCAATATAGTTCTACAGATTAACACAACACAGCAGGGATGTTTAAAATAGACTAAGCAGAATTTCATTCAAATCTGAGTGCGGAGTATGTTTTGAAATAATTTTAATGAACAGAAAAAATGCAGCATGATGCAAAAGATGAATTACTAAGCATTTGTCAAAGCCATTTTTAATATAAAATGTGTAAATGCAGTAGTTGCACCATCCCTTATGTGACATAAAGTGACATAAACCACTAAGAAAAACCCTTAATCATAAAATTATTCCGATATTATACTGGATGTTGTCTAGTCAAACCTTATAAATCAAAGTGGTTCAGACTGTGTTGCCTTGGGCTTTACCCCAGTGAGTCTTGAAAACCCTCAGCTATGGAGATTCCACAGCCTCACAATGAAATTTATTCAAATGATTGACTAATGACTTTTTCCCTTCTTCACATCCAATTGGATGTACTCGCACCATGTTTCAGTTCTTCCCCCTGTCCCTTATTCCCCCATTGTGCATCTCTGCACAAAACCCAGTGCCACCCCCTCAGACAGAGGTGCTAGGGGGGTTCTACAACCCCACCCCCAGAACCACCCCTTCCCAAGTGTCCTGGCTATGGCTGGGACAGAGTTAATTTTCTTCCTGGTAGCTGGTGCAGAGCTGTGTTTTGGAGAATAGTGTTGATACCACACAGATGTTTCCTTGTTGCTAACTACTGTTTACTCAGTGTCCTGGGTCGCAGTGTATTCTATCACCATCTACATGAGCTGCTGAAACCAGCTGGGTGGTGTTGCTTGCCTCCTCCCTCCGGACTATCTTCTGTTAATGGATCAATCAAGGTTTTGCCACATAACTCACAGATAACTCCTCCGGATTATCTTCTGTTAATGGCCTGTTAAAGGCCTGGCCACACGACTGACAAAATTACATCATCCCATTGTGAGATGCTCCACCCAGAGGGAGGAACCAAGCATTCCATCCTGGATATAAACTGAGATTTCCAACACCACAAGCAGCCTTTTCCACTGGATTCCCAGAGGACGAGAGCTACACAGCCACTGCTGGACCTTCCGAGACCAGACCCTTCCATAGGGTCACCGATTCCAACAGGACTTCACTGGGACTGCTACCAACACCCTGCCCGACAGGGTGTCAGGCTCTATTCTGACTCTGTCAGTGGGGTTTTTTTCTACTATTGCATTTATTTAGGTTTTTTTTCCTCTTCCTATTAAATTGTATTTCTGACTTGCAGTCTCTCACTGGTTTGTTTTCAAACCTCAACACTCAGTCAAGGACATTTCAGTTTCCTGTGCTCTGCCAGTGAGGAGAGGCACAAAAATCCAGGAGGGAGCAGAGCTGGAATGGCCAAAGGGATATTCTGTACCATGGAATGCCATGCTCAGTGTTTAAATGGGTCAAGTTAGCCAGAGGGGTCCTACTGCTGCTCAGGGACAGGCTGGGCATCAATCAATGGGTGGTGAGCAACTCTACTGTGCATCACTTGGGCTTTATTTTCTTAAATTTCAATTAGTAATTATGATGATAATATTTCACTTGTTCCAATTATTCAACTCTTCTGATTCTAACCCACAAGGTTTTTTTGTGATTCTCCTCCCCATTCCACTGTGGGGGGGACAGATGAGTGAGTTACTGCCTGGAGGAGCTTTGCAGTTCCAGTGCAAAGCTGGTTCAGCACAAGCTGGTGGAGACAAAAAGCAGTGTGTCCCATGTGGTGGGAAGGAGTGGGTGGTGACTTGAAATCCTTTAAAATAAATAGAGGAATTGAAAAGTCAGAGAGAAGATATAACTGGTGGAGGGTGCATTCTTGGGGGGTGTGTGTGTGCATGAAAGGGTCTGAAAAATACAACAGCAGTGGGTAGAATGCTCTCCATGGTTCAGAGCAGAGAAAGACACTTAAATCAGAGCCATTCTCTCTAGTTATGTGTTTCTGAGCCTCATTCTTCTCTAGTAAGGGATATGCTATAGGGAATTGGGTGATTTGTTATGTATGAACTCCTCTACCTCTTCCTGCAAATGTCTCAGGTGTGTTTGTGTGCTGTTTGACTTGGCTGAAGTTTGGGTCACAGTGGTTGACATGCAGGTTTCATCCTTACAATGAGAGGGACAATCCTGAAGAGCGTGAAGGGTGGGATGAAACCAGTCCTTGTTCATGTGAGTATCCATCACTGTGTGGCTTCCTGTCAGTCACAGAGAGCGAGCCAAGGGTGTCATTTGTCTGAGTGTGGTTTGCTGAGGCCTGATTGCCTTACGTAAACTGGATATTGTAATTAAAGGGATCTTTTTCCAGTACAAAAATACCTGAAATTTGAGAGATCCAAATTACTTGAAACAGTGGGATCTGCTGACATCACTAATACCAGGGTGCATTGGATTATCCAGATAATGAATTTTCTGCAGTCTCAGATTCTTCCTACCCTCACCTAGTGGGTTGTGTCCTCTTCAGCTGCGTGCAGAGACTTACGGTTCCTGTTACCTACTCACTGCCTGGGGGCTTTCCCTTCTTCCAGCTTTCCTGAACATTTGTTAGGCATTTCTGGGCAGAGGGGGTGGTTCAGACTATGCAAGGCAGACAGGGGAAGTTCAGGTTGGACATCAAGAAGAATTTCTTCACTGAAAGGCTTGTTAAGCATTGGGAGGGGCTGCCCAGGGAGGTGATGGTGGTGTTCAAGAAACATCTGGATGTGGTAGTCAGTGCCATGATTTAGTTGATATTGTGGTGTGTGGTCAAAGGTTGGACTTGATCTTGGAGGTCTTTTCCAACCTAATTGATTCTGTGATTCTGTCATTTGTTAGACTTCAAGCTTTCTGGGCAGAGGGGGGTGGTTCAGGCTGTGCAGAGCAGACAGTATCTCTCCTGTTTTTACTGCAGTGATCCTTCCTTCTGCCTGCCCTTCTTTCTGCCCCCCTCCTCTCTTCCCTCTTCCCTTGTGTGATCCTTGCACAGTTCCTTCCACTTGGAACTTCCCACCCCACCTTGGAGCCAGGCACATGGAGCTCATCATCCTCGAGACCCTGACCCCTCATCGCCAGAGGGGATCTGCAGGGAGCAAAGGGACCAGACCCAGCTGTCACCCCCAAGGTCGGTGTGTGAGGACTTCTGTGGTGGACACAAGTGATTCCTGCATTTGAGTCTTGAGCAGTGGTTTAGTCCATATGAACAGGATAGTTTGGGGAACACATGTATCTTTTTGGGCTCCTTCACTGAAAATTTTGTGGTCATCAGAAGTGATTGAGGTGGGTAAAGCGAAGTGAAAGTCAGATGTTCTGCTTGAGAGGCATGGAAGAGACTGTGGTTTCAGTTGATGCTTTCTCAGAGCTTTTAGTAAATATACAATTCTAATGATGTAGAAACTTGGCTTTGACTTTTAAACATAGAGATTTATGTTTCCTTTCTGCTTTAAACAAAATATTTCCTTATTTCTCATCAATATTTATGGAGAGTCCTGTAGCTGGTCCCAACCCCACGTGAATTCCCAGGCTGGTTACTTTTAGCCAGAGCCAGATTCATCAACCAGAGCAATGATGTTCACCTGAAAATGCTGTAACTGTTTGCTCGTTCACAAATTGTCTGTGCTGGTGTGTTTGACAAAGCCATTTTCCCTGCCTGGACATGAATCTTGACCTAGGGGTTTTTTTTCACACTATGAAAACCTCCACTCCTGGCCCAGAAAAACTTAAAGAGAGTGTCTAAAGCGAGGCAGTCTGAAGTCAGTCCAGGAAGTGACATCTGAACTCTCTCCTTGTGGTTGTCCACACTCCTGAGTTTGTTTTCAATTACATGTTGCATTTTTTTATCTGTTTAGAAAATGATGAAATTTTCTATTGTATGGGGACTAGATGATACGAACTTCACTGAATAAAAGAGTAAAGATTTGCTGAGAGGCAACAAGAGCCTAACCCACCAACAGCTGATAAGGTGATGTATTTTTCTGTCTCTAAATTCATGGTAATCAGAAGCAAAAACTGAACTAATGTATCAGAAAAGAAAGAAGAGCTTTAACTGTGCAATGGATTGGACACTCCCCCAAAGCAAACTCCACACAACAGGAGTCCCAAAATTAATTAAATAACCCCAGTGAGTAGAAGCTATCAAAAAGGGGGAAGAGGAAAAAATGAAGAAAAATATCCCCCCTCCAAGACAAGGACCATTTCTTCAATATATATAGGACAGTGTGACTAAGAATTAAAACTTTGTTATGCAGAATATTAAACGTATTTGTTCAAGGGGTATTGAAATCTCTTAATGATCATTATGATGATGGTATTTAAACAGTGATTTACAAGTGGTGCTATTTTCCTCTAACCATTTTTCTACTTTTCTACTTTTTCTAGTTTCTGATAATGAAATAGGAATAGAAGAGTGTTATCTGTTACAGATAAGGCAAATAAAGGCAATTCCTCACAGCTGTTTAGCATTAAAGTATTACAATTTGGGTGGGGCAGGGAGAGTCTGAAACCTAAACCACAGCATGTGGTGTGTTTGATTGTGAACTGCTCAGGTGCAACTGACTTTGCATGACCTTCCTCTTGTCTGTCCCTTAATCTTGTTACATTAAAAATTACAGAGATGAGCTCCTCAATTAATGTAAAATACTACTGTCACCAGGAAATTAAATGGTAGCAAAGAATGGCAGAACAATGTTGGGGGATTTTTGTATCCTCGAGGTGAATTAAACACATGTTTGTGCTTAAATGCAAAAAGATTTAATGAACAATGTCCAGAGCAGAGTCCTACTGCCATAATTGGTTTTCTAAGCACAGCGCAAAGGTGTGGCACAGGCTGATTCCTTACATTTGCCCTGGTATCCATCGTGTGAGCGTTGGCACAGGGCAGCTCATCCCCGTGGTCCAGCCCCCAGCACCAGCTCTGCTGCCCCAAGGTGGCCCCTGAGTGCCCCCATTGCAGCACTGCTACCAAAATGCTGCAGCATTTCTTATCCCATCACCCAGTGGAACCTCACTCTGCCACAGGGAGCAGCCCTGGCTCTGGCATCCCTGCCTCCAGCCAGGGTAACTCTTTCTTGCCTTCATTCCCTCCACGCCAGATCATTCCTTGGACAGGAATGACCACTGCTAAGCAGTTACAATTTGAATTATCCCTCCTGTGCCATACAAGAAAACAGGTTATGGGCTTAATTAATGCTCACTCTTTGCTATGAAATAGGTCAGTATTTCACTGAGGTATTCACTTCCCTGCAGCAAGACATGAACAGAGGTGCAGACACCAAGCAGTGAACTGTGAGAGAAGGAGGATGCTTTCCCCACAGCACGGAGTTGAGGAATACGCTCAGTGCAGGTGGCTCAGGGTGCAGCTGCAGGAGCTGCAGGTTGATCTCTGGGGAGTGGGAGCCCCAGGCAAGTGCTGGCACTGACCCTTTGCCCCTCAAAGGTCACAGGGACCTGTGGCACCAGCCAGAGGAATAAATTACTTTAAGGATCCAGATGCCTGAGGCTCTGCTATGGGAAAGCTGGGGCTGAGCTGCCAAGTCCACAAGCAAGCCATGCCATCTCGTGAATAAACATGGGAAAACAGCATCATGAAATTTGCAGGGCCACATCTGAATTGCACCAGTTGTGTCTTACAAATGTTCAAGAACTCCAGACACAGTCTTTTTCCAAGGAACAACGTGATCCCTGACTGATCATATGTATGTTTCACTGATGTTTTCTGGCTAAATTACATATACGTGAAACAAACCTTGTTAAACTCTAAATACAATTTCTTCTGTGGGAAATCCCTTGGATATTAGACATCAGTATCAGCAGCATTAGAAAATGATGGTTGTAGTGATATATCTATAAACAAGAAGTATTTATGCTCTGCTGAGCAGGGTGATGAAGCCTTCCTTCCCTTAGTTTTACTGCATCCCTAATGGAGTTAGAGCCAGACCAGATACATAAGGGATATGTTGCATTCCTGCTGAGGTGCCCTGCAAATAAAAACTGTGAGAAATTATATCTTAGGAAACACTTGAGCCCTCGTTCTTAGTACAGTGCTATGAAAATTTTAAGATAACAACAACAAAATAAAACCTCCCTTTTTTGTCCATGGGATTGTTAGGCAAGGGATCAGAGAAGTGCACCATTGGACTGGAATTCCTATCTGACTGGAATGTTACATAATCCAGAAGGGGACAGCTGGGAAATTTACTTTGTTGAAGTTGCCCCGGGTATCTAGGGAAGTCCTGTCTCCCAGAACAAGGTTATTCTGCATCCAAGTCTCAGCCCCTCCTCTGCAGGGGGTTCTCAGCTGCCAGCAGCTGGAGCTCTACATAGACACGGGGTTTGTGGCAGGGAAGCCATGAACTTTCTGTGATCCTGGCCCCTTTCCTGAAATGACACAGAAAAGCCCTCACAGTTCATCCACATGAGCTCTGAGAAGTGGGACTCAGTAAAGAAGAACAGCTTGCTCTAAATCAGTTGCTGGTTTTGTGCAGAGCTGCTCTCAGGCCAGTGCTGTAGTCGAAGGGAAAAGGGATGCAGGGAGTTCTGGTGGACCCTGAGCTCCAGACATTTCACATATCACTAACAATCATCAGTTGTTTATTTGTGCAGGAGCTGTAGCTGTGAAACCCAATCCTGTCAAACTGAGCGACCAGTTCCTAAACCAGGTCTAACTGTAACGTACTTGCACATGCTCATATACGATGAGTTGTAAGTGAAGGAAATGAAAAACTTGATTAGGAAACCCTCCATGTCAGGAGAAAGCAAGTACCACAATAAATGTCAGATTCCCTGATCTTTAATATTGGGCAACTGCAGAACAACTACGGGGTGTGTCTTAAAAAGATAAGAGACGGGCTTGGGATGAGTCACACAGCAGTGACCTCTGAAGGGAAGGTGAACATTTGTTTTTCATTCATCTGTGAAAGGCAGTTGCTTTCATTTTGCTTTTAACACATCAGCTCCTGCAGCACAGTGAGAGAGAACTGATTTTCTGTTCTGATTTATTTTTGTAGCTCATCTCAATAAATACTCCTGTAGATACAGTGAGTATTTGGCCTCCTGTCTCTAGACCAGGCTGGTTGCTAGTGGAAGTGCCTTAACAATAATCTAGTTCCAGCTGATTATCTTCAGCTATGTCTCTGAGATCTCTTTCCTATTTCTTTGTATCTCTCTACCTCCCCTTTCTTGGTAAATAAATCCATGTTAAATTAAACCTGGATGTTGTCCTCATATGGTCTCCTTTGCACCTTCATTCGGGCAGAGGCATCTCTCCCTCACGGGCTCGGAACACCTGCCCAGGGTCCCTTCCAGCCGCAAGCATTCCCGGATTCTGTCAGCTCCTCGCTCCCCTTTCCTTCTTGCCTCTGCTTCGAGCTGGGAATGTGCTTGAAAATGTCCAGCAAACAAACATTTGCTGTCTGCTCTGGGAGCCCACTCAGCTTCGGGACCTTGTCACCTGCCTTGTCACCTGTCCCTGCACAGCTCCCTCGCGGGGCCCGGCAGAAACAGCGCCCCGGGAGCCTCGGGAATTGCCCTCTGTGACCCGTGGCACACACTGCAATGGGCTGGAATTCCAGCTTCCAGCAAGGAAAAGATGTTCCTGCCCTTTGAGGCAAAGCTCTGAAAGAGCCGAAAGCCAAGTGCAGCAAGATCTTACAATGACATTTCACTGCCAGCCCTCATAACTTCATCAAGGGTTGTTTTAGCACGTGGATTGGGGAAAAAATCAGGGCAAGGTCTTTGGCTGGGAGGTGCCACAGATCCACAGATAGACACTATGAAAAAAACAGAGCAGGCAAAGAAGGGCAGAAGAGAAAGGAGGACACAAACAGCACTAAGCTGAGAAGGTGGCACTCTGAAAACCAAAGGGGAACTTCCCGAAAAGGAATGGGACAGAAATGAAGAATTCCAAAACTTTTATTTACTATCCAATTTCCTCCCTTCATCACAAACCTCCTCCTGATAACAACAGTCTTCCCAGCGTGGTTTTTAGAAAGTCTTTGGTTCTGAA
>VZRO01008370.1:77179-96507 GCA_013397915.1 Daphoenositta chrysoptera | reverse complement strand
GGTGGCAGGCGAGATGTATCAAGCTCTGGAGCTGCAGCGGGAGCCCCAGGAGGTCTCGGCAGGCAGGGGGTGTGGGGTGCAGGGCAGCGAAGCAGTGGCAGAGGAACGGCGGAGGTGCCGCCCGGCTCCCGGCGGGGCAGGGAAAGGCAGGCTTGGAATCCCAGGCTTTTCCGGCAGCAAAAGTGCAAAAGTGATGAATTCCCCGCACCACAACAGCAGCCACTCTCCGCTCCAATGCTGGAAGAGCAAGAGAGTGAAGGGTCCTATCTCCCATCTTTTATTCAGTTCAAATATCGTGGCCTCTCGCTTTTCACGATAAATCCCAGGTGAACGAGGGCAGCCACTTGGACCTGTCCCTCTGGCCAGGTCTTTTGTCTCTCTTAAGTACTCAGCAATTTGTTTCCTAGCAACATGTATGGGGAAAAATTCTTTAGGAGAAAAAGAAAAAAAAAAGAAGAACCCCTTTTTAAAACCCCAACACTGTGTCACCCGTGTCCCAAGCTAGGTGGTGGGACAGGTTGGCTGGCAAAAACGTTAACGCAGGCTTTGAGACAGGAGTGCAGATCACACATCCCTGCCCACGTGCTCAGACCTGTGAGCAGTGCCCAAACCACAGCAGTTTATGTCGTATGAGCTCCCAGCTGCTGTGTGCTCACAGCACTGGGCTATAACAATCTGATTCTGGTTACACAAGGTTACCAGGACACAGAGAGTCCTTGATCGCTTCTCCCATGCAGACTGCTCATATTTCTCTGTAAACTGTGGCACACGGACACAGCATAATGTTCACTCCACCAGGTTAACTCGCTTCACATGCAGAGGAAGTCTCAAGGGACACCCCACAGCATCTCAGGGAACAGCACTGGAGCCAGAGCAGATTTATGAGCCTGTAGTGTTCCACTGGACTTTACTGAGAAACTCAGCTACAAAGATTTCCTCTCTAAGACCTACAAATACCTCCTCTGCACACCTGGTATCCTAGAGAGGAAAATAGCATTCAACGCTATAAACTTTCCAATAAATACTACGTGAATTGTGTCATGATATTTTCCAATTTTTACTGGAAATCAAAATAATTATTTTTCAATAAAAGGTTTATTTTTAACCTTTTCACAACAGCCTGTTTTCCTGAGTTTGGGAGAAAAACAAGAACATCTAATAACTACTAGAACTTGTCTTACTGGTCAAAGGCATTTTCAGAGAAACAGGCAAACCCAACTATTTTTATCTCATTTCATGCCCTCATGGGTTATGAAAATGAGCCAAGTCTTTTAGAAAGCTGTATTGCACTTAAATTGGCTTTTGCTTCAAAATGCAAATCTTCCCTGCCAACACATACAGAATGTAAAACTTGCCAAATGGATGACAAGCAGGAAGAAGAAGATTGCAAATGATGTTGCAAAGACAGGAGATAAAATACACAGCCTAGCAGGATATACATGTTTAAAAATTCCTGCCATGTATATTTACTCCTGTGTAATCTGGAAATGACTGAAATAATGACAACATTAAGTTACAGCTGTTTATGGGTTTAAATATTTCTTTCCTTTTATTTTAAAGAATTACAGGCAGTCACAAATAAATGCGACAAATCAAATCCCTATTTGTATCTCTGGACAGATTAGAGAATAAATCAGATCTTAGATATTACTCAAAGACTCACTCATCTGCCTAATGGATTGTTTTAAGATGGGCCAAATTCTACTGAATTCAGAGGTTTCTTTAATTGATTTCATGGGATGAAAGACATTTGTGATTATACTTTCCCCAGTTTCTGATACTAAGAAAGGAAAGGATTTTTTTTTCACCTACTCAAAGGATATATAGAGCACTAAAAACGTTCACTCCTGTGTTTGGGAAGTTACTTCTATTTTGTTTTTTTCTCAAAGCAAATTTTTGGGTTCACAAAGTTCAAGTGAATTTCCTATCTACCAAGATGAATTTTATCATCTTTCTTAAATATTAATGCTAAAGAAGAATCACCACTTCCCATGCTTTTAAAGAATAGTTGTCTCTAGAATTTGTCAGACAATTGTTGGATTTTTTTTCCTTTTAAGATTGATTTAAATAGTTTTAAATGTGCTATCACCCTTGAAATTTTTCATAGGAACAAAGACATAGAGGTCAGGAGTGTGTCAAAATGACATTTAAATGTCAAACCAGTACTTACTTTATTGAGATATGAAGTAATGTCTGCCTATTCATTGAAAAAGTGTTTTGGTCTATTTTAAGTTTTCAAAGACAGTTCTCCAGTAATGATGGCTTTGAGTGACTCTGTGGAGACATGGAACAGAAACTGAAAGAGAATTGGTAGTGGGGAAAAAAATTAGGAATTATCTACTGGTCTGACATGAAATCAATATGACCATATTACATCTGCATTCACACACAGTATGAATTAAATCAGAAAAAAATAAAATAAGGATCTTACTTCTGTGAACCACTGTAGCTCAAAAATAACAGAAAAGATGAAATGCCACAAAGTTGGGGACAGAACAGACTTCTTTACCACAGCTAAGCCAACATTTATTTCCATTTATAATGAACAGTAAATGCAGAGGAAACCAGCACTGTTGAAATGCAAGCACAAATAACATAAATAAAGACTATCAAGGCTTGCAGGCAGAATATTTGGAACTGCAGTCTGATTTCATATCTGCCAAATGAGGAAGTGCCCTACTTACTGCTCCCACCCCCAAGAACTAGTCTGAGGTGAAGCTCTCCTCTTGGTTCAGGTCTTCCCAGCAGGGAAGATGAGATGGATTTCAGTGCCATCAAGCATTGCTCAGGCCAGGTCAGGGTGGCAGTGAGTGACACGCAGGGACTCTACTCCTCAGCCCCAGCTCTCACCACCACTGCCATTGGCCATCCCCACCTCCTTCTGCCACATTTCCAAAAGTAGGGGAAGAACCTGCATCCCTGGAAGAGGTGCAGAGTTTCTCCTCCATGCCTTCAATGACCTTGTATGAGTGTGTGTTGGTACCTTGGGATGAGTTCTGTTTCCATGGCCCGGACATCCTTGGCTGCTGGACCACCCGGGAGGCCACTGACCTGTTCTGGATGAGATGCAGGTACCTGTCTGCTGAGAAGAAGAAGGACAACAGTCATTAGCTAATTCCTTCCATTCAGGTCACAGAACAGCTGTCTGCTAATTATCTTGCCTGACTGGTAGCCTAAACTGATTTTCAACTAGGAGTCCACAAGTAAAAAAACAGTTGTGAACTGTATTCTAAATCTCATGGCTTTTTCTCCCTTGCATTGTTGGGGTTAGAAAAGGGAGAGGATGGAAAGCTTCCATATCTTCCTTTCCCAGACTGACAGTTTTCACCCCAGAAATTCATGCCTTGAAGTTGTTGATTATTTTATGAACAACTATCAGTGTGGTTTTTATGATGTACTTGAGAGCTCAGAAGTTGTGATCTTGCTGTGCTGTACATTACTTTTAAATTATGGGACAATCTGCATTCCTGGTGCATTGTGATCTGACAATATATGGGTACCTCAGCTGACAGGAGGACACTGTCCTTGTAGTCTAGTACATTTTATGTTGGCTTTGGCAAGTACAGTGAGCAAACATTAAATGCTGCAGACATTCAAAATACCCGAAGAGCATTTTTCATCCAGTATTATTTCTCACAAATATACTTAGGTGACATCTTGTTTAATATACACTGAATGATATGGGTCGTGCCATTTGCCAGCAAGTGAGAGAGCTCCACCAGCAAGCATTTTATTAGGTGCATTACTATTTAGTGTTCACACCATAATAATATTTACATTTCCTTTTTATTTGGTGAATTACTAAGGCTGCACTGTGGCATTTATATTAGCCCTACATGAGGGGCTGTGTGAAAAAAGAAGTACCAAGAGGGTGCATCCTTGAAGGTCACGCAACACAAAAGAGTGTTTTTCTTCAAGGGGTGAGGGCTCTTCCTAAATTTTGGGGCCTGAATCCTAAAATTGTTATGGGCACTGAGAATATTAGCTACTCTCAACACCAGCTTCCTTTGACTGCAAGAGGCTAAAAAATTCCCTGAATTCAAGGACAACATCCAAAGGTTTAAAGGGGGTCAGCCCCAGGTTTACCTGGATATAGGTTTCTTGAATATAGGTCACTGGGCTAAGTCATGAACATTTTTAAGGCACCTGTAGAAAAAAGGGACTGTTTACATCTTCTCCCCCCCAGCTGTGTGGCTATAAAAACCCCATTGCCTTACAGCCAAGCATAAATTAGGGAACATGCACACAAAAAAATTGGGCAAAACATCTCAACATCAGGATTCTGGAGTTCTGGTTTGCCAAATGTCATACATATCCCCACATATTAAATTCATCACCTTCTTATTCAATTGAAAATATCTCTGCAATAACCTGTCCAGAATACTTTAAAACTTCTAGAAAGAAGAAAAAAAAAAACCAGTTTCTCAGTACCTCTAGATTCTGGGTGTGTTTATCCCACGCAGAGACTTTCTCATACCAGTACCCATATCAGAGGTTGCACCATATGGCCAAGAGCAATGCCAAGGGAGATGCTGTCCCAGAGACAAAAGCAGAAGAGACACTAGCACTGTGCCCCACGCACACTAATGAGACCTGTCACTTGCCAGCACAAGCTAACACAGGCTCTGCTTTGGGCTGACATAGGTCTGTTGCTCTTGAAGACACTCACAGAGGTCTGGAGATCTCTGCAAGAACTCTGTTCTTAATTCAGACATGACCACAGACACACAGTATCAGACCCATCAAAATGTTTTTGTCAGGATGTACTCAAGGACCTACAGGCAATGAGAAAAAAAAAAGGCATTTTTATTTTTTAAGCATGGTTCTGAATGGCAGCATATTCATAGACTTATTCATCAGACAAATAATTCAGATTATCTGCCTCTTTTAAATGTTGTTTTCTAATTCTATTTTGTTCCATTTACTTTTGCTAATCTTTGTTTCCTATTTTGCTGTGCCAGGACTGGTTTTGAGCACGTGTCCAACACAGAATCACAGCTCTAAATTTTCAAATTCTGTTCTCTGGAATAGACCCAGTGTTGGAATTTTGAATTTGGGCCATAGACAGCTTTTTGAACCCAATTTGCTTCTGCCACAAGACCCTAGAGACTGTCTGAAGACAAGTGATGATTTGTTTTTGCAATGCAAATTAAAACCTGGTTTACTGATCTTTACCTACCTCCTGACACACCACTGTACCGCCACCACCAACACTGCCAACAAAGATGCTGCCAAAAGCTGATTTTGGAACCCAGAATTCCAGAAATCAGCAGTGCTGAAAGTAACAAGCACAAAGCTCATATTTTTTTCATGAGAAAATTTCCTGTCCATTGGTGCTCAGCTGAGTCCTACTGCTTGGACCTTGTAGATTCTGACCCACTTAGAAGAGGCCAACTGAGATCTCAGGCTGTTTCTTCACAAATATAGTGGCATCTCTGACTTCACAATACAACTTGTAACATGTTATGGACTTCTGCTTCTTTTTTTTTCCCTCTTAGAAAAAAGAAAATTGAAATTATGATTTTTTTTTTTTTTTTTTACAATGGCACTTGATACTCTCCAGCACTTTTGAGAATCTTGATGTAGGCAGTGTACTCACACTTCAGAAATGTCTGATTTTTTTTTTAAATGAATATTTTACTCATGAAAAATCAAACATTTATTTTACAATTGATAAAAATAACTTCTACTAAAGGATGGTGTCAGCCTAGTGATGAAAATGAGACATAGCAAGTTATGAAAAAACATAATAAGGACAAGGAAGTGGGAATTAAATGCAGGCACATTAAAATGAAAAGTACAACTTTCAGAAGTAAGATTAATTACCACTATAATATATTACCAAATAAAGTGTCAGGGTCTCTAGCTCTGAGTTTCTCCAAGATTTCTGTTTTCCTGGAAGATTTGCCACTGTATGTCTTTCTGGGTGTCAGTGGGAGGGCCTGACAGAAACCATAAGGTCTGGGAGGACACTGACCTGGGGCAGATGGGATGATAGGAGTGGGAGGCAGGTGTTGGAGCTCAGCAGTGGGATAGGGAGTTAGGACAGAGATCCTGAGTCTCAAGAAACACAGAATGGAAACTGCTGTGCTGAGCCTTGTTCAGCACATGGGCCCCCCCCTTCTCACCCACATGTGCCCTAATCACAGGAAGTGTGAAGAACATCTGCAGTTTGCCTGGGATTCTGCTTCGCCTTGGATTTTGCCATGTTGTCTTGGTTTAAGATAAGTTGAGGGTGGACACTCCAAAATGAGCCACCTCCACTTTAGTTTTATCTAATCCCTTTCCACCACTAAGGAGACACAAATAGCAGTCGATATAAGTGAAAAAAAACCCAGTTTACTAAAAAAAAAAACCCACAAAATAACAGCAGACAAGAAAAACAACAGCCATAGTCACTAGTTACAAAGTGGTTGCTGAAATCTCCCAGAGTCCCTGGGAACAAAGAGAAACTCAAAATGGTGGAGAAATGATGGATTCCTCCAAGCAGATGATAAACTTATTTTAAAAATTCTAGTCCTTTGACAGATTTCTCAAACCAATATATTATTACCATATATGATTTCCTTTTTTTTTATAGAAACTTTGATATTCAATTTCTTGAAATAACTTCCAAACGTTAGACTCTGTTGAATTTGTAGGTTCCTGAAAGCTGATGACTGACATCACCGATGAAAGATGGTAAATAGCGTAATTATAATTCATAAATGAAATGCTACAGCTAGGAGATCCTAAAAAAAATTAGTGTGGCTCCTAATTAACTTTCAGTAGTAAAGAATAACATAGTTTTTAAAAATTTATAACAGAAATTATTTTGTCTCTTTTTTCATTCAGAAATTAATGGTGAAATTCAATTGTCTTTGCAGAAAAATGCAAGATTCATGTTTTTATCAACCAATAAAGGTCTGATTACACCAAAGAAACAATCAAGAATAGGACAACAGATCTAAACCAGAATTTTTTATTAGCTTTGCTATAATAGGAATAGAATGAACAGCAGCACTGCAGAAGAACCCAATGTTTAACCAGTCTGTTTTTCTGTCTCAGAGCAGAGATTAAATTCCAAATAGAGGATATAAGTACCTTATTACCTATTACCTTAGTGAAACATCTGCTTGCAGCATCCTGTCTGAGAAAGGTGGAGTTTGAGAAAAGGTTACGAGGTGTTTTGCAGATTTAAAAAACAAATAAAAACAAACAAAAATTGTTTCTCAGTAGAACAGTTAGCTTTATCGTGAAATAATTTATCTGGTTCCAATGCCAACATTACAGGTGAGCCTGTAAATGACTGTACCTAACCTAAACAAGGGGTAAGAAAGTATAAGAGCTCTTTTTGGGGGGCCATTCAGACCTTGACTATCATCAGCATGACTGTCAATGAAGCTTTTGCACATCCTTACCCACCTCCAGTTCATCCTATGCAACCGATGGATTTTGTTAGGGAACAGAAATCACAGCAAGGAAGAGGCAAAAAACACTTCCCTGTGTAAAGCCATTTTAGAAAGCCTATTCAGTTTATAAATCATCTCTGGGGGATATATCCGAGACAGCTTTCCTTAGATAAAACCATGCTAACAGGTCATCAAAGTTACAGGTTGAAATTTCCCCATAATTTGGCAAACTTCAGCTGATATTCCTGACTGCTGGAAGGAAATGATACAGCAAATTTTTACAGACTTTTGTTTTCCCTTTAACAAAATGCACACACAGAGTTTAGTTTCAGTCCACTTGTTTCAATATCTCCTTGTCTTGCTTGTCTTATTTTCAAGGGTTGGCATCCAAGGGCTGTCATGCTGCTGCTTAATAATTTTGACATCTGGTCAGGTCATTTTTCAGAATTAAATGACACGCAGCTTTCACGTTTTCATTTTTCACCCTGGAAAAATAAATACTGAAGCTTTCCTTTCATGTATAACAAAAGCATTTCCGTACCACTCTTCCCGCTGAATGGAATTGCAATGTGACTGGGATACATCACAGCATGCAACCCATACCAGAAAAAAATACTTCTGCTCTCAAGAAAGTTAGGTATTCACTATATGAAAGAAAAAAACAAATCATGTGACTCCTGTATGAACTTTGGAGCAAAATCCTGACCTCTGTTTCTAGAGGATTGCCTGCTGAAGATGTGAGCTTGGTCTTTTTTCTAACACAACCATGCAGACATTTATAAGTAATTTGATGAACTGATTGGTTTGGCCAAAAATCAGCCCCATGAATCACAAATGAGAATGGAACTACCACACTTTTTATAAATTGTGTCTGCTACTAGTGGTCAAGCCAGCTTATGGGTTTGGCTTATAGATCCTGGTCATAAAATTTGATTCACTTGTGGCAGCCATATAATCACTCAGTTTGGGCTGATGTGGTCACATTTCCATGCTAATACAATACTTTCAAGAAAAAATTAACAATACATTTATTTATCATCCTCAGATATTCAAAAAAAAAACTTGGGTATGAATTTTAACATGACTGTTCTTAGTATTTCTTTCCAGGGAGCACTTTAGGACCCTCCAAAGTGCTACCATTCAAACCAATCAGTGTCCTTGCAGTGTGAGCTGCTATTCATCACAAGGAAACATCTGCAATCTATTCTTGTATAATTAGTATGCATTTGCAATGCTGTAGATACTTTTACTTCTGTGTAATTTCTATGCTAATGCTGAAGGCAGAGAAACCAAACTCTTCTCTGCTCGCTTTCTCCCCATGACTGAGGCTTCTCCTCCAGCTCAGCTGAGAAGGGGGCCAGCAACAAGGGAGGCAATGTGGCTGGGTCTTTTTCAGCATGAGAGCGAGATATCCACAGGGCACAGTGGAGCCCTGATCTAGCCCAGGGCCACTTTGCTCCTTGACAATCAGGTCACCACTGAGACATTTGGCATCTTGACAACACACATATGAATAAACCAGTTTCTTGCACTTTAGGGATGTGGAACAGGAGAGAGAGTCTTTTCAAAGGTAGAAAGAACCTTTCTTTTTCTCAGGCTTGATCTGTTTCTAAAAGAAAAAAAAATTAGCCTATTATAACACTATGTAAATCCCAGTTTTCTTTCTTAAATGGTAATTACAATCAGTGTAATTCATACTATTATTTGCACTGTGTGACATTAAGTTAATTTCTTTTTCAGCTAATTTATTGTTTGCTACTGATCTCTAGTGCCCTTCAGACACTCTTGAAAATAATTTTTTAGGTCTCTATTAAAATATTTTGATGAATTAAACCACTGAAGTACTAACTGATGACCTCCAGCTATATTTTAAGCAGAAACAGGCTTGGGGCTTTGGGGTTTTGTTATTTTTAACATTACTGGAAGAATCTGGAACAAAGCTAATGGTGAACAAGCTGTCTAATGCTCTCTAATCTTGTGAGTCAAAATAACACTGACTACATTACTTTACACATAGGCGCTGCTTTGGAAATCTTTTGTCTGATTGCTGTATTAAATTATGGAAAAACTAGATTAATAGAATCACACAAAAGTATTAGTTCATCTCTCTGCCAATGCAGTGTGGTTTATAAATCCTTAGTACCTCAAGTCCCACACCAATTGTTGCAAAAAAAGGTGAGCTTGTGGACATTTACAGTGTAAAAGATACATCTCTTGCCCTGACTTCCCTTCAAGCATGGAAACTCAGATGCCACCAAATTCTTGAACAGAATTGCATTAATTTGGATAAATTAGAGCCTGAGATGAGAACAGATCGATTATTCTTGTTGGGACATCTGTCTAGAAGAGGGGGACAATTAAAGAAAGAAAAAATAAAAGATTGCCTTCTTTTGGATCAAAAATGGATAGACTCAGTTTGAGAGGAAAATATTTTACATTGGAATCAGTATCTACAATCCTTATTAGGAGAGGCATATCTCAAATATCAGCCATGTGAAATAGTTTCTTTTAGTGGCAAACTTTTAAAACAGCTGTGGAAAAATTCAGTTATATAAATCTAAAGTCAGAAATTGCAGATAATCAATAATACAGCAGCTAGTTTTAACTTGGTGATTTTTCTTCATCTGTGTTCAGGCTGCTGCTGAAAACCATTCTCACCCCCTGCTCTGAATTGCAGGCGATCAGAGAGTTAATGGCATTACCAACATACATTACATTGCAGAATTTCTGTTTCACAGCATGACAGCATGACAGCTGTACTCACTCAGCCATCTCCACGTCCCAGCTTAGGTTGTGCCTGTAACAATACACAGCTTGAAAATAATATTAAGGGAAAGATTTAATCATAGGTAAATTTTAAAACTTCAAGTTGCCTGCTAATCTGAGTGTTTCTGAACTGCATTCTAGATCAGCGTTAAAGATGAACAGGAACACTTTTTGCTATGACAGGATCAACTGAGTAAAAGAATCAAGAGAATGGGATTTATTCGCTCTAATTTTCCTGAAAGCAAATAAAAGCGTGCTTTATGTAACTAAAATCTGCTTGTAAATGGCTTTGTATTTTCATAAAGCTAACACCTTCCATGTCAACTTACTGTGTTACATAAAAGGACGTGTACTTATGTAGGACTGTGCCGGGTCGGCCAAATTAGAGGAGAAATATCCTCTGAGGGAAGGCAGATTACCACCACCCCTCCCCCAAACCTAGGTTCGGGAAAGAAAAAAAATTCCTCAAAGGAAAGTGAAAGAGAGAAACTCTATTTACTAAACCAACACACAGAAAGGATAACAAAACTAAATAACAAAACAAAACAAAAAATCTCTCACTGTGGAGCGAAACCTGGAAAAATTCAGAGCCCTCTTTGGGTTCGGCCTCTTCCCTCCTCACAGATGGGTCGGTGGGGCCCTTCCAGGAGGCCTTGGAAAAGGAGTTCTCCCCTGGTGTGGTCTGATGTTGTAGAACAGTACCAAAAAAGAAGAAGGAGGAAGAAATCCAAAAAAGGTCTCAGGAAAACTCTCTCTCTCTCTGGAGAAAGGGAGCTGAGAGCTGTCTGAAGAGCAACGTCGCTGCCCTCCACACTCTGCCGCCGAGCCCAGAGAGAGCTGCGTGTGTCCTTGAGAAATTGTTTTGAAAAGTTTGCTTGCCTCTTGCCCCCAGTCTTAAAGGCACAGGATTCATCTTCTGGGCATAGAGTGGTGATAGGGGATACACATCATAAAGTCATCCCAAGACAAGGACAAAGTCAGTAGTTTAACGTTATGTTTCCTTCTGAGTTACAAGAAAGGCTGGAAGAAACTGGCCTGTTCTTATGAGAGCACATCAACAGTGCAGTGTCAAATGTCAAAAACAGAAGACAGCTTCTATTTTTGTATAAATTATTTATTAATTAAGAAATTAATTAAAAATTAATTAATTAAAATTTGATAGCAAAAAAATTAAAAAGCCGGGATCCGGATTAAAGGAAAGAAAAGAAAACCGGGAACGCAGGGATGGGAGACTCTTTTAGCCAAAAATAAGGCTCTGGGTCCCCAGGGTAGGACTCCTGCGTTGCTGGGGTGAATTTAGCTAGCCTAAAGTCAGTAAATTATAAAGTTTCCAGTGGAGATTGAGGCCGGCGCCAGCAACGGGCGCTGCCGTGGCTAGTCCAGGGGCAAAAAGCAGCTCCGCAGGCTGTGCAGGAGCTTTTATCAGGTCTTGGCTCCGCCCGTCACCACCCATAAGTCCACCCATAGCTTCAGATAATTGGTGGTCTTCTTATGATAAGCAGATCTGAGCTTGCCAATGGGCTGCTGTCGTCTAGGGGTAGGTGTCAGATGGCTTGAACGGCGGGAAAGAACTTCATTGATATGCACGGTTGCTATGGTTGCAGGGTACAGGGCAGGATTTTGTTGGCTAATATTCACACCTTTAGCTGGGAGAGCCTTCTCTCCAATGGACAGTCAAAATCATAAAATATTTAACAAATAACCTCAGAAAACAGTATACACCAATAAAATATTACTTAATAACACTATAGAGGTTTGACAAAAATAATAAAATTTAGGAATAATAATGTTATATAGCAGATAATTTAAAACCACAAAACATCAACAAATAACCTTATAAAACACTTAATGAACATACAACAACAATATATCTGGTAAAGATGACAGAATTGGGGAACAACAATATTAAACAGGGGCACAACAGGGGTATTTTGAGAAAAGATGGCTTTTAACTTTGATTAACCTGTTTCAACTGGGGCATATACAAAAACTTTTAATTAGGTAATGTTCAACACTTAATTAACTGGACAATAAAATAATCGTTAATGAACTTGACTAAAACTACCTAACATGCAAGGACAAATAAATAATTGTGCATAACATCAAGTATCATCACATTGTGACTAATGCTCCATTTTGCATCTTAAATATTTTTATCTTCTATTTGTTTTGTGCTCTGTGAAGTTAGTGAGTTTCTCAGAGGGCACTTCAGAACAAGTATAAGCCTGTATGCTTCAGTGCAGTTCAAGAGTGCTTTTTTCTCCAGAAATCCCCTCCCACTGCCTCCTTGCCATCCCCTCAGAGCCTCTCATGAAAGAGACTCCCTGAGTCATTTAACACCCTTATTTGAGAAGGCTCAGCCTCTGTCACCTTCTGCATGTGAAACAGCACCAAGATAACCTCCTCCAGATGCACTCTACCCAGGCAGTCTCAGGAACTTAATCTCCTGCTTCTGGGAATCTCAGAAAATGACTCACCTATTTCTTTACCCCTTCTTTTTATCTCTCTTGCTCTTCGTGTGCTTTTCGCCCAGCAACGAGTTCATCGGGATAATGCTCACAAGTTGCAAAAAAGGCTGCCAGAAAGACCCCCTGGGCTTGACAGGCCCTTCAGGTCAAGCAGTCCCTCTCTGGAAAAGCAGCAGAAGACCATACATCACAACAACTCCATTGCAGTGGCAGGCAATCAATGGAAACACAATAATATCAATAAAATATGTACGAAGCCTATGATGTTCTGTCTTCTGGGGCTGCAGCATTGATGATATGTCACTGACAAACCACCAGGAGTTGCCACAGAGCTCTGACACATTGATTTTCTGAAGCTGGGGTCTCCAGCTGTATTTCTATGGAAACAAGAGATCTAGGGGTTCTTCCTATGCACCTGGGAGCTGCTGACTATGGAGTCAAGCAGTTCAGAACTTGTGCTGTTTCATTTTAGCTCTGCAAACTACCTAAAGCTCCTGTAAAATAAGACCTCATTAGGGGCAAAATTGACAGTGAAGGTATTTTCTTCACTAAGCTTACAAGCCAAAATGCTTATTTCTAAAAAGATGAGGGAAAGGGCAAGGGAAAATGAGCTAAAAATATGTGGTCATGTTTTCTACATTGCAAAGAGTTGCTTAATAGAAAACTCTGCAGCATAAGATTTAATCCTTCTCTGATGTGCAGCCTCACCTAACATTTTAAGATGCAAGATTTCAGGATGCAATTTTATTTTCATTCTGAAAGGTTTCCAGATTCACTAGAGACAAACCAACTTGCCTATATACTGAAAGATTTAAAAGTTAGGTAGACCAAACTTCTTTGAAGTTCTAGTTGTGAATGAAAGAAATGCAATTAGCATGTGAAAATTAAAAACGGAATACAGCAGTGTAGGGATTTGACACCCTTGTCTGTGTTCTGTGATATCTCTGCTTCTTTGGCAGAGTTGACTCTTGACTACATTTCAGTGACATTCAGTTTGAAAATATCCTGTCTAGCCATCTCCCTGTGTCATGAGGTTCACTCAGCTCCTAAGAAGAGCAGAGACATTCCAAGCATCTCTGACACTTGGATTGTGCCACATTGACAGAATCAAGAAAGGACTTAGGAAATCAGACTGGCACTGTTTCTTCAGAGGTATGATTTTACACACACACACACACACACACACACACACACACACACATATATTTATATGTTTATTTTTTAAATGCAGCAGCCCCAGGAGGTAGCTGAGAATGAAAATGCAGCTGAAAAGACAGCTGTCTGAACTGGAGAGGGTTAAAAGACAGAGCTGCTTTCATGCAGGCCAACATACTTGAGACAGGCAAAGGCAGCCAAAAAGTGCCTTTAGTCTTGCTCTTTTGGGAGAACTGAGATGGAGGAGACAAAATTATTTGCCCTGTCAAAAAGTGGGGAATAGCCTTCTTCCATAGAAGTCATCCAACCTCAGTTTCCTTAGTCCAGGTTAGTAGCATGCCCTTGAGTCAGTATTGGCCTGGTGCACTATTTTAATAAATTTTTACAGGCTCAAAACAATATTCCATGATCACTCCTGTGACACCAGAAAAGTTTTTACTTGCTGAGCATAAATACATCCTCAGCTGCCCTTTGATGGAAATAGATCTGAAACTCTGGAGCTACAGGAAGATCCAGTACTTCAGGGACCCACACTCGCAACTAGCAGTGCAAGATTAGTATCAGGCTCAAGGCAGAAAACCAGATATCTTCTTTTAGAGAAAAAAATAGAAGAGCTTGTATCAAATGGGTCCTTGTTTTTCAACATATTCTTTTTCTGGTAAGTTCGGAATGCCCTATTGGTAAGAAACACTCATTGAAAGAAATGGAAACTTGAAAGAGCCAGAGACATACTGAATGACAGTGGTATGCTCAAAAACCTTTCTTTCAAAGGAAGCTCATAAAACGCATAGCCCAGCTGTTCTTTACTTTCTAATCAGGCCTTCTGATATAATGAAAGTTCATCCAGAAAGACACTTCTCATTCATGTGATGGTTCTGTCAAAAAAAGGGGAAATTCAAATAATGGGAAAAGAAGATCAACTTAATCCATTTCAGCTTAACTGTGCAGGTGAACTCAGGAGGAAATGATATTAAACCAAAATCTGTGAAATTTTTGCCTCTTTAAAAATGCTCCTTTAGACACCAAATATTTGCTGAAGATTGCCCTGTATTGTTGATGCTGCTAATTAGCAAACAAAACACTTGGGCTTTGCCAGCACATCTGGCCCTTCTATTTGCTGAAAATGTAAATAATCATGCTGCTGTGCCCACTCCTAATGGGATTTAGTGTCATGTGGCCTGTGTTAAATGCTGTAGAGCACAGCAGCACCTTCCCCTGCAAGCAGCAGGCAAAGCCAGCCTGTCACTGCTTGTCCTGGTGGCACTGGGTTTGCAGAGTGTGCCAGATTTAGTCATGTACACAAGCATCACCTTGCTGACAGCCACAGGGAGATATTCAGGGCAATTAGAATGGTAATCAAGAATTGACATCACCTCCTGCTCAGCCCATGTTATTCAATATAAAAATAATCTCAATTAGTTCTGCGTTCAGGGTTTGGATTCATGTTAAGTTGTGGAAGCGGCAATTAATTCGGGCTTCTCATCTTGGTAGGTTGAAAAAAAAAAAAAAAGAAGCATTTGGGTTGCTGTTTTCACTTTTAATAAGAGCACAATTTACTCTTAAGGTCAAAAGTGTGACATATGTTCTGTCTTGTGTTACAAAAATAATGATGTATCGGGTAGTCTGAGATATACAGTGCTGAGGGGAAATAAGGAGAAAGCAAGACAGAGAGACAGCTCCTGGCTTGGTGTTGACATGATTCTCTCTTTCTGTGCAGCATCATTAAAATGACAGGCTGCTAAATACCTCAGAAAATAAAACCACGCACTAAAAGGAGTTATTTATTGGTTTGGATTGCAAAACAAAACCTTCTTGTAGAACAGGCATTTAAAATAACTGTTTTGATATTCAGGTAGCACCTAGCAGTGAGACAGCTTGTCAATGCTTCCTTTATAAAACACTCATTTCTTAAAAAGCGTCGCGTTCCTTGTCAGCTAAAAAGAAAAATGGTTAAATCAGCTTGTCTATTTTTGAAATGAAGATCAGCAAAAATCAAATCTAAACAAAACAAGATGTTTCAACTATTTCCAAGTTCTATTTATACTTCTTTGCAAAGAAAAATTTTATCTCCCAAAAGGAAAATTCAGGAGAGCCTGTATTAAGAATAATTTTATTTTAAATCAAATACTGCTACTTAAGATGTTTAGTTGGCTCAGAGGATGGACTATGAAGATTTATTAATTTTAGGAATTAGGAAGACATTAGCAGTATCATTTCCCATTGTTTTCTGGGAAGAACATTGAGGAGCATGCTCCCCGTCATCCTTTCACTTCCCATACAGAGCACTCAGTTTGCAGTGGTATTTGGACACCCAGAGACAATGGAGCCTGCAGAGAGGTGTCTGATTGCCCCAAAGTGGGCAGATTGCTCAAGTAGCAAGCTAATTTATTCCTCTCCAAATGAAGTGCTGCAGACCAGACTCCAAGAGAAATTCTCAGCACCTTACTCCATGAAATCGATGAGACTATTTACAGAGCAAGAGTATAGGCAGACAAGAGAGTTTCTGTCAGGTGAATTGCTCCATCAGCTGAAACACTTGGAGAAGGAATCAGCATGAGCTTGCTGATGTACTCCAACCCAGTGCACTCTGAGTGAATTGGTGCAGTGCCTATCCTCCATCAAGACGTTTTCAGAGGTGATGCACATGTTCTTTTGGAAATCTGCTCTTTAATTCATTGACATTAGTGTTCAAAGCAGCGCTAAGTCAGTAGGCCTGCATGAGCATGAGAAGGGAACCAGGACAGCAATATTTCTGAAGGAAAGTGACTGCTGAGACTAAATGAATATGGCATCCCACAGAAAATTCCTGCTCCAGAAGATGTTTTTAGAAGCTGACTATCAAGTGTCTTCCTGTGCTGAGGTACCCCTGGAACCACCTGTTTTTCCATAGGTCAGACCTGTCTCTAAAGGCCAGGCCTGACAGGCTGTATGCTGATACCAGGCCAAGAAATGAAAATCTATGGGGCTTTTGCTTGTTTTAGACTGATGACCTTTCTGAAGCCTGATACAAGGTACTGATTGGCACCTTGGTGAAGGGTATTGATGTTTGGGGTTTGCTCACTATAATTTTATGCTGCCTATCTGTAAAAACTTCACAGTCACTTTTGTTGGCTAAGTGTGTTATATGGTATTTTGGTACAAGGAGTGTAGTATGATGTAAAGTACAGCATTAGGAAATTGTGGCATCCATTTAAAAACAGCACAGGTGCTGGCAAGTGTTGTGGTTTAGTTCACTTATTTGTTTTTGTGAGATATGAATTAGGAGAAAAACGACAAAGCAGGCTCAGAAACTTTAAAGAGTATAAAGAAAGTTTATTATTACTAGGTAGGATTAAAAGAAAAAGAAGCACTAAGAAAGTAAAAGGAGAAAAACAACATTCCTTTCTTTGCCAGCACCACCCCTCCCCCATCCCCTATCACACCAGGACATGCAGCCTCCTCACAGGCTGATCAGATGAGAGCGAGAAGGGTAACAAAGTTGGAATTTCTGGTCAATATTAGAGTTCTTAAAAAGTCTTTCCAAACTCGAGGGAAAAGAAAGAGGTCTCCTCTCTGCTTCCGCGTGGTTTCTACACTGCCACCTGCAATAGTCCTATCTGGTTGGAGACAGTCTATCGCACTGAACATCCAAACTTGGGGTGTTCTCAATCCTCCCCCACCATGTCCTTTAAATGGATAAAATAACAGTTTATGGTATTACAGTTCTGTACAACGTTTTTGCAAAGGGTCGTTTTAAGCTCTGCGCGGCTTATGGCTCTGTCTTCTTCTTTCCTTCGCCATCTTCCGTTCCATCCCGCCTGACTTACTTTCTCCTTCTTCCTCCGACTCATAACACTATGGTGAACAGCTTATGTTGAAGGAAAAGCTCTTCTCCTTTGATGCTGCCAGTTGCTTAATAGTTTCTTCAGCCTGAAAAAACTGAAAATCGGTTCTTGCCAAGCCCGTGGGGGACCCTGTGGAGGGGGGGAGGGGAAGCCCCTCCCAGATTCTTGGGAGCTGCTCTGGCGATCTTGGCCTTGCAGCCCCCCATTGCTCTTTGGCTACCTGCAGCTTTGGGAGGGGGCAGGGGCGCTCAGCATGCCAGGGACCTCTGCCTTGGCATTTGGGGGAGGGGAGCTCAGCCCGGCTCCCCCAGGGCCAGGCCCTGAGCTATTCCCCCTCCCCCCCTCCTTCCAGCCGCACGCTGGATTCAAAGAGAAAGTTCCTGCACCTCTTGCAGGTTTAAATATGCAAAATCAGAAAGCGCCATTGGATTGAGAAACTGTCAATTAACTTCAGCTCCAAGCCCCAAAAGCAAGCAAAAAACAAAGGAGAAAACCAGAATGTACTTCAATTTTCTCAGTCTTTCAATGAAATGTTTGATAAAAAGAAGAGTCAGATTCCTCAGGTTGCTAGTGTGTTTTCATAAAAACCATCACTTCCTGTAGCTTCCATCAGTCCTTGTTTGCCTATGGAAAATTAAGAATTATAGCTTTCATCATGGATCACAGTATAAAACAGAACAATAGCCCCTCAGAAAAACCAAACCACAAAACAAACAAAAAAATGAACCCCAAAAAAACCCCCAAAACCAAAAAAACCACAAAAACAACAACCCAAAAAACCCTACCAAAACAAAACAAGAAAACCCCAAAAAAACATTTCCAAGCAACCAAACCAAAACACAGCCATCTAAAATTCCAAAGCAAAAGAGAACTCTGATTACAGTGGGTCAGCCAAATAACTGACCTCGAGGGTGATAGTCATAGATAAATATTTCCTGGGGTCTCAGTTAAAGTCACTTAGCAAGTAGTTGTTTTTAGTTCCTATCTCTTCAGGTGCCCTCAGCAGCACCAGGCAACCCCATAAATGAGAAAATTAGTTTATGCTTCTTCTCCAGTTTCCTTTCCACCAAATCATTATGATGGCTGCCAAGTTCTCATATCTGTGGATCACAGCATTTTTCTCCCTTGGAAATATCTGCAATCTACTTCTAATTCCAAGTCCCAGGAAAGAAGGAGAAGCAGCAGCTCCAGAAGCATCCCTGTGGACCTACAATTACCATGGGATTCCCAAGATGTTGCACTGCAACATTGAGATTCCTGTTGCTTAATCCCTACCTAACCCATGTCTTGACCTGAATTTCATCCACCAAACTTGGATCTAAATATTTAAAGACACAAAAAGCAAGAATTATCTAAGGGAATGACTGTAACGGGTTAGATTTAGTGAACAAGCTGAAACACCAGCTCACTGTCGTGATTAAGTTCACTAACTTGTTTCTGTGAGATATAAATATATAAATTTGGAGAAAAATGACAAAACAGGCCTAAAAACTTCTAAAAAGTATAAAGATAGTTTATTGTTACTAGGTAGGATTAACAGGAAAAAAAAACTACACCAAGAAAGTAAAAAAGGGAAAAAAACCCACATTCCTTCTTTTGCCAACTTCCCACCACTTCCCCCGGGCTCATCTAGAGCTCACAGACCTCCTCACAGTTTTCTCAGGAGAGAGGACAAAGAAATTAACAAAGATGGAATTTCTGGTCAGTATTAGAGTTCTTAAAAA
>VZRO01008370.1:0-76829 GCA_013397915.1 Daphoenositta chrysoptera | reverse complement strand
GGGGTGTGTCCCGATGTGTGCCAGGGACCCCTTATCCTGGCATTTGGGGGAGGGGTGCTCAGCCCCGGCCCTCCAAGGCCAGGGCCAAGAGCGGTTCCCCTCCCCCTCCCCCCTTCGTCCCAGGGGCTGCTGCTGGATCAAAGAGAGTTCTTCCGGGCCTCCTGCAGTTTAAATATGCAAAATCGCAGAAGCGCTTATTGGATTAAAAAGCTGTCAATTAATTTCAGCTCCAACCCATGACAATGACCTAAAAGCATGGATCTGCAAGCAGGTTAAGGAAAGCTGGCAGGTAAAGATGTGGCACTTGAATCATTATTCATTGTCATGTAGGCTTTATTGCACTCTCTTGATATTAAAACACTTCATAGATAACATTTAAATGAATATGGCATTATTATAATTACACATAGGCTATGCTTGTGAAATATTAGAATTTCTAGTTTGAGATACTTTGTGTATTTGAGAAATTGGGAAGAGGGGAAGGTGTGTGACTATTTCTAATTATCTGCATCCTTTTAGAGTTTCAAATGAAAGAATCCTCTGTACTGGAAATTTATTTGTCAGCTTGTTGTTGAATCCAAATGTCTCCTTTGCAGCTTTGAGCTGATAAATCCATATGACAGCATGCTAATGTGCACACATTTGAAAATAACATAGCCATCCATGTGTGGGGGCACATTTATGTGAAGGTTATAAACCTTCTGACCAACCCAAAGGCAATTGAATCAAGTGTACTGCTGAGAAACATGGCCATGCTACTTCTTGAGCTGCTCTGGCTTGTACAGACACACTGCAGGTACTTGCAGAGTGATCCTACTACTTCTGGTTCTGGGCTACTTTCTGTGTCTTATGTTGTGGTGTCCAAATGCCTATTTCTCCCTGTTTCTGAATTTTGAGAAGAAAAGTAGTATTGAAAAGTAGTATCACTTATGGTGAGCTAGAAGCACAGCTAGGGGCTGAGGAAGAGGGCACTGGATGCAGTAAGTCAGTGAGGAAAAGAGCATGCTTCGGTGCTCTTGCCTCAAGCTTTACTGTTGTCACTAATTTCTGCCAAGCAGAAGGTTTAGCTCCAGAGCAGACCCCGCCTAATCGTCACCATATTTCTGCCACTGCTGCCACAACTGTGTGATACTGCACAGTGAAGTAGGGTAGCACAAAACACAACTGAGCAAAAATCTGTTCTACCCGAGGAGTGCCATTTCTTGATGTGGTTCAGTCAAATCCATTACTCCTAAAACAGGATCTCCAAGAGACGGTCCCTAGTGATGTGACAGCACTGGCAGAAAAATGAAAAATGGCTGGCAGAGGACAAGGGGACATTGCTGTTTACACAAAGGTTTGTACCATCAGTAAAAGAAAATTTAATGAAAACATTAATTTTAGAAAATGTTTTGTTTTCATCTGACCTATAGAAAGCAGTTTCAACTACACACTAAAACAGATACTTTCTTCATTAACATTTTCTGCACTAGGCCTTTTATTCCAATCAAGTCACTTTCTGGGACAAAACATGTCTGTGAGAAGGTAAGTGTTGGAATATTAACCAGAAGGGAAATAATCATTTTCATTCACACCAAGTCATTTTAAACTTAACATACAGCAAGGAAATAATTTTGTATCTGCAGCAAGTAATCTCTCCAGTTAGACAATTGAAAATTTTCTCTAATGAACTTACACAAAAGATATAACTTACTTTGTTTAGCTTTTAAAAAGGA
The DNA here is from genome assembly GCA_013397915.1 of Daphoenositta chrysoptera. Classification (NCBI taxonomy): domain Eukaryota; kingdom Metazoa; phylum Chordata; class Aves; order Passeriformes; genus Daphoenositta; species Daphoenositta chrysoptera. The sequence goes on along the minus strand of VZRO01008370.1, from coordinate 75,114 downwards.
ACCATTTTCCTGAGTTGGCATTTCCTGGTAGGAATTTGCAAATGCCACTTTCTAACACCCACTGTACCATTATGTATTAAAAGAGTCCATCTCAAATGCACTCCAGCATTACAAGAGTATCAGCTTTTGCATGTGTTTATCCAGCTGTCATTTTTACACGTCATTATGGGTCCCAGGCCTGCTTTGGTACAGAAAAACATTGCCTGGTGGTTTTTTTTGGTTGTTTTTTTTTTTTAAATTTTTTTCTTTCTTTTTTGCTCCTAAAAAATAAGGAAGTCAAGGGATAATTAAAGCACAGACTGGAACAAAAATAACATCCTAGTAAACAAGTGTGCTCAAGCAAAATAAGTGATAATTTATTTTACAAGCAGAGATTAAAAGAGCTTGGCTTGTTCAGCTTCTCAAAACAATAGCTAAGAAGGGATATGACTGTTCCCTATAAATATATCTGGGTATGTAAACATGAAGGGAGAGAAAAATTACTTAAGCAACCAGTAGAATATTGGCACAAGGACAAATGAGCATAAATGAGTCATGAATTAATTACACTGAGAAATTAGGATAAGTACCTGGAAGTAGAAGAGCTGCTCTCAGGCTAATTTATGGAAAAATGAGCTGCCCAGTTGCTCTGTATTCATCCTGAAAAGGAGTATATTGGTCTTATTCCTCTCCTCAAAGCTCAGGTGTGGGGATGCATGGCTGTGCGTATGTTCTGACATGTATCCCACAACACTAGAGAGCTATAAAGTTTTACTTCATTTGACATGAGAAAAGGAAAAATTAAGTGAAAATCCTTATGCTATCTCATTTTTATAGAACTACTTTGAGATTCTGTGGAGTCAGACACTTACTAACTTTTCCATAGGGGAAGAGAATGAATACGGAACCCACCCCTGGAATCCCACACCAAGAAAATCCCACTCGGTCCACACACTTCCCGAAAACTGAGAGCACTCCTTTCCCCAAGAGGGAAAACATGCTCTGATCCAAAAAATAAAACAATAAAAATTTTATTCTGGCACACCCAAGAGCTCCCCCCAGGAAGTACCAGTCCTCATTTTCCCCACCACAAAACAAGCTTGAGTTTTTTTAACAGCTAGGAAAATTAAGGAATTTTTTTAAACAAATATTTCTTAAGCTTGATTTTTTTTATTCCCTACCCACTTGTAAACTGTCTGTTAATGGATTTTTAAAATGACAGCGTTTGTCCTAAACTTCAAATTATTCACAAACATGTCCAATAAATAATTCTTGCTCTGCAGACTATTTGTAAAATGCATATTTATCTGGAATTGAAAATTCATGCTATGCAGCTAATTAGCCTTCACAGAGGGCTTAAGCAGGCCTGAAGGGTGCCTAGGGCTTCTCCCAGCTCTTGGTACAGGGACACATTTCCCCTAACTAAATTTACATTTCTAAATTTTGTAGACCACTTTTTCTGGAAATCATGCCTCTCCTCCACACACAGCTTTCTACTTGTATCTCAGTACAGTACTTGTTTGTTTTGATCAATCTCACCTAGAATAATGAAATGCATTCCTGCTCCTTCACTAAATTAAAGCACACTTAAATCTGTATCTATCTTAAAGACAGTTTAGGAAAACAAGTTAGCTAGCAAAAAAGAGTATAAAGAAAGTGGGTGTCTTCCATTTGGCTTTCTTGTTAGATGCTTATCTTTGAATTCCATTTTCTTCATACTTAACTCTTTTAGCTTATTTTTCTTTATTTCTGCATACACTGTGTATGTTTAGATGTGCAAAATTTAGACCTCTTGAAATACAAGGAGACTTAGCCACTATTTAGCATTACTGCTATTCCTTCAATACCTATCCCATTTATTGATAATACCTCATTAGTTTACAACAAAAAATAAGATAGATAATTTATAAAAAATGAAGGAAATTTTTTCAGTTCCATAATCTTAGAAATCACTCGTGATCTTCAGATAAAAATACTCAATTCTGTCTGCTAGGAGATGTTAAACCTCACATACGTATGAGTTTTGACTCTTTTCTTCCTCATAATTTTCATCAATATTTAGAAAATTCAAAAAAATTACCATCTTTTACTTTTCAAGAAAATACAAATTCTTTCAATTATCAAAGCTTTGCTAGAGCAATTTTGGCTAGAATATTTTTGAAGAATGTTTGGAAGAGTGACTTTGGGTGGAAAACTCTGGGACCTGTCGGAACTTCCAAATATGTTATACTTTCACTGTGTTAGTACCGTGAAAATTTGGGTGACAATCCCTTCAACAGATCACTGCTGCACTGAATTTTGGTCAGGATTTAAAGTTACTGACTGATATTTAGAAGTATCATCATCAGCCATGGTCAGTTGTGCGTACAAAGATGAATTCTTACTGTTCAGAGAAATCAGAGGTTCTGTCAAACAAATATCCATGTATACATCTAACTGTTCTAACAAAAGCTATTGAAATTTTATTTAAAAGTGAATAAACCACCTTTCAGATCACATGAGTCTGTATCAAACCATTATTGCTGTCAAATCTGAATCCTGCCTTGGTAAGAAAAGTAGGAAGAGAGAAACTGAGAAAGCTGTAGGTTTAGGAACACCTTCTCAGCTGGGTGTGTTTATTGACATTCTTAGAAACACTGGGTTGCTTTTAAAGACAGAGCTGCTGACCAGCAAGTCTCATGTAATTCCACCTAGCATTGAATACCTGATTTTAGAGGTGCTATTTTAAGGAATGAGTCACAAGGTAGAAGCTTAGATCACCTGAACCATGTAATTACTGAGAAAGAGCAGGTTGAGAGTGCACAGATTCCACCTTGTTTTATTTCTGGAGCTGACAAAAGCTGTAATTTGTTATTTAGTTAAACCTGGCAGATTAATGACCTATCAAATTAGGGATGCTCTACACTGCATCAAAGTCACAACCAACTTATTCAGATCCCTTACTTATTAAATCAAATCCATAACCAAGCAAACCACACACACCACTAGCATAACACATTCCCTGATCCACCACAATGAGCTTCTAATCAATACCTTTATCCCAACTGTGGACTTCATTGTACTGAACTCACACAGGATAGCTGGGATAAGTTCCTTCAATGTAAATATGTTCTCCCTAGAAACATGCTCCATAGTTGTGCATCATTCCCAAGAAAATCTCTGGAAATAACCTGTAACTCTCATCAATGCCCATCTAGATCATGAGAATATAGACTATGAAACCCAGGATATCCTCACTTTGAAACCAAATACAACATCACAAAATCTCTGAGGAAACTGTAAAATATATTTTGACAGGTTAAGCTCTCTGGTCTGTATAGCACATGTGTGGAGAGTTTAATGCCAAAGATTTTAGAAAAGCTCAGTGAGGTGGAGAAGAATCGATATTCCCATTGCACATACACAGCCAGCACCGAACCTCATAGCAGTTGTCCTTGGAAGCTGATCTCTGGAAGAAAAAATTGCAGGATTAAATAGTTAGGTACAATATTAATACTGCAGGCTTGGTCTGATTCCTAATTCTTGATTTGGAGTCACAGACAGGCAATTAATTTAAATTAGGTAGTATCAGAAGGGATGCTCCTGTAGCAGATTTCTCATCTGTTAATTTAGAACTAGCAGCAGTGGTATCCAGTCAAGTTTATTTTAATTTATGGGCATCTTCAGCCTCCTGCTCAGAAGGAAGATCAAATGTGGAATTGATCAAACTTTTTCAATATTGTTTTTCCTTCTCCTTTTAATTTTGCAGCACTTGCTTCCAAATGCCTAACACACAAACACAGGTGAAATGTACATCAGAAGCAGTAAAATTCCAATATTGCTAAAACTAATCAAGATCTGAGTATGTTGGGTATTGGTAGAATTTCTTTCCCTTTATTAGTAAACATCCTAGAGTCTATAGTTAGGGATCATTTTAATTTGATCATTTTTTCCAAGAAGTGTATTCTCACAGCTACAAGTATATGTCCCATTATTTGAAACTTGATTTTGTTTTTTTTCAAAATTGCATATCATTTCAGATAAAGGGTAACATTAGAGGTAAAAAGTGGATAGTGATATCCTATTTATCCGCATATGACTTGGCAGATGATAATTTTGATTCTCTATATGAGGTACATGTCATTAGTTTTGTAGAAAGGCACATCTGACTTCAAGGGTTTGGGCTACTACTGAACAAAGTATCTTGCCTCAGCATCCTGCCCAAAAGATTGCTTGTCATTATTTACTCCAGGATCTTCAGCAGACTATAAAAGCCTTACACGAGCAGTCTGGCATATTAAGAAACTCTTTTTCTGACTTGCTGTTCATCTTCCAAATGTTACCTGATTTAATCCTGCCTGTGGAGCAGGTTTAAATACGCAACATTGCCAAGAACTCTGACTCCCCTTTACTGACCCGGGCCACTGAGTTGCTCTGCATCCATCTTACATCTCCTCATATGAAGGAGATGGACTTTGCTAGAACAAAATCAGGACTCTTCCACAATTTTAGCACAGGTCTTGTAGAGAAAGAGAGGAATGAGGCTGAAGGAAAGGAGGTCAAACTCTCACCACTAGTCCTGATTGCAGTTTAGGAGAACTCCAAGGCCACGCATCTTGCTTGCCAGGAAGAGTGACAAACAGATATTCAGAGTAACCTTTGGTCAGGATGGAACCCCTTTAACAGGAAGACTGATTCAGAAGAAGCAGAATTAAACTCTCTCCATCACTGTTCTTCTGCCTCAGGCAGTAGAATACCAAAACCCAATCTGGGAATTCCTAATGCTTCCCATAAAGATAGGTTTTGGTTTTACAGGAAGGCAACAAAGGTACCACAGCAAATTGATGTTGTTTTGAGGCACTAATTTTCACTTGCAGCACTTCTGTGCTATTTTTGTCTTTATTAGAGAAAAAAATTTTCTTGACTGTGCCACTTAAATTGACTAAGATTTATTACATTCTCCCAGCAACTTCTTTAATGCTCCTTCAGAGCATTATGTAAAATTGAACAGGCAGAAGAGTCTGCTCCAGAGCTGCACACAAACAGATGTCTGGCTGTATCCCTCCAAGCCCCTATCGCCTGTTGGAAATATCAAAGCTGCAATGTCCACTCGACGAGACTGTCAAAGTCACCTCTCCTCAGCAAGGACAAAAGGACACAACTTTCACGGAGCAGGTCCAGCAATAATAACATCAACCCCAAATTAGGCTCTTGGGTAGCAAGGCAAACATCCAAGTGAATACAAACATTAGGGAGACAAAGTTCCACAATTATGACCCACTGCTGGTTTCAGAGGGAGACAGATTACCATCCAGGGTTTCTATGTGTTTTTTTATATGCAGAGTTAAGAGTGTGTTTTGCCGAAATCTTTACTAGTTAATGATCCAACCTGTTTCAAATAATACCTATTGTACTTCAATATTACATACATACTGTCAAAATAACTCACCTTTCCTCCATGTCAATGGTGGGAAAGATACATTCTATACAATAGGATAATTGCAAAGAGAGTTATTAGATAGTGTAATGAGCTCAGAGGAAAGAGAAGGTGTGCTTCTTTTAAATGACAGCTTAGATAAGGAAATCACATGCTCAAAAATGGCCTTGGTGAAGGACTGAAATTATGAATGAAATAAATATGAAACGATTTTTTACATTGTTTATTAAGAGAAAGTTCTTATCAAAGTTAGGTATCAAATAGATAATGGATATAGTTCTTTCGCCAAATATTTGGGAATACTTTTGTGACTTTTGAACTGGCCTTGGGAATTAAATCATCAGGTGTGCATTATTTAGAAGCTCTGTTATGCATCATGCAATTGTTATGCAGTGGTCTTATTTTATTGTGTATATTTTTATGTGTGTGTTTATTTTTATGTATTGTACAATTTCAAAAGAATCCTGTGACATAAAAACCCCACTCTTGTTGAACTCAACTCTTCAGTGTGGACAAGGACAGTAGAACACTCAGCTCAGAAGAAAAAGATAGATAAATAGTAGAAATACTGAATTTTATAAGAGCTTATAGAATTCAGTAGGAACAATACCTGGACGAGCCTTCTTTTCAAATTTAACCACTTAGGTGGGGTTTTCTTTATTAAAGAAAAGCTTCTCACAGAATGCAACCTTAAATGGTGATGCTACAGACACTTTAAAACTGTATTGAAGAGCTAAAGGAAATTTTGATCTGAAAGGAAAGCCTCTTCATTATAGTCTCTGAAATCAGTTGAAAAGTAATAAAGAATCCTAGTGCATTCTGTAATGGAAAAAAGAAATTGCAGTGTTCTGGTGTTTTAAGACTGCAGTACTATGTCAGCTAAAACTGAGCAAGTGAATACCTTGGTACAGTTATTCAAAATATATTGTTGCTTTTCCAAGTTATTAAGTTTTAAAAAAGGTGCATCAGACAATCTTAGAATCATACTAAGCTGCTTTAGGTTATCTCTAGAGACAACTGAAAGATAAATATTCATATTTTAGCATATGTATACATGTAAATAAATAATACAATTACCCTTGTATATGAAAGAGCTCCATATTTGAACAAAAATAATTTAAAAGCAGAAAACTTTTGGGTTCTGAATGTATTTTATTTAATATTGATTTGATTTTCTAGGGAATGCACTTTTTCCACTGCTTTTTGTATTTGATTTAGCAGATGGCAATTTTGATTCTGTATGTGAGGTGCATGGTGTGGTAGGTGAAATGGCTGATAAATAGGGAATTCAACTCAATAGGAAGCATATTTCATTTCACAATTCAATGTCTATTTAAAATATTCTTGTTCAAGGGGGAAAAAAAGTGTTTTAACATGGCCTGTTGATTTCATCACCAGCTGTCTTTCAAGATACATTCATATACAGTAAATATTTAATTACAATGTTTGCTCTATTTTTCTCATCTATATATTTTAACGTCACACGCATTCAGTATCATTTTAAATTGGGAGACAGGTCACTCAGGCTCCCTTTGTCCTGTGCAGTGGGAAGGGACAGGGAGAGAGCTGGATAAGCCCCAAGCTGCCTCTCCTCTCTTCTCTGGCAGCTCTGCCTGACAGCTGCCCCTAGCCACAGGGGCACCTCTGCCCAGCCGGGGAGCTGTGTTCCCCTGTCCGGCTGCTCCTCGAGTATCCCCCAGCCTGCACAGCCTTGCCCCGTGGGAAAGGACACAGGGGCAGGACAAAGCTCCATGGTGGGGGCAAGACAGAGGTGCTGGCCAAGCCATGGCTCCCTCTGAGCTGCCAGAACAGCAGCTTTTACCTTTCCCTGCGGGGGACCAAAGGTGGCCAGGGGATTTAGGACATTGAAATGCCCCATCCATTCCCTGCCCAGGCTCTGAATGGAAGGCAGAGGCCATGCCTAGGGTGGCATGTGCATGGCTGGGAACCTCTCCCTCTCCTGCCCTGCCATGGGATGTGGCACCATGACTAGCACAGGAAGAACCTGCAGTCAAATTTACAAGTGTGGACTTCTTGTGATAGAGGTGGGAAATCCACAGAGGCATCCTCTGTGCTGCAGTCCACCTTCAGAGGAGGTGACAGATGGCAGCACCTTCCCCCTTTGCTTTGCACCATCACACCAGAGAGCAATCATACAGCTGATGACAGAAGCAAAAGGAAGGAGTTTCTCCACTGTTGCTTGAGAGATTGTGGAGTCTCCATCCATGGACATACTCAGAAGCCAAAGCAACATGGTCCTGGGCAACTTATTCATGATGAGCCTGCTCAAGCAGAGATGCTGGACCAGAGGACTCTCACAGATCTCTCCCAGCCTCAGCCATTTTGTGTGATTCTGTGCTTTGGTCTGGCTCCTAAAACACCTGAGCTCAGACCTGATGTGTGCTGGCAAGGATTCTGGGGCAAGAGAAGATCCCAAATTGCTCCCATAGGATTAATCACCGAACAACATAACCCCAGTCCAGAACATTGTATGTCAGACACACTCAGAAGAAAAAGAAGATCATTTCACTACAAACATCAACTGCAGGGCTGGCAGAGCTGGCCCAGGAGTTACAGGGGTTCAGCAGGTGACAGGAATTTGGCACCTGCAATAACAGAGTGAGAAAGCACTGATGAACCCACAAAGGCAGGAATTGGTGTGGTTTGGTTCCCTCTCTTTGGGGGACACAGCTGAAGAGAAGCCGTTTATGGCCCAGCAGAGAGAGCTCTTGCTGGCTAGAACTTCAGAGAAAGAGGGAGTCTTAGAGAAGAGAAAAAATGGTCAAGAATAAGAGGAAAATAAAACCATCAGGGCAAAAAATATCATTTAAGAGAGATATCTCTGAAAAGACATTGGATCAAACGCCACAAATATTCCAGGTCCAACAAAAGGACGTTGACCAGGAGGGCATCCCTCCACAGGAAGGTCAAGAGGACAAAAGCTAATTTAGAAGCCCAGAAGCAGTGGAAAACATAACAAAATGCTTGTAAGTAAACAACAGAGAAAGATTAAATGTTTCCTTTAACCTCCTCAAACTACGTTAACATGTTTTTTGAGTGAAATTACACTGCTCAAAGTGGACCAGGTCACTCCAAGATACTTCATGAGCCAAATCCAAGGTTTCCCAAGTTGTTTTAATAATATAGAAGTGTTTATAGTCTGATGAAACCAGTTTCAATCTCTGTACCATAAAAAAAAACACACAATGTTTGAAAGAGCAAAGGTACTGTTTCATGCATATTGCTCTGGGAAACCTGAGAGAAGCCCGGGGGAGAGTGGGAAAGCAGCAGTGTTGAGAAAAGCACGCGCTTATTGTATTACAGCACACCAAAGCTGTTTAAGAAGTTAAGTAAAAGCTGTAGCAGATGAGCCTGGAGGTTAGGACAGGGGCCTTGGACCTGGAAAATATGTTTTCCATGAAGCTCCAAGAGAAAATATCGTGATTTGGAGGCAAAACAAAACCCACTAAAAGGAAAAGAAGAAAAATAACTCCAAAAAAAGGGAAAATAAAAACATGGCGATTTGGTCTTTTCAGGTCAAATGCTAAGTTCCTAATGCCTGGACTCCCTTCTACACTATCATTTCAAGGAGAGACAAAGATAAAACGCTTCAGTAGGCAATATGAGTACAAATCTGAAAAAAGCTTCAGATCTAGGTTTTCAAAGATATCTATGGACAGAATAGTTACATTAAAAAAAATACTCAGGTATAAAGTGCTTTCATATCTCCCTTTTAAATTCGTCAGTGCCATGTAGGTGATTTTCAAAGTCTTGCTAAAATCCCAGCTATATTTTTAAGTATTGAAGTACCTTGGAGAACATGGACCAACATCTCTTAGAATCTTTCTAGAATGAAATGCAATTTCTTGTGTTCATGCATTAGCAATTTTAATCCTTCTTGCACTAAAATAAAGGGCCAAAAGCAGAGTTTAAAATAGTAGCATATTCCAGTTGTGGGGTTCCATGTAAATAAACAGAACCCTGAAGAAATACTAGTTGTTTTGAAATTTCTTCCAGGAAATTAAGTGAAGTGGACTTAAATGACAGAAGAAATAAAAAATTAAAAAAAAAAAAAAAAAAGAAATGTGCATTTTATCCAGTGATGCTTCATTATATTAAATTATGTAAGTTGATAGTGGAATTATAAAAATGCATCCTTCCCAAAGTTTTCTCCCCTAAACATCCCCAAATTAGTCCTGTCCAATCCAAAAATGCTTTTCTCCTGCATCTCATAATATGTCCCACAGCCCAGGGATGGGCCTGGGAGCAGCCATCATGGTATTATTTGGTATCCCCCTCCTGTCATTGTCTCTCTGAGCTTCAGTGTGGGTGTACAGAAGAGTTTTTATACATAGCCTAGCAGATACCTTGAATAAATGTAATGTGAAATGCAATTATGTTTGACAACACAGCTACAAAAATCCAGTAAAGAACATTAGATAGATAAAGTCACATTGACTTTGACTTAAAAATTATTTAATTGTATTTCTTTATTAATATTCTAAAAAGTGTCTATATGGAGAAGCATTTAAATTGTCACAAATATAAACAGGTGTTATATATGTTCACACATACATATTGGTCTTGTATCCCTGGGAGGCTTTATTACTGTCCTACCCTGACAGTCACAGCAGAGGCTCTATGCTGTGGTGTACCTAAGTTTTCAGAAATTCCCAGGTGGAATTACCTCTCTCAGCACAGTCAGAACCACAGAAGTCAGGTCATCACATTTTCAGCATAAGTACCGCTTTTCCATATCTCTGATTAATGAATTTTGCTTTATTGTTCACTCTATCAACTACGTAAAATTTAAACCTGCTATCAGATCAATACAAGCCTTTCCAGTGTTCATCCTTCAACTCTCGACTGCTTTTCTTTCCTTATCTTTTTTTCTCTGTCTTCCTTAGGTGTATTAAACACTTTGGAGATGCACTGTATAGGCCCTTCCATACATTATTATTATTTTCCAAATTATTTTCCAGAATTTATGTTTAAACTACCTTTCTTTACAATACTAAGTAAAAAAGCCTGGTGTTATAAATGCCAGAGTAACTTTGAACAACTTCTGTGGCCCAGTTAGATCACCCAGGTGCCCTACAGATTGCATGATCACAGATACACCTTCATAACTAAGTGATAACCATGACGTATTTCTGTGATGGGTCACTCCTTTGGTTTGTATGTTGGTTGTTAAGGTAAAGTTAATTAAAGTCAATACACTTCAGCCATATCTCAAAACCAGTTTAAAGAATACAGAATGATTTGACCGCCATAGAAAACATTTATTCTAGAATATATTGTACTGCAGTGACATTAAAGTTGTATATATAAACGTAGATATATGCTCACCTTTATATGTATATATTTGTATATATACATTTTTATATATATAATGTATTATGGAATACATTATATATATATAAACCCCTAAACCCATCAGCAAGAGGTTACACCACATCTTTGTGATGATTAATGGCTTTGGCAAACCTGACATTGGGTTTTGTCACAAGAAAATTGTCTGAATATCTTTACTCAGGAGGCACACCATGTTTAGCCTCATTTATCATAATTAGCTTAAGATATTTCAACATTATAATGAAGGCTAGGGAATCAACTTACTTGTTTATTTATTTTAGAAAAACTATTTTCCATGTGTCATCATATCTGCTTTGCACTTGACCTTTTAATCAAAACGCTCACAGTCATTTCTTTTCAACCCATATTTACTTACTGATTACTTTTGCTCATGATTTGCATGTTGCCTGAGTACTAAGTAACCAACAGCCAGAAGGGTGACTTATTAGCACAAAACACAATTATTATGCCATTTTAGGAGATAACTGACACAAAGCCCTGATGCAGGACTGACGTCTTTGCATCTTCCCTAAGTCTGTGGAGCTGCAAATCATAGTCAGAATGAGGGGACACTTCCCAAGGAACTGAGAGGAAGTGCCTGAGCCCATGTCAGAGATAAATAACGTTGTAGTTGTGCTTTAAAAATCTTTCTTCTTTTTGTGATGGTTGCAGCAATTAAGCTATATGAAAACTCAAAATCTGTGGAAAAATGTAAATCCCCTTCTCTGGGAAAAAGGAAACCAATCAAACACAGAGCAAGGTATCTGTTCTGAAGCTATCTTTGAAAAGAATTAATCAGAATAAATACTTTTTAAAAAAACCAACCTAGAACACAGAATAAATTTTACATAAGCTTTACTTCAATATGGAGAGCAAAGTCACAAGAAAAAAAAGTTTTCCAATAAGCATTTTGCAAAAAGTAACTTGCTCTCCTGGTATTGCTGATCAGTGTTGCCCTGCAATGCCTTCTTACCAGGTCAAACCTGAAAATCAGATTTCTCATTAAGTTAAGGGTTTTTCCAGCTGAAGAAAAAGAAAAAAACCCAAAAGTATCTCTATAAAGTTTTTTAAAAGTTCACCCAAGGAGTATTTCAAAGGCTGGATTGGAAAGAAACATGGTTCAGTATAAGCATGAGTAGTTACCGAAGCACCATGGGCAATGTAGTCTTGCTTTTACTCAATATACATGAAGAATATTGATAGTGGAACTCAATTATGAATGATAGAGAAAAGTACTGAAAATTAATCTGAATAAAATGAAGGCTATTGATCACTGTCAACATCCATGAAAAGCCCTTCCCCCAAAAAAACCAAACCCAACCGAAACCCAGCTCAGCATATGTGGGGAGATAATTAAAATGCAGAACAATAAATCTGCTTTAATAACCATTTGGGTCAAATAGAAATTAAACAATAGAACTCAGGTAGAAAAGAATCAGTCTAACAAATCTACATTTTATAAATAATGGGACCATACAGGACATCCATCACGTAACACATGGCTCAGAAAAAAAGTGCAGAATTTGAAGAAGCCATTTCTACACTCTCTAATGAAACAGTTTGACAATGAGCAGACAAGAAACAAAGTAATTAAATTCAAAAATTTTGAAAAGTGAAACAGCACAACTTTTCTCGAGGAGGAAATAAAGTATATATGGTTTCCAACTTCTGAATAGTACAGCTCAGTACTGCTGGAAGCTTGTTGCTGGATAATTAATCTATCATCCGCTGATATAGATGCTGAACGGAGGTGTTCAGGTACAACTTGTACTGATACTCAGTTGAGTGATACAGGAGAACAGAGATTTTTACCTGAAACCTCTTCTAAAGGAATTGTGTCTGCACCTTAATTTAACTAGAGTCGCAAAGTTAAAGTCCATTTTGGGTCTTCAGCATGAGTAAAAGAATGAAGGATCCATTATTAGACACAGAAAAAATAAAATCTATCAATAGCCTTTGTCATTATTCTTGATTTTTTAATTCTTGTTTACACAAAAATGCTCTCATAATTTTTTTTTTATCCTGAATTACTTATAAACAAAAATGCTGAATCATAAAAGTGCGGCAAAAAATGTTTAAATTAATATGAAGCATATTCACAATATGCCATCTTAAAGGTGTCACTTTTTTAATACCTTTCTAAAGGTATTAAAGAGTTAGAAAAGATAGAATTTCTTTACATTTTAAAGCTGTTAAAGTACTTATAATATGGTCAACAGAGCCTTAAGAAGCGAAAACTAAACTCCTAAGTTTACATAAATTATGTCTTAAAATATTGCATACGGTCTTTAGGAAGTATTTAACTTTCCTTTTCCATATTCTGAAAGAAAATTACACATTTAAATGGTACTAATGTTAAGGGCAGGGTTAGTCTTCAACGGATTTGATTACAGTGATTGGAATTTATCCCTTAGTTTACCAGTCCTCTTTAAGGTACAGGTCTGGCTTTGCAAATCAAGAGATACCTTTGCTAATACAGATATTTGCTAAAACACACCAGAAACCTGGCCTTTAGTCTAATTCCTCTGCAAAACATGTAGAACAGGTCTCTTAATAATCACCTCAGGAAAATATCATTAGCTCTCCATCTCTTTTTTATTGTTATTTGGTAGTTCCACGCCTTAGCACAGCTGGCCTTCTTTTCTCCCACTATCTCCTCTAGAGTTCAGCAGGAAAAGATCATTAACCTATGAGCATTTTCTACTTTCAAAAAAAAAAAAACAAAAAAAAGTCAAATTCTCCACTAACCATAAAGACAAACAAAAGGAGAACTTCACTAAAATTACCTTTAATCTATGGGAGAGGGCTGTCTAAATGCAAATGAATCCACAAATATCTTTACAGATCTGTGGGAAATTTGGTACTTCCAAAACAAGACGTGATAACTTAATTTCTGTGAAGGGAATGCTATCCTGTGAAAACTGTTTGTAGAGGGCCAATACTGGGGAAACTTTGAGATAAAAAAGCATTATAAGATAAATTGATATTATAGTACAGCAGTACGTCAGTGATAAAAATGTATGTAGCCCTATAAAATACTCACAGAAATACTTGTATCAGATCTCCATACCAAATTCCCAAGCATTCCACTGAAGAATGGTGTGGATTTCCTTCTCCACTCTCCAACCTCCTTTCCACAGACAGGTATCAGACCACTGTAGCAGCCTGGTACTTCAAAAGAGGGAAGGGGAATGAGAGTGAGCTGCCAAAGTGGATTCAAAGAATCAACAGGAAAAAAGGAGAATGACCTAGATTTGACACACTTCAATTCACTCTGTGACACTGCCTGCTTCCAAACTATATCAAGAAAAATTTTTCTGAAAGCCTTTATTGAAAGTAATATTCATGTGCTTTAAAAATGGCAGGAATCAAAGAAGACAATTTCTTAAATTTTGTTGCTTGTGAAAATAACTTTAAATCATTTTTTTGCACAAATAATATGTAAATCCTGTACATTAACTTGAAGATGGCTCAAGGGAGTGTGAAGTGCAACCAGCTGGTCTCAGCATCCCCTTTCACCTGGCAGGAAGTGTGAACATTAACCAAGACACTTAATCAAATTCTGATTATAGATGTTCAAATACTGGATATTCTCCTTTCTCTATTGCAGATTAAGGAGAAATACTGTAATATTAAATTAATTTGAAAAATGAAATTCATCTGAACTGTTGTCTGTATCTTTGGAAAGGGCAGCTTTCAGAGGAACAAAACATTCAAAGGAGCTTTTTCCATAAATTCAGCATCTCACAGAGACAATGAATGGATGGAGAATTCCACTTGTCAAACTATTTTTTTATGGCTGCTCTGTTAGATTGCAGCCAGTAGAGTTGATAAACAGCCAGCCCACAAATCTCCACACTTTTACCACTCTATTTGAGAAGCTATTTGTGCCCAAGATGTAGTCATTCAGCCCAAACAACTGAAAAAAATAGACTCCTCAGCTCTCCTGAAGCAGCTCGCCTGCTGAGCCATGGAGGCTACATCGTTCTTCAGAATTATCCCGGTCTTTTTCTCCTTGTTGAAGTAACAGAATGTGCCCAAACCTCTATGCCAAATAATCACTCTCTGTCATAGCTGTTCTCCTACCACACTCACACCTTCTGATAACAATGCAGGATAAGATTGCAAAGTGAATGTGCATTTTGGCATTGGAAAGAGTTTTTTACTTTTCCACTGTCCTCCAAATCTTCACTCCTTATTTTTCATGCTGGTAATTGCCTTGGTTTTGTTTCATGGAAGGGAGGTTCTCTTACATTTAACTCTATCCTTTGAGCAATGTCTGGTGTAGAAGCCTGACCTGGGTTATTTGCTTATTTTATATAAACACCAGCTGAAATGCCAGGACTTGGTTCCAGCCTCACTTCTCCTTGTTTTACAGCACAACAAAGAAACAGCCTTCATTACCTCTGTGGTGTGCCAATAAGATGAAAAAGTTCAAAACACATCATCCAATGCATGAGTCTAATTTATTCCTCTGGATTACTGGGAAACTGATTTTGTCAAGAGCTCATACATATATACACAGTCTATATGGGATTTTTATTCTTTCCAGAACTGGAATTCTGCCTGGCCCTACTAGATGTCTTCCCCTCACACTTGCTGACTCAAGCCTTATCTAGTTGGAGATTACGGCAGATAAAATAACCCCATTTTACCACATGTTCAATCTCATTGTTAGTTCAGGCAGAGATTAAATTCAGACTCTTCACATTGGGGTGGCTCATGTCTCATCAGCGATTTCAGTATAAACTCTGTCCTAAAAATTCATTTAAAGGTGAAGCATGATTGGCATATAAGTTCCATACTTTAACGTCTTTAATTAAAAACTTCAAACCAGTTTGATAATTTTAAAACTGTAAGAAGAAGAATAAAACCAAAATAAAACCAAAACTCAATTTTCATTGTTGACTGTACACACAGCACAAAGTATTTTTGCTCTTTGAGGATGAAAGTCACTTCACTTAGACTCTGCTTATTAGATTCACTCAAAGTCTCATGTAGGTGGAAGGAGAGTTGCTGGGTGAAGAAAACCTGAAAATTAGGAAGAGAACACAGAGAGCATGACAGAGTAAAGGGAAACCTGAACTTGTTTTCCTCCCCTACAAAAGCTTGATGTCCTAATGGTGGGACATAAAAGTGTGGGACTGATACCTCAGTCTTACTTTTGAGTCTTACTTTTCCTGAGTGGTGAATCTTTTCAATGACAAGAGTAAGGTGTTCGCATTTCAGACAACCAACCTGAGTGACACTGATTTTACTAACACCATCAGCATTTTGGGTTGAGTTGATTAGTGTGCAACCCAGACAAGTGACCTGGTAGACTTCGACCATCACAGCAGGACTTCTGATTCCAGCACTGCTTCCAGAAGGCAGGCAACTTAAAACTGTTCAGCCAGAAAATTTGGCAGACTCAGTTTCAGTCTCAGGCACGCTTACTGAGGAACTTTCTAGATCAATATAATCAAAGAGAACATACATAGGAGGCTCCCTTCTAATTCCAGCCTGCAAGAAAACTACACTTAGAGATACTGGCATTTGCTCTAAAGCCTGGTTGGAGACACATTTCTCTGTTGTTTGCAAGGATCATACTAAAGAAAGCAGCCTATTTACACTTTTGATAGCAACCTTTGCCCAAGCTGCATGGCAGAACTATTTTTCTCTGGCAGATAAAGCCCTATTGAGGAAACCACTTGACAGAGACTGTATTCCCAGAGTAAGGTAAAGTCTTGACATGCCTGGATCATGTTCTTCCTTGGCACTGGACATACCAAAAGTACAATAAGATTTTAAAAAATCACTGTACTTTTTATCACTGATGCCTAGAAAACCTTTCAAAACAGAGGAAGAGCTTCCAGCTTCAGCAAACAGTACTTTCTTTGCAATCAAGGCATCCAAAGTGTTGACAGAGAACAACCTTCTTATAAAAATATTTCAGAGGACTTATTAGTTTAGAGGCTGCAGATGCAATCCAGATTCAAACACCTGCAAAAACCACAAGACTTTGAAATTGCCTGATGTAGCACCTTTCTGGATGACAAATATCCTCTTGGTTGGTAAGAAGGAATTCACAGTTGTGAGCTCACTAGCATCTATTCCTTGGTTACTCCTGCCTGGCCATTGGAGCATTTTCTGCTACAGCAAGTGTTCTAATATCTCAGATCTCAGCTTTCCTTTTCCTGCTACCAGAAACTAGTCAGGATTCTTTTTCTCATTAGTTATCATGTATTCTCTCTGCATTTCTGCCAACAGCAGGGATGTGCAATGGCCCTAATGAATTTTGCAGGTTCACTTGAAAAAGAGCCAACTCTTTTAGCTACTTAATCTAGATACAAGTTGCATCGATTCGCTCACAGGCCAGTGAACATACCACTAAAAAATCTGACCTAGCAATTTCTAGCAGTATGGATTGGTAGTGAGATAAATTGTGATAAAACCTTATTCGGCTAGGTTTTAAAAGAAAAATAATTAGACTATGCATAAAGCAACTTTCTTTGGCAATAGGAAAAAGAAAAACTATCAGTGAAACAGACAAAGTCATGCTGCAAATGTATTGCCAGACCTCCATAAAGAATTGGAAATTTGTCCTCAAAACCTTAAACAAGGCAGGAGAGTGCCTTTGACACTGTTCCATCTGCACATGGGAGTGCCTCCACCTCCAGAAAGCTGGATGGTATTAATTGCAGGTTAGCAAGGAGTTTTAGAACAAAATTAAAATTTAACTTGAAATTTGTCAATACTTTTTGTTGGCTCCAGAAAATTGCTCTCATCTCTACCCATGATCTTTAACTTTTTATGTCCCCAATTCTCCTCTCCATACCACCACAGGGGGAGTGGAGGTGTGTGAATGAGCAGCACATGGTCTGGGGTGTTTCAGTGGGAACACTAAATTGGGGAATACCTTTCCTAAACCACAATAATTTGTTATACAAGAGTTGAGACTTGTGATAAGATGCTGGTGATGTTCTGAAAGTTCCTGCCTGCCCTGAGCCTGGCTTGGCCTCTGTGGAGTGGCTTCACATGCACAGACTCAGGAGAGGAGTTTGTTACTTCTTTCTTGTTTCCAATTCGAAATGCCTCTTATGAACAGTAGAAGTAAAATTATCCCTAATAATGGTTTCTCAGCTTGTATGAAAGAGAACGAATGAGAAGTTTACCATGAGAGGCAGTCAGATGCCTAAGTTTAGGCAACAGAAATAATGGAGAGGCTGCTACAGTCCAAGACTGTGCTGAAACCTCTGACAATCATATCCCAATCAGCACACACAGAATAGCCATCTACAGAGAAGAACCACTGTGACTGAAATTATTGAAAAAAAAAACAAACCAACAAAACTGAAGTAATTTTGTGGCTATTTCTGCCAAAATGCCAACATGAAAACAGCTTAATTTTCTGAGATTGCATGCAGAGCATTGCACTCACAACACATATTTCACACTTAGCTTTTAAATTTTGTATGTAACAGCATGTAATCCACTACAGTTTTATTCCAAAACCTTAAAGAATTTCACACACATTAACTAATTACTCCTGACAAGACTCCTCTGACGTAGGTGTGAATGTATAATTTGCATTTTATAGGTGAGGGACTTTAGACAGAAGAAAATATTCCTTACTCACCCTTCTGTAAACCCATTGAAAAATAAATCTCTGTTAACTAAGGGAGTTCCAGACTCAACTAAACCAATCAATGTCAAGGTTCAGTGCTGGACATTTTGTTCTTTTCATTGACATCTGTGCTCATTCTAAAATATCACAGTAACTTCTTCTGGTTCCTGTATGAAAACTTTCAGTGAGGGTCCCTTCCTTTCCTAAGCAGCTGCTTGAAACCTGACACAATATAAGCCCTTGAGGAAACCGGGGCTTTGGGTCTAATGTCCTTAAAAGCTGGCAAACACATTCCAGCTAGGCATGGTTAGAAGTTTTTTGATGGATGTGCCTTCTCTGGTAGAGACACTGCAGAGGGATGAGATGTCTCTAGCAGAACTGCTGGCAGGAACCAGGCAGGGGAAAACTGGTGGTCCCTCTGGAGTGGCACCAAGCAGCTGGGATGTCTCAATTCCCAACTCGGGAGGCATGGAATTCCCTGACTTTTAACCCTGTCCCTGACAGCTCCTCACTTAGGAAGCTGCTGGGCTCAACAGACTGCTGAAGGAGACACATCTTTAGCCTGCTTTGCTTCCCAGGCAGTCACCACACACTTGTAGCTCCAGGGGAGATTATATAATTGATGAGGTACCTGGGAACAATTACAGCTCTATAGCCATTGCTGAAAGACCCACATAAGGCATTTCGCTTCGCTTTTCACATAAAACCCCCTCCACCCAAAATTTCTTTACATAAGAATTTTTTTAAAAGTAAAATATAATTTTTTTCATTCCAATTAAATACTTTCTCTTTATATATATGTGTGTTTATTACTAAAGGAAAATTACTATTTTCATCAACAATCCATTCAGAAAAGTATCATATATCTTAATCTAGAACATCTAGAACTGTATTTAAGACTACTAACACTTCAGAGAAATTGCTTACAATGTTTACTGATACCCAAACTTTGGATCAAGGTTAATTCTAATGCTGAAAAATGAAGAAGTTGGAAAACTTCAGCAAGCGAAAGAGGGGGAAAATCTTTTATTTCACAAGGGAAAGTCTCAATTTTGCTTTTCTACTGTCAGCAGTCTGTATCCAGCTATGAGGATAATTGCTCATGCACACCTACATCAACGCAATTGAACTTGATAGAATTTTTCCTATTTTGTCTTATTACTCAAGAGATTTCTAATTTATCACACTAAAACTACTACAGCTTCTGTGCTTCCAAGCTCGTGTTAAAAAAAAAAAAAAAAAAAAAAAAACAGAAAAAAAATCTAAAAATTGTTTAAAATATACTTGCCTGGAAAGTAGCAATAAGAATGAACTTGAGGAGAAGCTGGGAGGAACAGGCAGGAAAGATGGGTCTAACAACTTGGATTCCCCCCACTACATAACAAGAGCTGAAAAACAGGAGTGGATTTTTAACGTAGTTTATGTCCATTAACAGAACATAAAATAGATGTGTTTCCTTGCAACCCACAAGTCTCTGCTACCGAGGTTCATCATATTCCAGGCAGGCAGCTAAAATGCCACCCTGTGATAATATCTGAGGGCCTGTAAATAGTTTATTTCTTTTAGCTTTTGTGGAAGGTGGTATGTTTTAGGTAAGCAAAATGTCCCTGATAAATAATTTCTGCAAAACCAAGGCCTGTGTAAAGTGTTCACTGTGTGCATTCTCTTTTCTTGCTTGTATTTTGCAAAATATGTGATGGAAGGTTTATTTACTGTGATTTTTCACCCTTCTGGAGTCAAAATGCAAGTCAACTGCTGCCCGACTTCTGTTCAGAAATGCAAAGATATAAAAAAGTTAAAAAAAGAAGAAATCTTTAAATATTAAAGGTTATAAACCCACCTAACACAGGCACAGCACTTCAGCAATTTAATACAATGCATCAAGAAACAATAGACAATAGAGCATGTGGCATAAACAGTCAATTTTAGCAGATGTTCTCTTTGCCACTGTCTTAGTTTGAATAGACAGGTGTCTGTTAAGGAAGGCAGGAGCCTCCCTTGGAATGGAAAATGCAACCTCCTTCCCTCCGAATTATTATAACTTCGAAAATTAAGGGGCTTTTAGGCAAAGACATAAGGAATAGGAATAACAGCTCTTTACTAATATATATATATATATAAAACAAGGCAAACAACTAACAATAGCTATGGCAATAACCCCAAACAGAACCAGAACCCAGTGCCGGTCTCTCTCCCGCCTGTCAGGCCCTTTCCCTTCAGTGCAGTTCCGCTCACGGCCGGCAGGGGCGCTGGCGGCTCCGGGGAGCAGGGCGGGTGCGATGGTTCCCCCGCGGCTGCAGGGGGCGCTCGGAGCGAGCGCGGGGAGCGCGCGGCGATGGCGGCCGGGCCGGGCCGGGCAGGGAGGGAAGGGAAAAGCTCCACAAACCCCCTGGGGCAGCCGATCCCGGTGCCCAGCCGGACCCTCGGGAACAGCGGGCTGGAACAGCAGGGGTGAACAATCCCGGGCGGCAGGCGAGATGTACCAAGCTCCGGAGCTGCATCCCCGGGAGGTCTCGGCAGGCAGGGGGTGTGGGGTGCAGTGCAGCAAAGCAGCGACAGAGCAGCAGCGGAGGGGCCACCCGGCTCCCACCGGGGCAGGGAGAGGCGGACTTGGAGTCCCGGGCTTCCGCGGCAGCAAGAGCACAAAGCGATGGACTCTCTGCACCACGAAAGCAGCCACTCTCCGCTCCAACGCCGGAAAAAGCAAGAGGCAGAGGGCTCCTATCTCCCTTCCTTTATGCAGTTCAAAATCCCGTGGTCTCTCCCTTCCCACGATAACATCCCAGGTAAAAGAGATCAGCCACCTGGACCTGTCCCTGTGGCCAGGTCTTTTGTCTCTGTTAAGTACTCAGCAATTTGTCTCCTAGCAACATGTATGGGGAAAAATTCTTTAAGAGAAAAAGGGAAAAACTGAGAACCCCTTTTTAAAACCTCAACAGCCACATTCAAACCTTTTACTGTGCCCTGAGATTCTTATGGAAGACTGGAAGACTCACTTCCACTGCAATCCTGGGTGAGAAGTGACACTAGGATATGCAGCACCGTAAAAACACCTCTTCAAGCTGACAAAATCCTGTGGTAAAGACCCACTGGAATAAACATTGTGTACAGGGGAAAGAAATGTAATAGATGCCAGTGAAAACTGCAGGAAATGTACTGTCTGCACACAGCATTCCCTGTGGCTAAACCTCTCACTCCCATTGGCACATGAAATGCTTATTCTCTGGGGGAAAAGCAAAGCATTAGACAGCTAGATCAGAAGAATGAAAAAGAGCTTCAAAGTTCTCAAGTGAGATGAGAGCAGAGCAGGCTTTACATGGTTGGTTGAGAATGGATGGAGTAACAGATATGTTGTGAGCACTGCCTTTATAGAAAAGCAGTGCGTGGCTCTGAGACCCTGTAATGATCCGATTATAGGAGATGCTTCTGCCCGAATTAAGGTGCAAACGAGACCATCTGCCAAAGTCAATAGTAGGGATTTTATTTAACAGTAAATGAGTGTGAGAGGGAGAGAGATTGAAAGAAATAGAGAAGAGGAGGGTGGAGGAGAGGGAATGAGAGAGAGAGAAGGAGAGAGCGATATTAAGCAGATGATTGGTGAGGATCCAGTGGAGTCCTGTTGGTCTTTTTTCACCCTGGGCTTCTTGGTGGTGGGAGTCGTGAGGTCATACAAAACTCTTCGCTAATTATACATTTCATCAAGCAAAGGAATTAATGCTTATTGGCTACACAGTTCTCCTGTTCTATTGGTTAATGAGTGATTCCCTCATTCCCAGTGCTAATTATTCCCATGTGCAGTCTTTTCTCTTGTTTTGAGCTGGTGGTCAGGATCTCCCCCGATGGAGTTACTGTTTACTCAGAGCTGATTTCGGGACAGTTGCTGAGTTGGCTTTCCTTGTGGCCCATACAGTCTGCATTCTTCATGACCATTATCAGTGATACATTCTTCTCCCACAGATTTATTTACCTCTCCTGAGGCCTGAGACAGTCAGACAGCAGCACCACCTTTATCTTGTCTCAAGTGCTTCTTTGGCTTAAACCCTTATCCTCTGGTTCTCTTAATCTGATCCAGTTTAAACCAGTTGTAGGCAGAACCAAGGCTTTTGAGGGAGCCTCAAGCACACTTCATCTCCTCCTATCTCTGTTTCAAGGTGAAGCAAGGCCAGGGCCCTTGGGAGTTCCTGGGCGTGTTCCAAAGGCTTCCTCAGTCTCAAAAAGCTGTATCACGCGACAACATTGATCTTCTGGAAAACTAAAAGGACAAGATCAGCACATTTTTAAAACTGTATTAATATTAATGTTATTAACTAATTAATATTAATGTTTATTATTCTGTTATTTGGAATCGGGCAGTTAATACAAAATCTTCACTGGAAAGAAACACAACATTGTCTTGCTACATTTATATGCTCATAATGATCTTGCATCCTAAAAAAGTAGAAGGGAAAAAATAATAGAAAATTACTTGCACCAGGAACCATTTGAGTCTCTTGGCTGTCATTGTAGTTATTGTATGCAAATAGATGTACGCAGCTTAAAGCCTTGCTCTGATCTGCTCTCTTATTTCCCAAAGACACACTCAACACTAATGACTACCTGCGTGACACAATGGAACTCATAATTACTTTTCATTTAACAAAAAACAGCAAATGTTAATGAAGAGTTTGGAGTATTTCCCATATCTCAAGATACTACTCAGGTGTCTTAATCAGCTTGTAAGCCTGCTTAGAGCAATAAAGATAAACCCAAAGACTGGTAGGAATTAGATACTTTGGGTGACCCCTAATTGCAAAACTTCAAGCAAAACAGCAGGGAAATAAAAATAAAAAACAAAGAAATAAAACTCCATGGAATGATATTCTAAATGACAGATGATTATAATGGAGAACACGAGTGACAAATCTAAGGAGAATTTTTTCAATAGCTCAGAGACAAAAGTGTATCAGTGAAGAGGCTTGAAATTTCATTGAGGAAATGGAGATAGAGAGGAAGAAATTATCTAAGATGAGGAAAAGCAAAGATTGATAAAAAGAGATTAAGGAGTAAATTAATTTCACTTTAAGATAAAGAATGGTGCTATGAAAAAGGCAAAAGAAATGACAGCTGGGAAAGGGCACACAGAAAACTATATGCACAAATTGCAAATTATAAGTTTCAATAAATTTTCCTAATTTCCTGACTTCAAGGAGGAAAGGGGGTGAAAAATGTAGATGGGTTAGAAACTAGAATAAAAATAAAGACACAGTGGTTTACATGAGCTCAAAACCACTAAAGATTTCTGCGAAATCAGTTGAAAATTACTGTAAATTATTACCTTGTGAAATCTCTTATCTATGGAAAATTAGTGGTGGTTGTATACAAGCTCCCAGCAATAGTCAAAATATCTCCATGTTGGCAGCCTCGTAAGAAATGGCAAAAAACAAACAGCTGTGAAAGAGTCTTAACTGACTTCTTCTGGAGAAATTGTTCTCAAGGTCAGTCAAGCAAATAAATTGTTGTGGGTTACCCATCAATCCTTACAATTTTTTTTTATCCTTTTCAAAATGTAAAAACAAGACATTTTGCAAAATGTATTTAAGAGTATTTGTTTACTAACTCTCTTAATGGCAGTTACAGTGTATGACATTATAAATCTTCATCATTCAATGTTTGAAAAGTGAGCATCATTGGCCAACTATATTTGTACGCTGAGGATTATTCCTGCTGAAAATCCATAGTCTTAGAAGAAATTTGGAACAACTACTGTATTCAACTAAAATGGCTTTTAGCAGTTCTATGCCTCAGTTTCCAATTGGTAAAACAGAAATATCTTCTTTCCTGTGTCGTGAGTTGGAGCTGAAATTAATTGACAGTTTCTTAATCCAATGGCGCTTCTCTGATTTAGCATATTTAAACCTGCTGGAGGTGCAGAAGAGCCTCTTTGAGTCCAGCTGCGACTGAGAAAGGGGGTGGGGGAGGGGGACTGCTCCTGGCCTGGCCCTGGGGAGCCAGGCCAAGCTCCCCTCCCCCAAATGCCAGGGCAAGGGGTCCCTGGCACGCATCAGGGCCCCCTGCCAAAAGCTGCAAGCAGCCAAAGAGCAATGGGGGGCTGCAAGGCCGAGCAGAGCAGCTCCCAAGAATCCAGGAGGGGCTTCCCCTTCCCCCCCTCCACAGGGTCCCCTGCGGGCCTGGAAAAACCGATTTTCAGCTTTTTCAGACTGAAGAAACTATTAAGCAACTGGCAACATCGAAGGAGAAGAGCTTTTCCTTCAACAGAAGCTGTTCACCATGGCGTTAAAGCTGGAGGAAGAAGTAACAAGACATGGGGGGGAATTGAGAACACCCCATGTTTGGATGTTCAGTGCGATGGACTTTCTCTGACCAGGCAGACTACTGCGATGGCAGTTCAGAACCCACATGGAAGCAGAGAGGAGACCTCTTTCTTTTCCTGGAGTTTGGAAAGACTTTTTAAGAATTCTAATATTGACCAGAAATTCCATCTTTGTTATTCTCCTCACTCTCTCACGGAAAACCTGTGAGGAGGTCTTTGTATGCCCTGAAGTGATAAGGCCTGGGGGAGGCGTGGGGCTGGCAAAGAAAGGAATGTGGTTTTTTTTTTCCTTTTTACTTTCTTAGTGTAGTGTTCCTTTTCTTTTAATCCTACCTAGTAACAATAAACTAGCTTTATACTTTTAGAAGTTTTTGAGCTTGCTTTGTATGTTTCTCCTAATTCATATCTCACAAAGAACAAATAAGTGAACTGAATCACAACTACAATTGGTGTTTCAGCTTGGTCACTGAATCTAACCCATTACACCTGTTCGTAGAAATTCATCTTTTTATGTTGCTCAGGGACACATTCCACAGTGATATTCAGCAGGTTAATTTATCGATAAATGTGTAATTTCTGCCAGGAATCACATTAGACAATTATCTTTGGGTTTTAAAATTAAAATAATTTTTTATCA
The DNA here is from genome assembly GCA_013397915.1 of Daphoenositta chrysoptera. NCBI lineage: Eukaryota > Metazoa > Chordata > Aves > Passeriformes > Daphoenositta > Daphoenositta chrysoptera. The sequence goes on along the minus strand of VZRO01008370.1, from coordinate 49,811 downwards.
AATTACTTATAGAGGCCTTAATACAAAGAAAGAGAAAGGAGAACCTGGCTTGATGGAAAAGAAAGTGTAAAAAAGTAACCAACCCTAACTGTGCAGCTGTGCTGTCCTGGTCCTGTTCTGCATAAAACCAATCTTTAATTAGAGATTTCCTAGGAAATATAAAGCCACATGTTCAGTGTATTTAGTCTTCATAAAACCACTGAGCATAGTGTGGCAAACTGATATTACTTGCAAGAAAGAATTGGAAAATGGCTAAAGAACCTAAAAAAAACTCTTCAACATTTGTATTCATAAGAGCTGCAGCACATAACCAGTGGAGCCACTCAAAGAGGCTCTCAAGATCAGTTCAATCTACTATTTTCATTAACAACTTTGGCACAAAACATTGGTGTGAAATCTTTAAGACCTGCTAAGGGCATGAAGCTGAATGGTACATCAAAACAGAAGTAAAGGTACCATTCAAAAGCCTAAATGACCTTGAAAGCAGAAATAATAAAATTGAGGCTAACCAACTGCAAGGGTCAATGCTGGCAAAGAACAACTTGGTTTGAGCTGGCTGCTCATACATTTAGGCTGAAAATCAGAAGGATGCTTTAAGCTGTCAGAAGAGCAAGGTTCAGTAACAGCTTTCTGAAATGCTGCCAGAGTGACAGAGGAACAGATTTCCAAGTCTGCTGGTGTTGTGGACTCCTCTTCACTTGGATTCAGCCTCAAAGCCTGGGAATATTCAAATACCAAAGCAAAGCTGTGTGCTGCTTTCCAATTTGTAGTTTATTGAAGACATCCTGGTAAAAGCAAGGAGGTGATGATTACAAAATCTCCAGAATGAGGACCTGTGGTTCATAACTCTGTTTCTTGGTCTTGATGCAAATATGTCGTTCATCCAAGAAAGACATGATTCTTCTCTGAGTCATCTTCAAAACTGCAATGAACTTACACTTGAATTTAAAACCACCCCCAGCCTTAACTAATTTCTGCTTCAGTGCCCCAAATACAAAGCAGAGTTTTAGAGAAAGAGTAGAATGTATTCATTCCTTCAGTATTAAAAAAGTAACCCAGAATTTATTATGTACATAAATCTTCCATGAAAGAAAGAATCAGTAAAGAAAAAGAAATATCATTTTATGATATTGCAGTACTGAAAGAGGCTTAGAATAACTGTGAAAAGGTGGGTAAAGAAACCATGATAGAATAGTTGCATCTGACCTACTCTTTGCACTCAAAATAAAAATGGAAAACATCAGAGGGGGTTATTTTTATTGCATGATCAGAAATGAGAAGTTCAGGACATAATCAAATAATATACCAGTAAATCTCCACACAAAAACTCAGGCAGGCTCTCTGCATAACTGTTACAGTCAGTGAGGGAGTATTTCTTCTTTGTCTTCTTTGTTTTCCCTTTGCATGGTTCCCTTACATCAAAACAAAATAATTCAGAGATTACAATGAGCACTGTGAGTTATGTATTGTCAAATATACTCTGTTGCAGAGCATCTTTCTCAATGAATGAAGAAATAAATAAATCCTTAGCAAGGAGGATAGGAATACAGATGAAATCTAACTACTTCATTTTAATTGAATTTACTATGTTTTACTGACTTTGTATTAAACAAGTATAGGAAAATGGCATAGAAGAAAAAAAAAAGAAAGACACTTTTGGATTCAGGGGACAATGGAAGGAGCAGGGATAATACTCTGCTCACAGTGACAGAAGACTAAAATAATCTTTTCACTGAGCTTCAGCCAAGTTTTCAGTAAACAATGACTAATGTTTTCTATGACATGAAAACTTTACTGCAGGACTGAGACTAAGTACATTCAATAAGCAGTGTGCTTCGCTTCATTATCTTGTGACTGAGTTTCCTCCAGCACCCTTAGATGGTGAAAGAGTTTAATCCTTTAAATGTCCTTTGGAAAGTGCATGAACACACAGACTTCCATCCATACCTACACACAAATACACCCCTACACATACAGTCCCTTATCTGGACACTGGGAAAACTGCACAGTATTAATTTTATACAGTAGAATTTTGCTACAAAACCTGCTGATTTCACATGCCTCAGCTAAGCGTTAGTTATGTTCTTCAAAAGGATAGAGCCAAATGAAAATGGCTTTAGTCTAAACAAATATTTAAAAGAAAATATGAAAAATGTATTTTATTGATACCTTAAGATTACTTGAAGAGGGGTTTAATTCACTTAAAAGAGAAATATAACCATTGAGATCTTTGTAAACTTAATAAATGTGGAAGAGAATGGAAAAACCTTGAGGGAAATAACAGGCTACATTAAACCTTGACGGAAGACTGACTCTGAATTTCACATAAAGTGCAGTGTACAAATATGTGTACTTGGGGCTTTTTTTGGTCTTGCAGTTTACTCTAGATGAGATATGCTGCAAGATTTAACTTCTGTGAACATTATATTAAATCAGAGGGTTGTGATACACACTTCAAATGGGATGAGCTTCGTATCTTACAGACACAAATGCTACCCAAGTTTAATCATCAGCAGACCATGGAGAACTCTTGGTTCTATAAATTTTAACAGGTATGTAATTGTGTCATCTCTATAGGCATTCGAAGTCATGCTTTCATTTCAAACAATGTAAATCCCCAAAACATTGTTATAACCTTATTATCTACTCTGCCTGTTTGTTTTCCATCAGTTTCAGTACTGCAAGCTTCCCATTATTTCAAACACAGAAGTGAGATCTTTTGAATGGTGACAAATATCTTATGATACTCCATGGAAATGGTAAGCCCAGTTGTACTTTGTCTGCACATAATTAACTCCTTGATGATAGTCATCTACTACCAATACAGAACTCTCCACTTGAATGAAACTTTATGAATATTAAGTGGGACAAATTCCCTACCTGGAAGAGTTGACTATATAAAAAAAGCCAGACAATATCTGTTTCTTACAACCCAAAGAAGAAAAGAAAGAATTATCTGGAAGACTTTCAGTTCACCCATTTAAGAATTATTATTGTTACTTCCAGTATCTGTTGTTCTGGACACCACGAGGGAAAAATATTGTCAAATCCTTCAGTAAAATTTCCAATTAAACATTAGTCAAGACTTCATATAATTTTTATTTTTACCCTGTTCCAGTATTTTTTGTTGTTTACTCCAGGAACAGTCCCATTGATTTCAATGAAAATTCTCAGAGGAGCAACCTGGGGCAATTATACTATTCACAGCAAGAATATCAGAATCTGTTTTGCAATTATTTCAGCTGAGAAGCATTTGCACGCAGAACTTCAGATGAATTTAGAAAGGATTTTAAGTATTCTCTTAACAGATCAATGGAATAGTTTTTCACTTGCAGGTGTCAGAACTATTTGTCCTTTTGACTACTTGCTGCTCCAGATTGACCAATCAACAACATGTCATCAGGATATCATATAATCACACAAGGCAGGAGAAGAGAGAAAGCAGAGGAGGTGAGAGTGATTATCTTTGTCAAGGGCAGCAGTCATACCAAGAAGAATAAGCCAAAGGCACACACCTTAAATTGATCAAGGGATAGCTCATTAGGAGCCTTGCTTCTTGCTGCTTCTGAGGTAGGGAAAGGGCAGAAGGCAGATAATAAAGACTTGAGAAGACAGATGCAGGAGAAGCCGCTGCAGCAGAGGGGTTTGGGAGACAAACAAAAGGAAAGGAAGGAGGAAAAAAGTGACCTGAGACTGAGGTAGGAGATAGAAGAGTTTTGTTAACATAAGACACCACAAAAGCATGATTTTAGGCAGTGCTGAGAGAAAGGCAAGAGACCCCAAAATGCTTGAGAGAGGAGGAAACTGAAGGAAAAGGTGAGACCCTCTCAGAGTAAGATTCAAGGGGAGCATACGATTCTGACAATGTGGTGAGCAGTGGCAGATGGAAAGAGGAAGGAGGCAAAAAAGGAGAAATGTTCGAAGATGATTCTGGGCTCTTCAAAACAGAAAGAAACATCAGAAATGTTCATATAAGTTCCTATGGAGACATCAGTTTTATGACTTGGGTCAAAGGAAAGGAGAACTCTTTCTCATTATCTGTTTGTTTATGAGGGTTTTTAAAATTATTTTTATTAACCTAATGTGTAGTTGTGCTCCCTTGGAAAGGCGATGATAAACCAGAAAAGGATTTGGAAAGGCTTTTCTGAATGCATTACCTGTTTGCTGACTAGAAGTTCCCAACACCAGTTAGGAAATAATAAAAAAAAATCTACTCAACACATACTAACAGGCTTTGTGCCCTTGAGCTTCTGCAGCAGTGCAAACACAAACTACAATTCCAGTGAAATACAGATGTGTGTTAATATTAAAACAAACAAAAAGAAATCCAAGTTTGATATTAACAAGTAACTGAATTAACTGAAGTGGCTTTGTTTGCAACAAGGATGCTTTCCAATGCTTCTCTGGGGACAGTCTTCATCTATAGCTTTATATTAAAAAAAAGATTAGATTATGGTCTTTTAATCAATATCCTCATTGATTTTAATTAAAATGGAATGAAGAGATGTGGGAACTCATTCAAATAGCATCTCAATTAGGCATTAAGGATTCACATGTAGTTCATACAGTAACAGTTGAATTGCAGGCAAAGTTTTGCAGAAACAGGTGAAATAGAGGAGTCTGGGGCTTTCAGCTGCTGCTGAGCAAAGCAAAGACACCGTGTGACATGGAATCACCCCAGGACAATATGTGATCACTTCTGAGAAAGTTATGTTGGACCACTCCAATGGGCTTCCTAGGGAAGCTCAGGCTGCTGCCATGAAGAAAGCAAAGGACTTCTCTTAATGTAAATCTGTGCTCAAGGCCACCAAGGGCACCACAGCCAGCAGAGCCTGTGGTTCCAGGAGCTCTCTGCAGTTTGGGGAGCATCAATTTCCCTTTCTGAGCCTCAAAGAAAATACCTGTGGAAACCCAGGTGATGTATCCAGAGCTCCATCAGCACCACTGCCCTGAACTCTTCTCGTCAGGCAACCATGAGCACTCAGGAAACCTTTAGTGAAATAGAAAACAAACAACCTATTAAAACAAAACTATATTAACACTTTTTGATAGACTGTCATTACCACTTCATGCCAGATGGGAAACACAAGGAGTGTGCAGGTGAGATGCTGCCATCTATCAAAACCAGGTCATATGAAAACCTTCCTTTTATCATTCCTCCTTTGGAAGCACTAACAAAGCCCAAGACACTGGACTTTTAATTTTGGATTTATTATTTTTTTTTTCTTTCTGTTTATTACACACCCAGATAGGCCAGGTGAAAATATATGATATGAAATATTGAAATGCTTCAAGGGTCAGAGAAACAACACCCTCCACAAAATGTTAATATGTGATCGGAGACAGACATAGTGCATTTTATTTGACAGAAGTGGTGACAACAATGAAATGCAGAAGCTGAAACAACTTCCAGGAAATTTGAAAATAAAATAGCACATATAAAATGTCATTCCACAAAAGTCTAGGCTATATGGTATCACAAACTGAGTCCTTCCTTCCAGTTTAGCTGGAATGCAGACAGAATGCAAAAGATGAAAAGCAACAGTGACATGAAGGTTAACACCGTGTCACAACAGAGGTACCTCAGGACAGTATGTCAAAATGAGAAAATAGAGCAGTCTAATTTTATATAAATATATTTATATAATTTGAGATGACTTTACATATATTAATACACACAGGCATGCACACAAATTCACTTCAAAAGCATGCACACTGCTGAAAAAACATACCACATCTGTGAGCACAACATATGACCCCAATCAAGCTCTTCAAACAGCCCCAAGGGATGTGAATATCATTGGAAAGCCCAGGGAGTCATGAGCTTTTCTTTCAGAGTCCTTTAGAAAATGCAGACATTGGGAAATTCAAATCAAAGCTCATCTGAAAAATCTGCTTTTTGGCCGACATTGCAGCTTTTCAGCAGAAATTATCAGAGAGGCCCTTGGTGTTGCATGTGGCTCTTTCCAGGAGCTGGCAGAAAGATGCTCCCCTCTCCAGGGTTCAGCCAGCCTGGGTGCCAGTGGGCTCCTCACTTCCCACACCAGGGCACTGTCACAGTGATTTTGTTTCTGCGTCCCCTCCAGCTCTGAACACTCTTCTCTCTGAATTTCTGACTCCACAAGTGCCAAGATTTGATTTAAAGGGTAGTTAACCGGCTTTTTGCCTAAAGTCTCCCTATCAGTCGTATTTATAGCTTAATCCATCAACAGATTCTTGTTTCGGCTTTCTTATTTCAAAGCAAGCTTCTTTCCTGGGAAAAGAGATCACAGCTAAAGTGATGAGTTTTGTAAGGACGTTCCAAAACAGCATTAGAGGGGGAAAAATCAAACCATCTCTGTGTTTCCTTATGCAAGTTTCATTAACACTAGCTCACTGAGGCTCACAAAGCTTTCAGACATGGAAATAAAAGACTTTCTGACTGAAATCACTGTCACAGTTTCTTTTTAAGGCTGGGAAATGGCAACACACATGACAAAGCAAATCAATGCCCCAAAGAGCTTTAAGAATGTGCTATGGGGCTACTCACAATTGGGGTATTTTTCTGAGCTGCAGTCTGGAAGCCAAATTTGCAAGGAATATTTAAGCTTTTAGGATGATTACAGGTGACTGTGCAGATTTATGAAAGGGTCTAATGGAGTTAAGTACCTTATTTCCCCTGACGTTCAATGGTTTTTAGGCACTTCTCTCCTTATTAGATGCCACAATTAAATTTACCCTTTAACTATTTTTTTTGAATACCAAAGTAAAACACTCTCTTACAGTAATTCTTCTAATTAAATGTTGTTGAATGTGCTAAAAAAATCTAAAATCATGAGCATTTTTTTTGTCAGATATTTACATGTTCATATAAGATATTGCACCTGCCTTTGCCATTTTTAGGTTCTACATTGTAGACTCCTCTGCCTCCTCGACTTAGCTGTGTCTCTTAGCTAGGTTTTTCCCCCTGACGGTGGAGAGATTTTAAAGAAACTTTCAGCACTCTCTGCTTTAAGAGAGTTTATTAAGTCTTATCAGAGAAGTAAGGTCACTAGCGTGACCCAGACACAGCACACACCAGAGAAGTGCAGAAGAATACCCGTAGAATGCTGAGAATGCCTGCAGAAGGCTTGCAGAATGCCTGCTTATCAAGATAACATGGCCTTCTTAAAGGTAAATTATCCAATTAAAACTTAAAACGAAAGATATTTTCACTTTTCTACCAATATTAGACAAATGCTTTAGTCACGTATACAGGAACTGCAGAATTTTTCATCTAATAATTTTTAGGAGCCTACTACTGCAAAGTATGGCATACAAGAAGAAGAAGAAGAAAGCCTAGAAACAATAACAATTCTGCATCTTGGAGTTTTTGCTTTTTATCTATTTACTACATTAATAAACCCAAAACCTTTAGATTTTTCACCCTGTGATAACCTTACATAATACTCTATTATTTAGTTCTTACTGAAGTAGATTCTAGTTTTTCCCAAAGAGTTGGCAGTTTTCTCCATGGATAAAGGTCAAATACAGTGTTGTCCAGGGGGTAGAACCCTTCAAAACAGGCAGGGAAATATCCTCTACTTTCAGGATTCCCGCACACATCTTAAAGTCGGAATAAACAGAAAATATTTTTATATTCCTGGGGTAAAAATCCTGAACATCTGGTTCCCCTCTGAAATGGCAACCACTGTGAAAACCAGAAGCAACACAAATACTTGTATATTTTTGCAAAGTAATGAAAGACTCTGAGCTCTGCTCCTCAGTGAGCTGTCTGTTGCAAACTGTCACTTAAATATAAATCCATCATCATCTTATGCATCCATGCTAGAGACTTTTCCCCACGACCTCTGGGAAATGTGCCTTCTTCCCTGAACCCTTAAGCAATAAAACAGATTTCTACCAGGCAGCTGTGAAATGTTTATGCTTGCTTAAAATCTTGTCATCCTCAAGAACACAGAAAACACAGGGATTGCCATATGTGATCAGCTCAATGATCCATCTCAGCCACTCTCTCACCTCCAGCCCTTGCCAGTATCTGAAGGGAGCATAATGAAGCTGTTTTTAAAAGGGTGCTTGTTATCTCTGTGCAGCATGCCCAAGATGCCATTTCCAAGAATCAAACAGGCTCTTCATCTTATTCAAATTACAGACAGGAGAAGATACAGCCATTATTTAGAACCTGTAGCATTCCATGAATTAAGAAACTTGTTTACACAAAATGTGATGAATGAAAGAGAATGATGCTTGCTCCGCTGGTATCAATTGAGTTCCATGGATCTGAGGATCTGTTTCAAATCACTGAACTCGGGAGCTTCAAAAGGATTCTTCTTTTTCTTAGTTTTTAGACACAGGCATCCATCTAATAAACTAATAATATTTTAGGGTAAGTTCTTAAGTGGGTTGTCAACTATGATTTATTATTATTCTAAGGATCACGAAAATATTTTGAAAACTGACAGAAATTTGCAGGGAGGTGTTCACATCAGAGGGTTGCAGCAATATATTAAGACCTCTTTTTTTTAAGTAAAAAAGTACCCTCAGTATATTTCTATGATTTTTACTGAAGATCCATTTTGCAATACAAATAAGGCATTGATTAGGGACGCATTCAGATTTCAGGCATGGCTTGACTATGAAAATTCTTTACTCTGTAGCACTATTAAAAAAAAAAAAGCAAACCAAGAAAACACACCAAAAACATGCACACATTCAAAAGCTTTTTATATTCTGACATGTGGCATGAATTCCAGCTTTCAGAGTGGCAGAATTCGCCCAGAGCTTACATGTCTTGATCCATAGAAAAAAGTGTTAGATAATAAAAATATTGTTTAAATAATTCCAAGAGCCCCAAAATCTTGCTGACTCTCCCTTAAGTCTCCCTGGAGGCTGGAACTTGCCTTGGATAAACAAGGCTAAAGCTAAAACAGTGCTGGAAGCAGAAAATCTGTCCCTTCCTTTCCTCTTCTCCTGTCTCAATCCTGCCTTGAGATGCTTGACTATCTGAGTAAGATATTTAGGCTCATTTTATTATTATCTGTTGGCTCTCATAGGAGAAGAAAACCACAATGTTGGATGGGCTAAATCGCATAACCATGAACGATTCCATGAAGAAATAAATTATGGTCTCAGCAAAACTAACATGAAACAGAGATCAGAACTGAGACCAAGAAACTTGTGTTTTGGTTGTAGCTAGAGCTAGCAAATAAACCTAGCAGCAAATATTAGACAGAAATATTTCATAAGGTAATTTCTTACCTGCAGTAGCCTATGTTTCCAAAATTAACTTATTTTGTGAAGAAGTAAGCTGGGTTTGTAGCTTTTCTTTTTTCCCCTCCAAATTAAATTCTGTGCTACCATTCACCTATGAGAGCACTTTGAAGCCTTGTGCCCATGATTTAAGGTGATTTTCTGCAAAGTCAGGAAAGGCTGCTGTGATTCCTTGGGAGTTATTTATGTTTTTGGGGAATGAGCACAGTATGTGCATTTGTGTGTTTGTATATATACATACATACATACATATATAAATATATATATATATATATATATATGCAAATCCTCATTCCTGAATGGAGGAAGCAGATTCAGGAATAACCTCTCATTTTCTTAATTGTTACCTGACTGGAGTTATAGAGGAAAAACTGCATTTTTGTGTCAGGTCAAGTGGTAGAATTATTACAAACAAATGAATATTTTCAACTTAGGTTTTTAAAATTTGTGCAATTTCAGACATCTTACAGTGGCAGAACACTTTCTTTTCATTTTAAATCAGATATTCTTTAAACAACTCAAAGCAAGCAACCCAAGAAAGGAAGGATTTAAGACCTGTATCTACTTTCAAAAATGGTCAAAATAAATCACATGAGCATTTAATTTTGCCTGGGTACCACATCTCCTTCCAGCAGATGCAATTTTGATGCCAGTTTATTATTTTAAGGAAGTGGTAAAGGTAACCTAGCCAGCAGAACAGATGCTGCCCACGCTGCAAATGCACTTCTTAAAGACAAAAATGGAACCACAGTGGGTCAGTACTAACAACAAAACCTAAATTTTCTTCCTCAAAAATAGTTTCGTTGTCCATAGCACCCCTTTCCATGCACTATAGACATTTGTTTTCTCAGAATGGACTCCTCCCTCTGGAAGAAATGGCAGGAGGAGAGTCCTGTGTTTAAGAGACACTTTGAGGGAGCTGTGTATCCCCAAACCAACTCAGACCTAACAACTCAGAAATTAAAAATGCACAGCATCTTGAACAGAAGCAAACAGCAGATGGGAAACCATTATGAATCATAAGGGCAGCAAACCATTGCAACTCCCAGAAGGAGGTAAGCAACCAGAACAAGAGCCCAAGTTCTTTTTGTATATAAAGTCTTAAAACTAACCTGAGTCAAGAAAACCAGAGAAATCCAAACAACCTGAAGTCCTGCAGGATTATACTTCAAAGAGATCCCACCTCTTATAAGAAGAAGCTCAGATTTTGAAGGGTGACATTAATTTTCTCTTCAATTCTTAGCCTGTTCTTTACATATGGGTTGTCACAATCCACAGGAAAAGCCAAATCAATAACACAAATAATAGAAACCCTGAAATTATATAAAGATGGTAGAAACAAATAAATTGACAACAGAAAATACCCAAATCCATAGACAAATACGTTGTAAAACTCAATTCAACAGGCAGCTGATTAAAGTGAATTTTCCTGGTATGAAATTAACAATTACCCAAATAGAGAAATAAAAACTTGTTTCTTGTATATGCCCTAACATCATAAAAAAAAAAAAAAAAAAAAAAAAAAAACAAACCGATAAACCCAAAAAACAAAAAAAAAAAAAAAAAAAAACAACAACAAACAAACCGAAATAATCAAATAAACCACCAAACAAAAAAAAAAAATCAAACACCACAAACAAAAATCCTATGTATTTCCCATCTGGTGAATGTTTTACTTGCAAGACCTTAAAGGCTTTTCTGCCTAGTTTGCCTACCAAATATTTGACAGGAGCACTAATATTTTTCAGTTTTTTTCATACCCTTGAGGCTAGGAAGTCCCTTTTTAAAATTAAATCCTGGTGTCCTGGTCATGACCAATATTTCATAGACATCTCCTCTTCAATCTCTCAGAAAGGGCTTGAACTATTTCAAGGTTACTGAATAATGATAATTTATTTTATTAAAACCCATTAAAAGGAATTTTGTTCTGACTTACCTTCCATTATAGACTATTGAGTCAATGGAAATGCAGTGCCTAAATTGGGAAAGAGTCTTATACTTAAGTTTTATTACATCTCTCATTCTAAATTTAGTGTAAAGGAGAAGAAATACAGTGTCACACATTTGTTCTCCAAGAAAAATGAAATCTGTTCTTTGTAGTGGCTTCTTCCACACAGAGAGGCAGTTATGATATAAGAGACACACTTATCTCCTGGGAATTTAACCCAGCCTCGAGTCTTCAGCCTGGATTATTTGTTGTGATTTAATAAGCTGTATTCTGTACCTAATAAACCATTTAATTGAAATAATTATTGCATTGTTCAACTAAAATTGGAGTGACAATAGTATATGGATTCCTCCACTGAACTCCTTCCCTCTGTAACAGTGTCACAGAGCAATGTCATTTGAAGTAATCACTTTAGTTTAACAGCTCAGTAACCATAAATTATTTAAAACTACATTAAATCAATTAAAGTGACATAAAACAATCTGCACTGAAAGGGGAGGGTGTTATTTTCAAGGTGGAAATGGCAAGAATGCTGTCTCATCCAGCGAGGTAGTGGGACAGGATGTGGAGCACCTCTCTTTGCAAAACCTAAAATTCTACACAATATACAAAGAATTGTTTCAAGATTTAGGAATTTGCCTTAGAAGCCAAATGGATGTGCTTGTAATTTGAACAAATAAGACTGAAGAATGACTCGAGCTGATAAATTTCCCTTCCCATACATTTATTTTAGAAATACCTAAAAAAAGTCAGTAGGGTAGAGATCACGCAACCCAAAAACGACTACCAAGCACAGAAAACACAAGCATGCTTTTGTTTCATTGTCCATGATGTGGTCCTAAAAAGTGCTTTGTTCTCTAAAATGCTAAAACCAAAAGCATCAACAATTGTTATTGCTTAAGCACCATTCAGAAAAGCTTTTGTCAAGGACAGAGAGAATGTTGAAGACTAAATGGGTTCTACCATAGTAGAAGGAACTTCTCAAAGTTTTCTTCAAGAACCATTGCTTAGAATTTTTCCTTCTATTTCAAAATTCCCTGAGTTTCATTACGACTGCTGCTGCTTCCTCAACACTCTGGTTTTGTCTTCTGTTGGCCTCATATTCCTCTTGGAATTTAATGGGCCTTCCGAAAGGCCCATTGTGATCTCAATGAGGAGGCAGCTATAGCAAGGGTACCGTGAACCATGGCATTTCAGCTCCATCGTGGAGATGTTGGTGACAAAAACAATCCAGAATTCTGAGGAACCACAATACTCTAAAGCATCAGCAGCACTGCAGAACTAAAGAGGGAATCTAACTGAAAATAATTGCTTTGAAATCACACATCTCCAGTGACCAAAAAGCCAAACCCCTCACAGCACTTCCTCATTTAAGCAGACTATGGCAAGCAGAAGAGTGGGAGATTTGAGTTTGTGTCTGCATAGCAACCAGGCAAGAGAATACAATATTTTGAAGCAGATTACTGACTGATCTTCCAGAAACTGTGTTTTTGTGAAATATATCCAGCAGTGTGACCCATATCCAACACGTACTTCCCCTGGGAAGCAAACATATCTGGAGACAGAATGCCCTCAGGCAAACAGGCTACCCCCTGGACTCAAATCAGGCTTTCGAAATAGAAGTTGCTAGGTTAAGGCACAGAGCAAAGTCACACATTTTTAAACCAGAAGATACCATCAGTCTGGTCTGACATTCCACAAAACAGAGGCATAGTGTTTTCCTGGCTGCTGAAATGTTTGCCTTTGCTTGGTACTGCAACACAAGAAATAATCTTCTCAGCATGGCAGTGGATGCTTGGCTAGTAAAGACAAAAATTGGCTTTCCCTAGCACAGAGCACCTCCTGCTATTTATAGCTGTTACAAGAACAGAAATTTGTGCATTTTCTTGACACTGGTCCAACATTAGTGCATTTATTTGACACACCAAAATCTGAAACATTATTACAGGTCTTAGTAAGAGACTCTGAATATTTTTGAGGTATTCTTCATAGGCTGGTCCCCATAAAAAAACGCAGTCCAAAGCCAACCAAGCAACTAAAAGATACCCTTTAAACCCTCCCCTCTATGAATCTATCCATCATATCACCAGACTTCTTCTTCGATTTGGCATTAGAATTATTTATTAAATCTCAAGCTTCAATGTGTAAAAATGTCACACTGAAAGAAGAGATAAAAAAATACTCTTAACAAAATACAAATTAACAGCATGATGTTAAAAGAGAAGGGAAATATCCTCATTTTTAATGTTGACCAATCCTATTATATCAGAGATTAATTTGGTTTTTACAGCCTTGGGAAAGCATTTTCCTACAGTTTATGTTCATAGAATGAGAAAACAAAAAAGAGCATGCAGGAAAAGCTTCGTATTTTCTCCCTCTCTGTCATCACACACCCATCCCATCCTCAATTTAATTTTTAAAGTGCCTTCTAACTTTAAAAATTTCAGCTTGATTCAGGTAACCAGAAAAGGTTTCAGAAGTTCTGGACTGTTATATCTCACCAATCTTTTGTTGTTCCTGACTCTTTCAGGCAGGAAAATCTTACAGCATTTGAATGGTATGGCATGTGGATCACCTAATTTCTAGGTGGGTACTTGCAGCTTTCTTGGATCAAAGCACCTTTAAACTGATTTAAACCAATACAACTATCTTTCAATTTGTTAACTGAGTATAAATGGTGTGTTGGAATGCCAGACTACTTCTAGAAAGTGACTGAATGCTTTTATAGGTAATGACTGGGTTGAAATGCTTTACATAAAAGCCAGACAGCATCAGTTTGCAAAAAGAGGTCCTTGCCTAAAAATTTACACAAAGAAAACAGCACATGGCAATTCAGACTGCTTCAAATACCATCAAACAAAAGAAATGCCTAGGCCCAGAAGAAGTGATGTGGTGATAGGGAAGCATCAGGCCAGGGCATCAGCTCTGGTTAGACATATCATTCTCATGCTGACTTGCTATCACTTGCTGTCAAACAGTTTACTATGTGTGTTTTAACTCCCTCACACCATGGTCATCATTTTATTTGTCTTTGAAAAGTTATTTTGTAGATATCAAAATGACCTTTTTAAAAGATTGGAAAGAGGCTTTGCCTGTTCAATTAGATAATCACCTGTGATTTAGATGATGCATCCTCACTGCTGTCCTGCCCTTCTCCTGGTTAATCCTGAGAAGGTCACTCCAGTAGTTTTATGCCTCATTTCACCAGAAAAAAATAATAGTAAGAATACTGGAAAGATAGAGCCACCCAGTTTTTCCTATCAGATCTCTGTCCACTCCTGTCTGTAATCTGACAGTGCTGCAGGTGCTGTTCTCTGCTTGTGGGATGATGACATGAGCATGATTTGTTGGGAAGTCATGGAACTAATTAATTGAGCCTTTTATTCTGATGATATGGCTTCTGTTGAGGAGGGTCCATCTGGATTAATTTAATTGTTTCTTTATTCTTGCAGCCTGTCGTGGGTTGGAGCTGAAATTAATTGACAGTTTCTTAATCCAATGGCACTTCTCCGATTTTGCATATTTAAACCTGCTGGAGGTGCGGGAGAGCCTCTTTGATCCAGCTGCAACTGGGAGAAGGGGGGGGAGGGGTGGGGCTGGTGAATAAAGGAATGTGGGTTTTTTTTCCATTTTACTTTCTTAGTGTAGTGTTCCTTTTCTTTTAATCCTACCTAGTAACAATAAACTATCTTTATACTCTTAGAAGTTTTTGAGCCTGCTTTGTATGTTTCTCCTAATTCATATCTCACAAAAACAAATAAGTGAACTGAATCACCACTACAATTGGTGTTTCTGCCTGGTTACTGAATCAAACCCGTTACACAGCCTAAGAGAAATATTGCACAGTCACCCAACTACTTGGTATCAATTTCAGCATGAATACACACGAGGCACAACCATTAATGTGATGGTGATAATTCATGACCACTTGGGGTGGGCAGGCTGCCTATGTTTCTCTTCAGCATTTGAATTAAGAGCCCTGTCTGCAGTGTGTATCTTTTCAGGTAAAGATTTTCCGTGCTCCTGCCTATGGTATTCATTTAATTTATGGAAAATTTCCTGTTATGTCCCAGTACAAATTCATACAGCATCAATATTCATATAAATTTATAACAGCAGGTTCAAAATAACAGTACACAGAATACATTAGCATTCCTCTTCCATCTTGCAGGCAAGAGAAATACATTATGAAGCAGACCCAAAAGATTCACATAAAAGTAAATTATTTTTGCCCACAAAATGTTTGCTGTTTTGTTATTCTTAAATAGATGCAAGTTTAAAATTACATTTGCTGTAATTAGAAGAAGGTAAGACTGGGGCTTTGAGAACTCTTTCTCCATTATGGGAAGACACCCTTGCAGCTCAAACCTGCTGTTGACAAAGACAGAGACTGACCTAAGAAGAGCTGATGCCTGCTGGGAAAGCAGCACGTGTACCCATTGGATGAGACCTGTCAACAGAGTTTACACTGATAAGGTCAGACAGATTTCAGAGCTGGTTTTTTTTTATGGTTTTTTGATTTTTCCCGGCCTTGGTTTGGTGTTTTAACTATCCTTACATTTGGGAAGCTATTCTGATCAGAACAAGAGCAATTTTAGGCAACAATAACTTCTAAAGAAGCTAATTAACTTAGCACATTCCCAGTAATGTGGACAACAGTCCCTGTACCATCCTTGTGACTAATTTAGTATAACCATAAGGCATATATTGGGAATGATACCAATCACAGGTCAGAGCAACACAAATTTTTTGGTATTCTAAAAAGCTTCAATACTTACCCACATCACAAATTGTTTTTGAATTCTCCTCTGAATTTTCTTCTGGAAAAACATTGCTCAAGCTGCTACCAGCACTGCTCTATCTTACTACTCTTAACCCAAAAATATCTGGAAGGACCCTGGTGGACATTATATAGATGATCTTTTCTCCTTTCTCTTTTTCCCTTACAAACTTCTACCATCTTCATTCTGATGAGAACAGATAGTAATGCCTCCTGAAAATACTTAATGACCAGCTCCTGTTAATCAAGAGTGATCCCTCAAAACAACAGATATTTATCTGGTATCGTTTCCAGGTGAAAACATAGTCCTAAAAACTCAGAAAGCAACAGGGAAGCCTGGGAAGCCTTGAGAAAGAAGGTGAGTTAAAGGCAGCCTGGCATAGATCTTGTTAGGCAAGTGAGCATGGCATTGTGCCAGTAACCATCCCCTTTCTGTCATCAGTCAGAAGTGAGAACTATTATATTGTTATCATAGAATAAGTTTAGCACCCCAAATTTTTTTGCTTTATGCTGTGGAATTCGGTAAAGCCAAGTACTCTTTCACATAAAAATGCATAAAACTCCTGTGTGGACCCCAGCCCCTGACTCTGCTCTCTGCTTTCAGGGCTCCCACACTCCTGCTAGATAAAGCAGCAGCCCTACTGGTAAAATGCACACAGCTCTAGAAACACCCCCAAGCACTGTAAAAGAGAGCTCTGGCTTCACTAAGTAAGCACCAGGAAAAGGGTGAGCTAAAAATGCAGAAATGAAGAGTATGTGCTCTGGAAAGCATTAGAAAGGAATGAGAACAGTCACCAGCAGGGAGCCAAAAGTGCCCTAATTTGCATGCTGTGGTACTCTCTGATCTGTAAATAAGAGCAATTAAATCAGAATACTGCTACTGGCTGAATATTGTTTTACTGTGGCCCATAAGAACATGGGTTTCAGACTGTGCAGATGCTGAGGCCTCTGCTTATCCTGCAGAATACTTCATTATCTAGGGGATTTCTGCTCAGGCATGAGAAATAAACACAGTTGACTCTGAGGCCACCAAAATATCAGAAACTCTGATATTTTGTATTTCAGCAGAAATGTCTCATAAATATGTAGGTCATGGACACATCACCTCTACTGGGATCCACTTGTTCTCTGGAGACAAACCTCACTAATCTCAAACGTAGTACACAGGTACAAAAGCAAAGGATTTGTTATTTTGACAGGAGAGAAAGAAAATAAAACCAGGATTCACAGACCTTGTCTTAAATAAAAAGACAAATCACAACCCCTCCACAAAAAAAGCCCTCAAAGAATATTGCGACCAGATGATTCAAGTATTTTGCATACACAAAACCAGTGGCTATATGTGGTGCTAACAGAAATTCCCTTGCCCAGCATGACCACTGACTATTTTCCTGAAGATGAAATTGCTTCTAACACTTCCTAAAATTTGGTAGAAATTGGTCCCTTTTTTCTTTTCGTTTGCACACGGCTCCCCAGTCACTTCTCCACTCTCCTGCCTCTCAGCCCAAGAAAACTGCTGCAAAACCTGTCTCATAATCCTTCTTAAGGGCTGGTCATACCTAAATAAAACATCTCTTTGTAGGACTTCCCTTATTTTCCTAGAGGTACAGGATTTCTTTGACTCTTTCTTTAGCCATTTGTACCATCCCTGGTATTCTGCACAGATTCAGATGATGATTTTCTGCTACACTTTTGGCTATTGCAGCATCTCCCTTGTCTGTGTTCATTACTTTTCTTAGAACACCATCTTCCAATTATATTTCACTCAAATACAGTGACAGGAGAAATAGATCAATTTCTCCTGAAATGTTTCTATGCGTTTTCAAAATGTAGATTATCATAGATCTTGGAAAGTCTATATTTGTTTTAAGCTTTGTCTAGAATAATCACACATTACATCTTTGCCTTATACTTTCATGCATATATAGGAATGAAATAAATATAGAGAGACAGACACAAAAATAGTGAACTCCCTATGTTTTATTTCCTCCACTGTTCCTTTAATGTGGGAAATGCTTTTCCACATCAGTATTAGAAGAAGTTGTATTTTGAATGCAAACTCTACTATTGTTCCAGAATTTGTATCATTCCCTCCTACTAAAGATACAGAGGTTCACCAAAAAACACCCTGTAAAAGCAGCATTTGGGATCTTCTTTCATACTGCTTTTTCTTTAGCAAATCTCTGCTCCTCCCTTTCATTAATCACAAGCAATCTTTATGTTTATTCCTTCTCAGTTTCTTCTGCAAAGGCTTCATGTTGTTTCCCCAGATCTTTTCCTCTGATTGCATTTCCATGTACCATACCAGACTTAGCCCTAATGCTCTTAATGAATCTCACCTTTTTTATTTCCTGGTTTCTACTTTCAGATCACTCAACTTCAGTGGAAAGCAGAGAGGCCAGCTTTTCTTTTACTGTGGGTCATTTTATCATTATCAGCAATACTTTTTTCTGTTTCCCTCTGTCTCCAGCACACATCATTTGATGAGCTCTGTTACTGAATCACCATGAAACAAATTGACATGTTCCACTATAATTTGCAAGGAAATATGGCTTACACAGAAAATAACTGGTTCTAAAAATCATAATTCAGTTTACATAGCAGTTATTAACAGCAGGCTCCTTTCACCCTTCCTTTTATTTTCAGGTTGCCACTTTCTATCACATGTAGTTATACCTCTACTGAAAACACCTACAATCAACAACAACAATAAAGACCAGTTCTCAGAGTCTCCGGGCAGTTGAGGACTATTGATAGCCATATGATTAAAGAGATTAAGTTTGTTGAAGCCCATTTTTAACACCAGGAATTTCACTTTGAAAAAATGAACCTTTAAAAATCCATCACAACTGCCATAAGCTCAGTACTCCTATCTGCGTGGAGTAGGGCTGGGTGCATTTCTATAAACACACAATCCAGGATTAGGTGGGGGTTTTTTTAATGAAAGAGTAAAATAAATTGAAAGAGTGTCTCAGCAAGTCCTCATAATGACATAATTTTATATCCAAGATATTCCATGCTTTGATATGTATTCTGAAGCAGATGGTAGATCTTGGAAGAAGATGAAGAATTAGGATTCAGCCACAGCAAAAGGTTCTGGAAAATTAATGCAGATTATAATGTAAAAGAATTGTAAAAGATGGAAAGATTGATGTATCAATCCTCTCTATTTTAAAATGAACTCAAGTGAGAGCTGCACAAACATAAGGCTAGAACTTCATGGTCACAAAGAAGGTGTAATTTCAAAAAGCTGTAGAGGCTCTTCTCAGTCTTCAATGAACAGGAATCACCACTTGTTTAAATATTATGGTGCTGCTAATATTTACCAAGAACTGTAATTCCTGGAGTGCAAGTTCCAAAGCAGCCTCTTTGAGTTTGGAATCCGCTGAAAACTGAATGCCTAGAAGCTTGCTTAGATACCACCGCAAAGAAAGTAGAGCCTAATGTTACTCTGAAACTCTTAAGGAAAGTTCAGGTTTTTCCACCCAAAGCAGTTTCCAGTATCTTATTCCACTTTTCCTCTAGTGACCTACAGAAAGCCTTGACAATTCTAATTTAATTCCTGGTGATCCATAATTGAAAAGCACCATCAATACAGAGATTCTGAATATCTCAAAAAAAGGAAATGAGCTTGAACCTGCATCCTAGAAATGGAATGAATGATATTCAACCAGAAAATGAATGATATTCAGCCAGTTTCTGCACAATAAGCAACAAATAGGATTACCACTGCATCTTGGGAGAACATTTAGTGGCAACTACAGAGAATAAAATGTGGTGGTGCTACAAGCTGACTATAATGAGGGTGCAGCATGCATCTTGCAGGCTTGAAGCCCTCCTATTCTAATAAATAATTCTCAAATCCTTGTACAGAATCTGCAAGAATTCTCAGCAGATGAGAAAACAATACTCCAAATTCTAAAAAGTAATAATATCTTTGTAAAGTGTATCACAAAAATAAGGCAGTCTCAGAAAACGTGATTTTTATACTGCTCATAGAAACTACTGCAGTGTCCTAAAATGTCTTATTTTCTAGAGGGTACAGAGAAGGTCATTCGGCTTTGCTTATCGTCTCATAAGAATAATAACTGCCATAAGAATATCTGCACAAACTTCAAGGTAAAGACTGTCATAAACTTAACACACAAAAGGGTGGCCTTTTATCTAATTTGAAAAATCTTCAAAGACATTTTGACCTGTTTGAAAAATGCTTTTCTCCAAAGCAATATGACGTGTTTCCTGGTTTATGATCATAGACCACCTAACAAATATCCTTATTTTGCTACCTGGTTTAGATTAACCCAGAACAATAACACACTTAACATCCAGCATTTACAGTATAACTAACTCTCAAATCTTTATTCTAACCACTAAGTTTTTAAAACTGAAGTACAAAAGTGTGGCCAATCTGCAGTTGGAAAAGCTGACTGCTTTTAAGACAAAATTGAGAACAAAATTAAATGACAGCATATTTTATAAAACAATATCTTGTTTAAGGTTTAACAACATGTGTTAATCATATAAAACTTCTGGTTCATTGTTTTAAACATTTTGGATTATGCAGGACAACATCATATAATTACCTCAAACAATTTCCTAATGGCACCATCAGGCAAAAAAAAAGGGCTCTTGTTCCCAGACAAAAAAAAGGTACATTTTTTCTTTCTTGCAAGGGAAGAAGATGTGTGCTGAATCATACTGACACATTCTTGGCCCAACATGTAGCTGATGTGATACTAAACTAAACTTAAATAGTAATTAGATATGATTTCATTTCATGTTTCTTACATGAATTTAGTTTTAAAGGCTTTGCTTGGTAGATAAACAAGTATAAGGCATTTTATTAAGTGAAAGGGTATAAGAGTAGCAAAGCAGCGAAGCAAGTGCTCTTATTGGTCTTGAACACACATAATGTAAGCCAATGTCAGACCACCTATGTTACAGAGAAAATTTAATTAGCGATTTTCTGGTTTGTACTACACCAGTTACCAACCAAGAAGGATTTATGTACTATTTTTGAGAGACAAGCGTTCAGTCTTTTGCAATTTCTACTTGGAACACTTTAATGACTCAGCTAGACCTCCCAAACCCCTGCCTGAACCTGCTAAAAATGTCTGCTGTTTTTCGACAGCTTTCTTTAAAGTGAATGTTCATTTAAAGTGAAATTAATTTGTTCACTTTTTCCATGAAGATATTCCCCAGCTTCCTGCTTCTGTGTTAACGTTTCTTGAACTTTCTGTTGAGTGTCAACCCTGTTGCTTTCTCTCTCCTCAAAGATACACCCTTCAAAGTTTTTTTCATTTTGAAGCTTCCGATTCCTGTCCTGATTGTCTCTCTGCTTCCTTTCTTGGTCTCTTTTTTGAGGGGTCAGTTTTGCGTTCTCAGTATGATTATTTCTGCAGTGCAGCACAGACACTGCCAATCTTGATTCAAACAGGATAGTTCCCATAACCCAGTCTTGCCATAACAGCACAGAGCTCCACGCCAGCTATTTTCTTCCTCTTCTCTCCACTTCTTGTTTACATGTTTGCCATACACTGGGATTTTGATTTTTAAAAAGTTTCTTTTTAAAAAGTTTAACAATCTTGTTAAAGCTCTGGCACAACCAGCTGACACCACCAATCCTCTTATTTAGTACTTTTAAACCCTCAGGGCTCCCTCCTACACACTTTCCACAAACCAGGTGGTTAAGAGGAGAAGCAAAAGAAAAGAAACAATGTATAAATCATAAAGATACTGCTGATTTGGTTTTTTTAAATCAACTTCTTTTTCTCTCAGTTGTAATTACTACCTGTGTGAAACTGTAGGCTTGTACAAGGCACTGTTTGCATTACAAGGGGGAAGCATTTAGTTCAGAGTAGTATAATTCAGGCATCAAAA
The DNA here is from genome assembly GCA_013397915.1 of Daphoenositta chrysoptera. Lineage (NCBI taxonomy): Eukaryota > Metazoa > Chordata > Aves > Passeriformes > Daphoenositta > Daphoenositta chrysoptera. Next base: position 27,954 of record VZRO01008370.1, on the reverse strand, counting down.
CAAAATTCCTGCTATGTTTTACGCATAGCTGCTTTCTGCAACATGACTGCTTCCTCCTTCCTTGCCAAAGAAAGGCACATTTTTTGCTGTCAGCTTAAACCCACATTTAAGGTTATTTGAAACAAAGCCTTGGGCTTCAGTCTTGCAGCTTGAGACCAATTCAATCTGTATTAATGAGCTCTATAATTGTCCTATATAACATAGCTTTCAAATTTGTAAACCTTTTAAAATTATTTAAATCTCATTTTAAACTTACGGAAATACTTCATGGATTCTGCTTCCACTTACCAGAGAAGACTTCAAGCTAAAAGTGTTTAAGCTGTATATCTTATACATCAAAATGGTTTTAAAAATCAAGTATTTGCATTCAAGAATTAACTTTTTTTATTATACAATTTTACTCCTCAGCAAAATAACCTTAGATGTAAACATGACATATTTTTATCCATCACTTTCTTAAACTTACAACCAGGCTCAACCACTTCAGCTCAGACATTTCAGACATGTTAATCAGAATGCACATGTAAAACAGGAACAATTACACACAATGATTGCTTTAGCTAGCCCCAAGACCCAAGCTCTTTATGGCTCATCCTGCCTTTAAAATGAAGAAGCAAAATGGTTGATCAAGATGCTTATGTCTGAGATAATTTTATTTTACAAAAAGATATCCTTGAATAAAGGCATTTTTCCCAGATTCACTGCACTCATTATCTTAAAATAAGTGTTGTGATCTTAACTTACGAATTAGAGTGACACTAAAGAAGCTTAATCCCATATTAAAGAAGCCAGTAGCTCAGATCCGTATTCCCTCTCTATTTCTGCAGACTCCTTTAACTGCTCTTGGCTAAAATCTTACAAAAATCCACAGAAAAGAGAAAAAGTTGTCTGCAAAAAACCAAAGTTCATGCAGACTTAGACATTTTTTGAATTGCTACTTGACATTTTATATTTCCTAGCAAAAGCAAAAAAGTGCCAAGTTCTGTCCCTAGCTATACTAGTGAAAACTGGGAGAAATTCAACTGATTTCAGAAGAATATCCTTGGATTTACATTGGCTGGGGAGTTCTTCCTTTGAAATATTGCTACAACGTTTATTCCCAGTGGATTCTAGTAATCCACAGGACATAAGATGGTGAAAAAAAACTTTCAAATCTGTGCAGAACCACCATCTGTGCAGAACCAGCTCCTCTCTCTGAAATTACTCTCACACATATGCAAACATGGCAGTATTCACCAGACCTCCCACTTTGAGAAGTTAAAGAGAATCTCAGCTTATTCTGTTGTGATGAATTCTGACACGGGAGTCACAGATTCATGTTTTATCTAGACTCTCTTATTCATTTGGTTTTGTCTGTTCTGATGAGTACACACTGTATACAATGTTAGGTTTTTATTTTTTTTCTTTTACATCTTTATTAATCGAAAGGCATAGAAGTGGTTGATCTGTAAAGGTCAATAGCTAAAAAAAAAAAAAAACTGAAACAAAACAAGACAGGCACAAGTGCACTTTATCTCCAAGAATGTGGTATCCTCCTCAAACACCTCAAAGTCATGTTCAGCTTTGCTTGCTGTGTACAGCTGAAACTGTCTGGCACGGATAAAAATAACTAATTACTCTAAAGGTTATGAACCCTTACACCTAAGTTAGTTAATATCCTTCAAATTCCCTTCTTACAACTACTTCCTAAAACTCAGAGTTCAAGAATACTGAATTGAAAGTTGAGAAACACACAGATAAGTTTTAACTAAATCAACAGGTCTGATGATAACTGCCTGAGATCAAAAATCTGCCTTGATGTGGAACCAGGTTTCCTTTCATTTCTGTAAGATTGAGGCCTTAATTCTCCATCTTCTTGTACTGACATTTTTGTAAGAAAAATGTTAACAGTACATTTTGCAGATGCAAAAGGCTTTGACAAATGCCCAGTACCCAGGGACCGCATTGAGAGCAAAGATCTCAAGGGAATATTTTTGATAGACTAGACTGGAAGAGCATCATTTCTTTGACCATGGTATTAATTTATATATTATTGCACTCCACTTGCATGCTGCAATGCCATTCTAAAGCCGATGGCAGAGTCACCAGATTAAAACACATTTCATTTTTTTCTATTCTGACTTCTTGAAATCTTTGATGGAAGACATTGTATCTAAGAAGGAAAGTGAAACAAAAATCCTACTAAAAGACTATTTTATTTTAGATTCTTATCTTTACAGTGGGCAAAGGGGCAAAGGATTTTGCCTGTTGTTCATTTTATCTCTAGGTTTTTTTTTTTCTTTTTTTAGGAAAGCATCAGACAGTGAGTCACACTCCTTAGGTTTATGCTTATTCCTAAATTGAGGGAACACATAAGAAGGGCCCTGCTATGCTGCCATCAACGTTCACTCCAGTTTTCTTCCGCAAGAACAGTAACGCTGCCCCACCGAGAGGGGTGGGAAGACATTGTGCTGTCTGCCCCATGGACATTCCTATTGCTCTGCCAAATGCAGCACAATTCATCCTCCATCCCCTCAGAGGTAACAAATATTCCACAACTTTTCCTTTTAGCGGTGTCCTCCAAGAAGGAAGGATTGAGATTTTAGTACTCCTTTTTCTATTCTATGTCTTTTTCCAGCTTTGAGATGCTGGTTTTTCTCTTGGCATTCAAGATTTCCAAATAATGAAAACATCAAAATCCTGTTCACAAAGCAGAGAAAACATCCTCAATTCCCCCTGCCACCCACCTTTCCTGTGACACAACCTTGCCAAACAGCCAGTAAAATCCCAATCCTCTGCTGGTATCCATGGGTGTGTGAAGACATTATTTCATCCACCCACTGCTGTTAATGCTTTGACTACATTCACTTATAAGGCACTTGTGCTGGGAGCCATTTACACTTGTTCAGCACCAAAAACCCCACCTCTGGCTGGGACTCACTGGCTGTGGCTCAGGTCTGTCCTGTGTGGGCCAGGGAGAAATGTTTCCTGTTTGTAGAAGAAAAAGGTTGAGAAACGCCTAAATAAATGATAGAAGTAGGAGGCAGGAGTAAAAGAGAGAGAGAGAGAGAGAGAGAGAAAGGCTTACTGAGGACAGATCTTCCTGGAGTAGCAAACCTGGTTTTTCAGAATAGGAAAAATATCTGATGGCTGTTTCTCTGATGGCATATTCTGAAAAAAACCAGAACTTATTTACAAAAAAAACATGCTGAAATTGTACCAAAAGTGTTACCAGTTCCTCCACCTACACAAAGAGTTCTTGCAGGGTCTTTGACTAGTTGGTCAGGTTAATGGAGTCATGGTAGCTAATTCAGCTCCTGTTGGTATTACAGCTTACTTCCAACACTATGAGATAGCAATCTACATATAAATTATAGTTTTCCTCAGTAACACAAAACAGCTTTCCCGAACTTATAAAAACAAGGCTACCAATAAATAAGCATTGTTCACTAAAGTCAAGCCTGTATCATTGCATTTACAAATCAGTACAAGTCTGCCCAGACCCTCAGTGCTTTCCTGTGCAGAAAGCTCAGCAGCTCCGCAGATCGCAGGCACGGATTCAATATCATGCTTTAGGGAATAAAATCTGCTATTCTTCAAAGTAAAGGTGCTATATTAAATGTAATCAAATCAGATATGACCTGCAGAGGGTGCCATGGCAAGCTGTGTGTGAAAAGAGAAAATAATGATCAGCTGAGCTCTTAAACACCGAGTGAAAACATACATTGTACCTGAAAGGTATTATTAAATTCATAGAGAGGTTTGGGGTGGGTTTTTTTCTTCAACTGCTTTGGTCTCTTTCTTTACTAAGTCTAGATATACAGGCTGGAAAGGAAAAAAAAAGAAAAAAGAGCAAGTTATAAATAAAGAACTGACGTTAGGAGAGCTGATAAAATATGAATACCATTCCAAGGAGCTTAATGTGTCATAGCTGCATAATAGAAAAGGGAGTGAAGTGCGTATGTGCCCCTGCTGCTTAACTGTAGGTTTGAAAGAGGCTGCAAAGGCAGCACAAGTGGAAAATTCCCTCGTTGGCTGCTTTCCAAGGCATCTATTCAGCTTATGAAAAGTATGATATTTTATTTGATATCAAGTGTATGGATTGGGTTTTTTGTGGTTTTTCTACACAGAAACAATTGGAGAAGAGAGCGGGACACTGGAACCCAGTATCTTCTGCCTTTCACCCTGCCTCCTCCTACCCTGTCCTTTATTATTTTTAAACCTCTCATCAAATCTGCAAAAAGCTTTCTCCATACAACATAGCCAGTTGTATATTTGATGGGTAGCTTTAAAATGCATTTCTGTGATGATCTTCCCTGGTCTCAGAGGTGAGCAGTAGCCTGGTAACCAGGGGTTGCTAAATACTGATACTTTGATTCAGTGCAGCTCTGCTAAGCCCGCCATCTTCCATCTCCAGGGGAATCACTGTATTAAATTTACATTAAAGACGGCTGTGTGACTGACCCAAGGGTCATATTAGCATTTTTACTCTGGTAAGTTGGTCAGCAGAACATTTCTGTACCATGGAAATTATTCCGGTACTCTATTGTTAGGAATTAAACATTTATGAGAAATTTTGTACGAGCATATTAGCAAGAATGAGCTGGTAAAAAGTACAATAAGGGCAGAGCAGTAACAATGTGTAGATCTGAGAGAGAAAATCAAATTGGACTCTTTTCATCTCAGAATGAAAGTGGACACTGGGAAACCAGCAGGAACGTGACTGGAAGGAATCCTCTATTTACTGGAAGAGACACTACAAAGGTAATGGTGACAAATGTGCTTAAACCTCCCTGTTCTGCTGTACTCACTGGGCTCTGTTCTTGTGCAGACCCTGTTACTAGATTCAAGGTTTGTCAGAGTAAAGCAGCTAAATATTATGAGGCAGAATCTCTTTTTTCAGATGAGCACAACATGCAGAGCTACCTGGATTTTACACCCTCGAGATTCAAGGGTCAGTCACAAAACAGGCAAGGGACTAATTGACATTTATTCTGTACTTGAAAGGAAACAAACAACCGTATGTTTAAAAGGATCAGCTGGGAAAAGACAGTAGCAAATAGAAATATAGATAACTCACGACTGTATAAGTGCAGGAGGAATGAAAAGGATCCAGCACAACTTGGCATTCAGAACTGAATAACAATGACCCTCACAGACCATTAATATCCATTTGTCTGTACCCTGGATAATTCCTTATGGATGAGAATGACCAAAAAAACACACTTAACAATCTAATAAACTCTGATAAGCACATTTCTTTGCAGTGAAGAATAAATTTAAGACCAGTCCAGCTAGAATCCTATGAAATTTAAAGGAACTTTGGCTACTCTATGCCTCCCTCTGCCTCCGATTTTTGTACTTTTTATTTCTAAAACTACCTCCGAGGATAAAAGCTTTGACTGACAAGGTGACGTCAACATGCTAAGGTAATTTGAAGCATCGCTCTTCTCCATTTCCAGAAAAAAAAAGGGCTGGCTGGGTGGCTTCCAAGCTGAGAATCTGGCTCTGTAGACACTAGCTCCTGCCTTGTACTTCTGCATCAACTTCCCTTGTGTAAAATGAGAAAGGAATCACTCTTGGATACTTCAGAGTTTTAAGAGAATACCTGATACAAAGAATGTGAGATGATGCAATGTTTGGAAAGTGGATTATCAGACTTTTGTCAGACATTTTCTGGTTGGATCTAGAGAAAAGGATGACTTTTAACAACAGGAGAGGCAGAAGAATGTAAGTGCTCCCAGACACAAAGGAAGGGAATCAAAATACAGCTATTCCCATCAGAGATGCTGTGCCAGTTCCTGGAATATCTCCTCAATTGTACAATCACACAGACAATAATCTATTGGTTATATAATGTACTAAAACAAAAATGGAGAAGATTCATATGTGTCTATACAAAAGAAAAAGTTTAGGAGGAACTTTCTAATCTCTATTTAAGCAAAAAATCTCTTTAAAACACATTCTCTGATTTTAGCAGTAATGTGCCAACTTCCAAACTAAAGTGATATATTTGACATGAGTGACTGACTTGAACTAAAGCTCTGTGTTCCAGAAGGAGCACAAAGACTGCACAATAAGCCTGTACTTACCTCTTTAGTGAGCTTTGAAAAAGCACACTTTAGGTAAAAAAAAAAAAAAGTTCCAAGTTCCCTTTAGCTTGCCATGTATTCATTTTCTGCTAGACTTTGGGTTTTCAGGGTTTGATTTTCATTTGCTTGTTTTCTTGGTGGTGGGGTTTTTTTTGTGGGGGGGAGTTTCTTTGGGCTTATCCTTAGCTGTTTTCTCTTCCAGGCTTGTCTCATGATAGTCATACCTTGTTTTTCTAGGGGTGGTCATTTTTTTCTCATTTCCACTGTTTAGCATCTTCATCATTCCTAGCAACAAATGCTTGCTTACATTCAGACTCCTGACCATCCAAAATCTGATTCAGACTGGAATACATAAAGACTGAAAGTCTTTCAGAAGTGTTTAACACACACAGCTATTACAAATGCATGCACAGTCTCTTCCTGGAATGACATGACACTTCAGTTGGAGCCAGGACAATAGAATGTGCAAGGTAAGACAGTGTCATGTTCACAGCACTGGAAAATTGCGATTGAGTACTAAAAGTGCTCTCAAACCCAGCAGTGGTGATACTGTGCCAGACTCGGGGGAATTCAGACTGTTTGCCTTCTGGGGGTGGCTGGGAACTGTCCCAAGCCCTGCCACAAAGCAGGAGGCACTAAAAAGCTGCTCTAACTCACACCTGAGTGCTCACTACTCAGCCAGCCTGTTCCAGCAGCAAGGACTGGCAGGGCTCAGAAGCACTTTGGCTGCTGACCTTTCCTTCTCCAAACAACTCCCACAGCAAGGATAGACAGCAGAATAAAAACCTTGATTCTTTGCCACAGGAAGCCCCTTTCCTCTGAAGAACCCTCCTGGGACTGCATCCATGGCATTTTGATTGCTTTCGGCAACTGCAGGAGGTGGAAGGACATGGCTAAAACATACCAACAGCAAGCAAATTCACAGCCTTCTACTCGGGACTGCCATTTCAGAGAAAAGCAAGACTTAAAGCAACACTTCTGAAGTACACAAGAAAGTAATTTTAAATATTAATTTCCTACTTCATTTGGAACATAATAGTTGAAAAGTTTTAAAATCTCTGAGCAAAAGTTTTGAATTTCTTTTGAAAGAGTTGGATTTGAATATAGGGAGGAATTTACTTTTTATTATTAAATACATGATGATTTCAAAGGTATTATAAACACCACCCATTTGCTTTTGGCTATTCACAAAGTGGTTAATTAGCAATAATCTTTCAAAGACCAATTATCCCTTCAGAGAAGTTCAGGCTAGACTTAATGATGGGCTGTTTCCAAATGAACCACTATGACTGGTGTAGTTTTCCTTTCTTCCATGAGAATGCAGGTTTTCAGAGTACAACTATTCAGTTGGGTTGCAAAGTAAACTGTAACTGAGGAGCAAGTGCCTCCCCATTCACTCACAAGATACAATCAGCAAATCTCCATCCTCAGCTTGAAGGGGTTGGAACCTGTACTTCCTACCACCAAAGGAAAGACTCAAACTACCAGGCCATGTAAAACTTCAAAAGTGGCACTTTGATAAACTGTGTGCTATCAGCTGTTCCACTTTCCATGAGAAGTGTAGTATGGAGAGAAAGAGTGGATAAACACAAGCAGGAACAACCACATCCTGGTGATGTGATCACCTAGGGAGGAGCTGACCCAGCAAGAGCTTGTTTCAATGAATGCATAATGCTAAGTACATACTGGAGTGCAGGCAGAAACCCACTTCACACTTCTCCCAGAGAGACCCCCGAGTCATTAGGCTCCGGTTGTATTTTTTCCACTCCAGCCCAATGAATTATTAACTACTTAAAGTTAAAGCAGAGTGAAAACCTTCAACTGGTGTGACTCATGGATCTGGCACTGCAGAGCAGCAGACAGCTACAGCAGTCAGCTGCAAAATTGGAGGAGATGCTCTAACTTTGGGGGGAAATGAATAAAAGGTTTCATGATCATTTCTTACTTTTGCACTAGTGTTTCATTGGGTACTCTCCCCTACTCTTTCTCATACCAGAAGAAAATCAGCCTGGAGACAGATGCTCACCTGCAGTACAATTTTGTAACTTTGCTTCCGAAAGGAGCAGGGCTTCAGCCATATCCCTCATTCCAGTACTTCTTGCTGGTTAGTTCAAGCTTTTAAAGCACTGACTCTTCATGCACCCAACTCCCCTCCTGCATTACACAGAGGCCCTTAACACTCAGGACAACACAGCTGAGTACATCAGGCGACAAAGCACTTCAAAGCTGCAGTGTTGGTTGAGCACTGCCATCCACACCCATCAAGATGAATAAAGTGGATTTAAAAGCAGTAAAGGATGTGACTGCTCTCTGCCTCTCTATGTACCAATATCAGTAATGATTCTCCTCCTCCTTTTCACCATGTGTTTCAAGGATCACGTTGGGCAATCTGAAAGGCTTGTGGCAAGCCATGAAATATCACGCTGCCTTTGTGCCTTTGTTAGTCAAGTAATAAAAGCACTCAGAAAGAGAAATTGTTTATATTTTTGTGCAGGATGCAGGCTCCAAGTCTGACTTTAATATCATTCTCCAAGGTTTCACATAAGATCTTTTGAACTTTCAGCAGGTGCTTTGTATAATCTCATATTGCTAATGATTTTAGACAGCAACAAACAGCCAACTGTGCCTGACTCAGCAGTCTCTCACTTTTTATATGTATCACCCAGAAGAAAAATGCAGCATTTCCCTGCTGGCTGTTCCTTTGAAATTTGCCTCATGCCTTCAAATAAACAGGGATATCAGGGCATTTATAAGGGACAGGGGGAAAAAACAACAAGATCTCTTACTTGGAAGCTGTCACATTGATGTCTCTCAAACATCTGCCTGCAAACAATAAACTTAAAGCCTAACTAAACCAAACCAGAAATGTATTGCTCACAGAAACATAGATCACAGTTCTGCAGTCAGGTAACTTGTGTGAACTGGATGAGTGTTGGTAAAACGTTTCAGTAGGACTATTTATCTACTGGGAGAGGTTGTGTGACTAATCATAACTGAATTCCAACTTAACTGGTCAGGGCAAAATAGGTCCAAAATGCAGCAACAAACCATCTAAAAATCATATAACACTGGCCTACACAAAATGTGGGTTTGATGAATTGAGGTGCCGAAGTTTCATTCTGAAAAGCTGAATCTTTACCTCACAGATAGGTTTTCTGAGATGCCTACTTTGCACCTGAATCTTCTGAGGCACATGAAACATCATAGCACAATATATCATGGGAGCACTGCTCTTAACCACTCCAAAGCAACAAAGAAGCAGCTCCAAAGACTGGTTCACACCGTAAGAAACACAAAAAGGCTGTAGATGAATTCTTTTGGGTTTGTTTTTGTCTATTTCCCTAGAGAAAGAGAACTGAAGAATTGAATGTGAATTCTGTGTTAAAGGAATTATAGAAACTATGAGCTAAACCCAAGATAAATCTTTTTTAACCACAGGCAGTAGAGGCAATTAGCCTCAGAGAGACAATTAGCTTTAGCATAATTTCACAGGAAAGTGAGAAGAAAAAAAATCAGTAGAGCCTGGAACTTAGAGTTAACCTTCCCTCCATCCTTTAAAACAGAAGAGCTAGTGAGTGTTGTGGTGTGCTGGTTTATGAGGTTTTGATATGTTAATTACCTTAATTTGTTTAATTGTGATAATGGTTTGTCCATAGTTCCCCCTGTTTTATGATGGTTTGTCTCCCGCCTTTGTCCGTCACTCCCACTTCTGCCTTGTCAATCCTGTTGTCAATCCTTCCCCAGTTGCCACCCAGTTCTAGAAAGTTCTCCCCTAAAGGACTCCTGAGTGGTTGCTGTTCTCCCTGATCCCAGTTGATTGGTTTTGATTTTGATTGTCACCCCTAAAATCCTCCCAGTTTGGATCCCCATTGGTTGAATTATGTGTACTCCCCTTATTACCTCCCCCCTTTAAAAGTTTGTGCTCACCCTTCAGACACTGGATTTGATCCCTGACTCTCCTCCCCCAGTAAACCTCCTGAGAGCCATATCAGATCCCCGCCCCTTTATTACACCCTCCTCCTCAGGCGTGCAGCTACCAACCTCCCCTGAGGCAATCCCCTCCCTGCCACTTGCCGTGACAGGAGGCTCTATAGTCTTGCGTTCTTCAGAAATACTCTCTCCTACCTTATGGACGTGACGCCTGGGGAAATTCCCCTTTAACGAGGCAAGGGTTGGATCCTCGGGACGTCGCACGACCATAGGTGAGGAAAAGACTCGCCCTTGCTTTCTGTTGGAGCAACCATTGATTCTTCAGAAAATTTAGTAATTTTTGTTTATCTATTTTAAACAAGGCCCTCTGGTTTGCTGCTTCATGATGTCTTCATCAGATCTTTCCTCTTCATTGTTCTGATTTTGAAAGCACCTCACACGGTCTCTGCATGTCCCAGACCAGTTATGCCAAGAGATTCTATAGCTCTGTGGTAATTCCAGTGATTCTTCTCTGTAGTTCTCAGCTACCTTCGCCTTCAGGGGTGGGTCATAACGTCTTGTCAGCTCAGAAAAAATTAGAAAACCTAATAAATTTAAAATAAATTCATTCAAACAGCAAAAATGTGTGGAGTACAAAAAGCCTTTCAGCCCAAAGGAACTTGCTAAGTGAGGACTAAAATGGCAATGCACATTTGGAGTAGGTTCCTCGAAATGGGAAATGAATACATCAGAAAATTAGAGAAAATAAATGGGGTAAATACAAGTAGAAATGTTTATTAACAAATCCATTTGCTTTTTTGGATAGGAAGAGACTCCTAGAGACCTGTGTGAGACCAAGAAAAAACAAGACTTGTTGAGTCGGAGAGCACCCAGAGCGATCAGAACTGAGCTGCTCCCTTCCCATAGTCATTTCACACATCTGCTCTCAAAGGCAGTTCTCTGACCAGCTTTGTGCCCTCAGCTATGGAATCCAAGATCAGTCATAATCGTTTGTGGTGGTTTGGATAAAAGATTGCTTTTAGGTGCATTTTACGCTTTTCATTTCCCTGCTTTATGTCTTCCTTTTGCAACTGCCTTTTCAGCTTTGTAGCCCGGAGCTTATCTTTTGGTTTAATCTTACCTGTGGTTTCCAGTAGACTGATGTCAGTCTGACAGTCTCAAGACACAAGGCTTTTATGAAAATGACAAAATCTTAATAAACTGATGGTGCTGACAAAGCCTTTGGGCAATCTGCAGTGAAAGCTACATTGGGCAATTCCATTGGCCAGGTTAGTCCTCCTGCTAGCTTGAAGAAGTCCCTTGGAGAGTGGAACTGCAAGTTACTAAATAAAACCAATTTACAGATTTTGTTCAGTACCCTTTGACAAAGCTCAGACAGTGTGTGTGTGGAGGGGAGGTATTGCTATACTTATTGAGTTGTAGGCCTTTTTTCTGGGTGTGCATTAATATTTTTAATGTCTTGCGATTTCCAGTTCTTCAGAGCTTCAGTGGAAGAGAAAGTGCCACAGCAGTGGTGTGCCAAGCGGTATCTGGGGTGTTTGAAATCTGGCAGCTGCAGGCTTCAAGACCAGCAGTAATTATGGCATTGTAAATGGGATTCTGGAGCTTGGATTAGCAGTTGTACAACAGATTAAAATCAGACATAACTTGCAGTAACAAGGTTTCCAACAAGACACCTGCAGTACTTCAGTCTTAAAACTTATCAGTTCCTATTCAATACCTTTAACTCTGTGACAGTATTGCACCTTAACATAGAGACACTTTGAATCTCAACATTGAGATATTGTATCTGGGAAAGGGATACCTCCTGCATTCCTTAAGTATTGTTAGAAGAGAGTGCATTACATGTCCTTCCACTTCCCAGTTTGATGTCTTCAGAGTTAGAAAATTTTAAGAGGCTCTCAGCTTCAGCCTGTGTGCCCCTGCCAGCCCATGATCCTCCAACTCTCTCTGAGCCATAAATCACAGATGCTTCACACCCCCTGAATGCAAATGACTCGTCTTCTAGTGGTTCTGATGGATACTAAAACATCCCCTTGATGTCTTGTCCCTTCCTTTTGGATGGGATTTTCTGCTTTTTTTTAAAAACAAAATAAAACACACCCAAGATTCAAGCTCCCCAGAAAAGGCTTGGAAATCTGCCATGGAAACTATTACCTGATAGATAGTTCAGAACAATATTTTACTACAACAATCCTACCTATTGATTTTCCTTCTAGTTTGTCTTTGTGAACAGAAATGTTAATGATTTCTGTTCAGTAGATTTTACCTGTTTTTGTATTTATGAACACACACAGTTCCTCCACTTCATTACTTACAGGACTCTTGAGAATGTTTCTCCTCTAAGTAGATCATCTATTTACTATGAACTGTAAATTCAGAGTGTATAATCACTAAGTACTCTGTGAAGATGAGTGGTGTTATTTCTTTCCTGAATGAGCCATTGCATTAAATGCACATGTGCATTTAAAGCAGTGAAACCTACTTTGAAACAAATTGTAAAAATAAAAATTAAAAAAAAAGAAAAGAAAAATAATTCCTATGTAGTTAAAACCTTCAGAACCCAGCAATTTGTCACATGTATGCGTGACAACCATGTGGCAGAAGGTAACCATGAAAAGGTGGAAAGTGCCATGTAGCTGGATTTTTATTTTCAGCTTAGAATTAATGTTATCACTCTTCCTACTGCTGTTGTAAAGCAATGTAACTGCCTAAAGATTCATTCATGGTTTTCTGACACTTCCTCTTAGGGAAAGCAGCCACTGAAAATGTCAACAAAAAATACCTAAACAGGAAGGGCTATAAACCCCAAGATTAAAGTGAGGAATCCCACAAATGTCTCAAGTGCAAGCAGTCAGAACAAAGCATTTGCATACATCTTTTTTAGGGTGATTTTCACTGCTAATTAATGTAATCTGACAAAACTAGAGGAAGAGACACTTCATAAGATGTTCTTACAACAGAGTATGTAGAAACTGCTGTGCCCCTTCCTGTCTTACATACAAAACAGTAGCAAGATGCTCGAGTCACTGAGAAAAACAGACAGATTTCTCCTCATAGAACCCATATAATTCACTGGCTTGAAGGATATACTACTTGCGGAGAAAGCTGATATATTTCTAAGGCCCTGTGGCCTGGCTAATTTTGTAGGTTCAATATTTTTAGGATATGAGCCATGAAGCAGCTCCATGTTTGTGTCAGTCACAATGTTTTTCATCGGATGATTAGTTTTGATTAAATGAATGAAACAACCAGCATGTGTCATTACAAGGCCTGAAAAACACAAGCTCTGAAAGGACGGAGATCCCTTCTAAATGATCAGTGGGGGAAGTTCGACTGCTTTCAGTGCAGTTTCAGTTGCAGCTGCATAACCAAAAAGATCCTCAGCTAGTGCAGAGCATCACAGGATTGCTGAAGATGCTTTACACCAGCCAAGCATCTGCTTCCAGCAGTTTTGTAAAACTGCCCACACTTCTATGTGCATCAATTGAGTAGTGGTGGATGTACTCCTTATGTTCCAGCTTCCACTCCGAGCAGGGATGGCACAAAACCAGTCATCTCCAGAGTACAGAGGTGAAAAGCCCTGCAGTGCTCAGAGGTGAGAGAGGACTGTCTGGGCTGAGGACCCCCGTGGCACTTTGCTTAGCAAAGTCCTCCTGCAAAATGAAAAAAGGAGACATGCTAATTCTTTGATTGCTGGTGCCAGGAGTAACAGAATGTGGGAAATCCAGTATCAAATGCAGCATCTTTTCTCTAACATCTCGTCTGCCATTACTGAGAGTGGGAAAAAAAATGACCTGCAGTCTCCAGGAAAAAATAATGCATTTTTAATTAGAGCTTATTGAACTCAAGAGCACCTCCTGAAATGCTCTCTACAAATCTCTCCATTCCAAAGTAAACACAGTAAGTTAACTCTACCCAAATCTGTCTCTGATAAGAGAGAAAAACTACATTATTCATATTTGAAGTCAAGGAAAGACTTCTCCAAGGATGTTGGAGAAATTAGACATCAATTATGCTTACTCTTGCTGTGCCTTAGAGTAAGCATACCCAGTTCTTTTACTTCTACTGAGAGGCAATCAATAAAGCAAACAATATATATTGCTAGAAAAAGAACAGAAGAAAAAAAAACAGAAAACATCATTCTGTCTCTCTGTACATACGCAGAGAATGCTAGTATTTTGAATAATTCAGGCAGTTCTGGCCCCTCTTTCCAGAAGTCTATAGCAGAACTGGAAAATATTCATTAAAAGAGCAACAAGAATGGGGTAAACACAGGATGACTTCCACATAAGGGATAAATAAATAGACTGTGGTCTACAACCTGAAACAGAGATGTCTAAGGGGAGTTCTAATATAACATTATTTGTGTTATACAAAAACAAGCGGGAACCAGCAGTTCCCCATCCTACCCACTGCAGACCATCAGCAAAGCTCACAGGCAGCAAGTTTAAATTCCATTTTAGACAATATCTGCTAGAATGTTACCTCCTTTCAGTATCCTTCTGCAATATTTGGAAGAAATTCCCTTGAAAATCTGTTTTCTACATAAGAGAATGTAAATGTATGTACATGATAGTACATTCCAAGTGTAATTTCCACATACAAGTTTTAACTAATTCTGTCACTCTCTGCAGGGTCACACTAATTACCAGCATTATAAATCAGTGAGGTATTTTAAACATTAAGAATGGTCCTTTCCAATTGGACCAGTCCTCTTCCCACCGAGGCAGTGAGGAGTATCATGGCAGGGCCAGTTTTATTCTGGCACAAAGCCCCCCTGTGAACAGCACTGACTCCTCTTGGAGCTGCAAGCAGTGAGGGGAGTGAGCCAGCAGCACCACAGTAAACAGCCATCCTACCTAGAGCAGCAGATAATCCCAATGCCTGTACCCTTGGGAAAACTGCTAGAGCAGCTGAGGACTCCGGGCTGGATCCTCTGCTTCTGTGATTTGCAGTAGCTTGATTTACTCACTGAAAGGACTCAGATTCGCACCCTTTCTTGGGTGTCCCATTGCTGCTTATTGAAGGGCAAAGAAAGCAATGCTGTGGGGAAAAAAATAATTAGTATAAAATATAAACACTCTCTTTTGATACCAGTTTTTTAAATCTTTTTTCACCTGAAATCCCCATAGTTAAGATTCCCATTATTATGATTTGCTGTCTCAAGGAAAACAAAGCATTGCTTTTGTATAAGCAATTAGTACGGTATGAACCGGAAACTTAGGCAGCTTTATGCTGAAAATATTTTGTCCCAGCTGTGTCACATTTGCTATGAGTTTTAATTCCATAGCAGAAATATTAATTAATTAAAAAAAAAAATACTCACACATACTATAACAAAAGTTGGAAAATGGTTTGCCAATCAAATTGGAAACTGGTTGAGCAATCAAATTGTCTCAAGAAGAGAAAAATTTCTTTGAAGAAAATATTGTATTTACCTACCAATGTTTAAAAAACCATAATTTTAAAAGTAGAAGCAAGAAGAAAAGTTCAAATAGCATGATATTTTTCATTAAGTGGTCTAAAAATTCTTCTTGGCACTCTGCTAAACACAAAGGGCATTTTGCTTCACCAGTAAGTGATGATATTTACTTTTACCTTTTCTGTCAAAATGAGCACCTTTGAATTTAGATGGCTTCACAACATCCACTATCAACATATTATTCTTTCTGCCATAAATGACCCAGAGGATTTTCCACCAGAACTGCACCTTTCCTCATCTTAACTGGGAAAGAACAAAGTAAATCAGCTATGATGTGCCGCAACCTCTTATTACAGAACCTCACTGAGGCCTGGGATTACCTTAAATGCTCACAACAAATAATGTTGTTATACTGATCTGGTTTTTAATATGTAGGTACCTCCTGAGAAGCTTGTTCACATCCACATCTGGACAGGAACATTTGCTGGTGCTCAATGTGCAGGATTTTTACGATCTCATTTCTGCACTCTAAACACACTGATGGTAAAGATTGGGTTTTGCTCCACAGAACTTACATTGTACATATGTACTAGGCAAGGGTAATTTTTATTTGAACATAAAAGGAACAGTGTTATATCAGTAGAAAAATTACAGCTATTACGTACTTCTATGCCAAAATCCTTCAGTGAAGAATTGGCTCATGAAGAAACCAGTTATTTAAGCAAAGCTGCTCTTGGTCTGTTCACATCTGTTTCGAGAGGCATCTGAAGAATTCTTCCAGCTTGTGTCACTTACTGGAAATACCACATTGAAACAGCCACTTCTCTCCTGCCTACGCTTCCAAAACCTCCCCTTGGTGATGTGTGGAGAGGCAGAGAGGGATGGTGGAGCCAGTCCATCTCTCTGATGGCAACTAGACATCTGCAGCTCAGTTCTTCTGACTGCTTTCCACAGCCTGAGCGGGACAGAGTGCCCAGGGCGGAGGGAAAAAAACCCTATTCCAATATGTGAAAACTTATTCTAAATGTTATTAACACTTCTGCAGTTACTTGTGTTCATTTTCTCCTTGTTTAAAAAACACAGTATGAAAATCTCCCATTCCTGCAGATGGTAGAAATACACAGAAAACAAAAAAGAGAGGCTCATTTATCAGTAAGACTCCTCCCTTCAGCACTGAGTATAAACAGGCCTTGCACTTTGTGGCTCCAGAACCAGCATTGAGAGCATTGGATCCCCAGGTGTGTTTTCATCTGGGAGCATCATTGCTTTATCTTGCAACAACAAAGGTTGCTATCAGTGCTAACAAAGCAATATGTATAATCCGTCTCCTTAAAACTCAATATTTCATGAAGAAAAACACTTTCTTCAGATTTACAATAAAGCAAAATGGTATAAGGAAGGCTGTAGAAAAGAGGGGTAGGAAAAAATCACTCATCCCTGTTCAAAGAGACCTTAGGTTCAAGAGACTGGAAGACTGCATCCTGCGCTACAATCATAAGGGAGGGAAGATCCTTGAGGAAGAAATGAACTTAATCTTCATTTAAAAACAAAACCCACTTTCAATACCTTTGTGGATTGATAACAAGCACACAACAAGAGTCTCATTGGGACATTACTTGGCATAATTTAGCTCTCCTATGTCTTGGTCTGCTGAAAGATAAAACCCTGTTTAGATCCCAGTTGAGACAAGTGGGTTTAGTCACAAAGTTTGCCACCACTTTCACTTTTTTTCTTCTCCCAGATTTAAAAATAATCCTCAAATGTTGATGTTTCCTATGAAGTGTAGTGAAATTTCAGTTTACAATTTTCTCCAGTCACAATAAATGTAGATTGACTGAACAATATTAACACTAGCTTAAAAAGAATAAATTTTCAAAGCTACTAAAAATCACTGAAGTGTTCACAAATGCTTGAGTGAAGTATTTTCATACACACCTGAATGATTGAAGATTAAAGATCTCTATAGGCCAAAGAGAAAATAAAAGGATAAAAAGATACAAAAATCAGTTTTTAAATACATGTAAAAATGAAACACATTAATATTTCTGTCTTTGAGCATTCAAAAATCAAAGATATCTTATTTAAGAAACAAAAAGAAAAAAGTTGCTCTTTACTAAGGGAAAAAAAACATTCCACTTTGAGGAATTAATCTTAGATTAATTTAATCTTAGATTAAACAGATTGACCAAATCTGAAAGCTTTCTTTTTTTCTTTTTTTCATTGCTAGAAATCTCTGTCAATGTTTTTTTTCCCCTAAGTATATTACCCACCAGATTCTCCCTTCACCTTCTTTTCTAGTAGAGCTAGTAAAATAATAGAAAATATCAAGTATTTATCTGGGACTTCTTTCACAGTCACTGCTTAAATCTGTTTTAAAATCTATCTATTCTTTGGTGCATTATTATTTGCATTTGCATTATTTTTAATGTTCAAAAAATCAGGGTTTCATGAAATGTTACATAAGTTGTATTTTCAGCACAGTACCAAGCTTGCAGTACAATATCTTGGCACAACTGATCTTGATGAATTAATTCAATTAATTAGCTTGATGAATCAGCTGGGCCTACAATTTCTATCTCTAATCAGGCAGTTAACCTGTGAGACAGACAAAATAATTTGAGAGTTCTTAACTCTGAACAGATGTCACGTCTCTAATGGCAGCCAAACAAGGCTGTATTAAGCAGAGGTGTTAAACTCATAAATAGAGAAATATTGGGGAAGTGAGGATGCAGAATCTTCTTTTAGTTCTCAGCACCATGCAAGGCTAAATATGAGATACTTTGCAGTGTGATTTAAAAGGGACAGACTCAGAGTTCACCGTAAACCAGGCTGGCAGAGCGCATCAGACCCTCACAAGACTGCCTGGGAAGGAGCTGCTCCAGGGTCTTCCAGGGCTTGAGTCAAGAGCAATGATGTTATCTGAGCTGCTCCTTTCTTATATGATATGTGTGAAGGAGAAGGTGGATGTGAGAAGGAGTGGTTATGCCATACTCCTCAAATATGGCTTTTTATTTCCTTCCTAAAATGGGAAGGAAGGAAATGTGATATCAACAAACTGCAAAACAAGTGACTCAAACAAAGCAACTTTAGCTGGAGAAATAAAAATTAAACCCTCAGCAAGCAAGATATTTTACTGCCTAAACATCTTTCCTAGACTTTTTCTGTGGTTCATGTGAACATCTGCCTATCCCAGGCTAATCCACTCCCAACACTGGATGTTTTGGAATGGGGAAGACCTGGGCTGCCAGGCACAAACCTGAGGTAACTGGACACAAGAATGATAGGTGTCAAGGACTGCCCACAAACATGCTTAGCCTAACAAAAGTACTAACTTCTTTCTTCTTTTCAACCACCAGATAATGATAATAATTGTGGAGGTACAAAAATAAACTTGAGATACTTTTCATCTGTCAGGAAATCATAATTTACAGCTTTGGGCACACAATAAACAAATGGTGGCAGGACAAATACTGTGAGATCTGTCACTTCTTCTGGAGAGAGAGGAGTCATCCAGTATAGGGGAAAAAAATAAAGCTGTCATAGATGGGTCTGTGCAGCAGGAAATTCTGCTGCACAGGTTTGTCAACAACTCTGATAGTCTTGTTTCCTGGACAAATCACAGAGCAATATTAACAGCAACACAAGAGGTAGCCCTCAATAGTGTCATTCCACCAGATGCAAGATCTTCTTCCAAGATAAAGTTTCAGAGAAGTGATATAAACAAAATAAAGGATGGCTGTGATAGCATCCACAATGTATAAATAAAAAGACTTCCCTTTCCTTCTTGATATGTAGGGGACAAGTCTTCATCTCCTAGGAACTGACATGTTTCTTGTTGTCTACTCTAAAGCCACAGCAGGAGAGCAGAAATTGGCATAAACAATCTTCCAACAGAAGCACCTAGCCATCAAATGGGCCTGTGAGGCTCAAATCTTCATTCTGGCCCTGGCAGTGTCTTTTGCACACAACTAAGCAGTGACTTCGATGGGAAAACAGTTTATTCTAACACCCTGTTTATCTGACAACATGTTCTGTCTTAGTCCAGGTCATGAGATTTCTGTGTATGAAAGACCAGATGGTACATCTAGAAATTGCTCTCTATAAGAATTTTCCTCCTCCAGAGAGAGGAAGAAAGAGAGATTACATCACCTCTCCAGTATCCCAAACCCCAGAACAGCTTGATTGGTTTAGCTTCTGTTTCCTGATTGGATAGACAACATGCAATATAAGTTTTTAGTTGCAAATACCTGTAGGAAGCAATTAAAGTACAATAATTCATACACTTATCCAGAGAATGGAAAAGCTGACAAACAGACTCTCAGCTTTATGAGTGTAACACTATTAAGAAACCACAGGGAAAAAAGGTTGCTCTCATTATGAGGACAGCTGAGGCTCTGCCTTGGTATCCAGAAACATTAGTAAATTCTGCTGGCCAGTACCACACACAAACCCAAGTATGCCAACAATGTTTAATTGTGGTCCACAGAGTGCAAGTAAATGAACAAACTCCTCTTTTAGAAGACCTAAAAAAAATCTTACAGCTTAGCTGCAAAGGTAACCAATTTTACAAATACTATCTGGTGAGTACTTTAGGTGCTGAATTGAAAAACAACATGTAATTAAGGACTTGCCTCAAAACACTATGGCCACATACAGAGATTAAAAAAACACTAGCATGCTCAAAAATAAGGATGCAAAAGCTGAACTTTCCCACCAAATTGATTGAAACCACCACTGTGAGAACACTGGAGCAGGAAGAAAATTACATGAGGTCATCTCACATCTGCCATATGGTTCAGGTCCGCTAGCCAGGCACGACTTCCTTACACAGCCAGACAAAGACTCACAGAAGGTGGCTGGACATGACAGAAAACTGAGGAGCTGCTTCCCTAGTACTCAGCAGGCATAGATTCAGGGCTTTACAGAGACATCAGCTGGAATTGTCTGTGACTGTCATACTACTTCCAATTTCTGTAGGAAGCGAGGCTTAGAGAGCCAGGAAGGGAAAGACTCTCATACAGTCTCAGCTATTAGAGCTGCAGCAGCACAGAAAATTACTGCCTACCCTCTGAAGTTGCCTGTTTGGTTGTGAACATCCTATGTTCATACCAAATTGTGTAACTCACCTTGCTTGGGCTCCTCTACCTCCCCCAGCTAACATAAGCACCAATGGCAAAGCTAATCAAAAGCAACTTCACTATTTAGGAGCCTAAACCCATTGTTTTTGTTGTGTGCCAAATACACAGAAAAATGTCACAGCTAATCTCACAAAACAGAAGTTCCTTTGATGTTTCTAATCATACAAAATGTGCAATATTTCAGTAAACCTCAAATGATTTTTTTAAATGTGGAATTCCATAGATACCAGTGAAGTTTCACAAAGACGGATTCCAGCCACTCCATGGAGATGAAAAAAAGAAGGCAGTAATATAAAGGCCATCAAAATATGAAGGTATCCTGCTGGTGAACTAGATGAATAAGGGTGAAAAAATCTTCACCAGAAACCTTAGTCTAGTCTCTTTATTAGGCAGCTTCATTTTGATCTGTAGAACATAACACTATTCTAGTGCATAGAAAAAAAAAAAAAATGACGCAGTGCTTTTCTGCAATTTATGAGTTTATAAAAGAGCTCCATTCTGGGACTTGGTTGGCTCCAAGGGCACAGCACTGATTTGCTTATAGTATGAGGAGAGTGTGCCTCAGGTAAACCCTTCTTGTCTATCATACAAAGGCTTTCCAGACTCATTCTTAATAGATAAGAACACACAAACACTTCTGGAACTGGAGGCAAGTCAAAAGGAATTTCACTCCCACAGCAATCCACACAAGCTGTTAGAAGAGACAGATGCTACTTCAAAAATTTTTATTCTACAGGGTTTGGCAGACATGCGCTTGAACTAATAACTGGTTAGCACCAGAGGAAAAGAACACACACACACACCACAAAAGAAAAAATAAAGGGAAAAAAAGCAGTTTCTTGACTGTAATTCTGTTGCCTTCTCAAAACTTGAGAAAAAGCTTTTGAGATATTGCTTACCATTTCACAGGGCCTGAAATAGTAAGCATGCACTGAAACATCACAAGATGATAAAAAAATATATATTTCATTTATCTTAATTGAAAAGGTTTTCATTGTAACAAAATGAAGGGATCTGCATTTAACATAATCAATTTTGAAACTGGAAGCTAAAGGGAAGCACCACAGAGGGAAGAAGGTGCATGAGCCATTAAGGACCTGCCACCTATTAATTAAAACCTTGCCTGAGTAACCAGTGCAGTATTAAGACCTCATTAGCTTAATTCAGGTAGACAATCAACATGACAGGGTCATAGGAATCACTTTCCTTTTTGGCACTTTAAAAAGGTAAAGCAAGCATAGTTTAATAAAAGTGTAATTGTCACTGCCCAAAGAGTTTAGCTTAAACCTCTCGGTACATCTGAAGCCTAACACTGCGTGCAGCCAGTTAAATTCAGTATTTCAAGATTTATACCTATACATCAGGCTTAGAGCCATTTTTTTTCCCTGCTTGAACAGGAAGCTTCCATCCTCGTAGCAGCAGATCAGCCTTTCTACCCCATAAGCATCCTAAGAAAACTGGTTAATCTGCTAGTAGATGGACACATTATTTCCTCTTTTTCTTCATACACTATCAGATGGGTAATGTGGGAAAAAAATCTTTCTTTTTTTCTCAAGTGTTAATGTTTTGATATTATGAGGTACTTAGGGGGCTTGGGGTTGTTTCAATTCCATTTTCTTTTCATTGATTAAATATCACTTGTTATTACAGGTGGCAGTAAGGTGGAGTGTCAGGGAAAGGCAAGAACAGTGTATGGGAAAAAAACTACTCAGAAAATGCACAAAGAAGTACCAGGCCAAGGTGCTTTATACTACAGACAAAAGAAAGTGAAACTGTACCAAATAGAGTATAATTCAACAATTTCTGTTGATTCAGTAGCACATGTATGCATTTCATTTGCTATTTATAAATACCTTTCATAATTGCAGACCTTGATGTACCTATCAAAGGTCATACAATTACTAAAAGTTCATAAACTTTGACATTGCCTCCTTTTTTATACTTAATGCCTCCTTCTTACATACTTAAATTTTCTACATTAGCTGCTTTATGGCCCGAAATATCTAAGAAGAGACAGAAAGTATACACAAAAAGAAGACAGAAGGAACATAAAACCCAGAAAACAGTGATGAGCAACATTCTTAACAAGTAGGAACAAGTTAGGAATTCCTAACAATTTCTATTCACAAACCTGTCTAAAGTGTTGAGCTGAAGGATATTCAGATTTAAAAGTTTGAATGGCAGATTGAAGGCACATAGTGGTATCAGGAAGAAAAATGTTCCATAACGTCAATGCACCAAACCTCAAACTGACTGAAAAAAAAAAATATCCTGTGATGATACTAAAATATTGCAAATGATTGTCATCGGTGCTTTTTTTTACCAAAATATCAGCTAATAATTTTCACTTTCTCAAACTGCAAAAATAGGAAGACCAATATCCAAGAAGCACATTACAATCACAAAACAGAAAGAAAAAGTCCTCCACACTGGATCTGGCCTGGAACCAGTACCATTTATGCTGTACTGGGAGTCCTCAAACACACCATATAAAAATCCTTGCTTTCAAAGGACAAACACACCAAAATTTGGAGCAAATAAGTCCATTTCGTACCATTCAAGACTATGCACTTTGTAAGGCAGTCATGAGGAACCAAGAAACTATGGGAAGTGAGCCCAGAGGCACTGAATTTGGCAGGAGTTAAGACAATGACAAAAAACTTTGTCATATTACATGTACTTACAGTATTGTTGCTCAGACTGGAAAATACACGTGGATCTTTTGGAGGATTCTCAGCTGCAGTAATATCAAGGATTTTTTTATAATTCATAAATGTTCCTGGGAATTTAACCTAAATATTCCCACATTTTCCCCACTAATTGTACAGAAGACAGTTTCTTTTTTTTAAGTAATATTTTTAAAAGGTAGCAGTTTACAAAATAGCTTTTCATAGGTTTTCAGTGACATGGAATAAGGGTACATCAAAAGACAGCTTTGGGCATGGAAATTCTAAGATTCTAAGCCTAGCTTTTTCATAGTAGATAATAATGTTCTTTTTTTCTGGCAGCTTTATTTCAATATATGACAGTACCTGACAGTCATAATGGTAATTGATATCTGTGTCTTAGAAGAGCCAGTTAATCTGATAAGTGCTTTTGAAAATTTCTGGGCTTGTTAATGTTCTGACATCATAACATTTGGAGGTTAAACTATTTCTGCTTAAACTTAGATGAAATGATAGCTCTTATACATACACATAAATATAAACCTAACCAAAAGGATAATTAAATTCCACTGGTAATTAAATAAACACTAATTTCTTCCCACTGTCCTGGTGCTTTCATGGGTGCTATTAATACAGGAAGACCTACCCTTCTAGGACAGGAAAGAAACACTTTTGGTAATTTTTTTTCCTTTTGCTTCTTGTCAAGAACAGATATGAAGTTCCAAATAGCAGAGTGATATAGAAAAACACAAGTCCTGATAGAAACAGCCTAAGGAAGCTGTGCGAGTCACACCCTGCCCATGGCTTCTGTGATATTGAAGGCCAACTGTGAAGCCATCAGATGTTCTTGGCCCTACCTCCTGGAGTTTCTATCAGCTGGACACTGCTGGAACCCAGGAGTTGGTAGCTATAGGTGTTTTTTTCCATATCTTTTCTGTCTTTCTTCTTCTAATTCCCTTTTCTTGGAATTTTTGATTAACTTAAAATCAAAGAGGTTTAGAGTTTCCAAAGTTGAATGGGCCAAGCTAATGCTTTGAGAAGTGTTCTGTTTTGACTGAATGCTGCTCTAAACATTTTGCCAAAGTGCTCTGATTTTTTTAACTTGCCAGTAAAGTCTTTTTTGTTGTTTTTACCTCTTGAGACTATCCTGCAGGTATTTATCCTGTGCATCCAACTCAAGAGTACGTGAACAACCAAAAGCCTTGTCAAGCAAGTTTTTGGGGCCTTGCACTCAGCCATAGAGAGATGAGGAAGGAGTTACACAGTTTCCCAACCTGCTCTGCCCACACAGAGTGCCCCAGGGTGGCCATCATCAGCAGGGACCAGGACAATACAGCTGTGGTACTGGTGCAAGCAGCCCACTTTTCTGTGCAAAAAGCATAAATCAGGCTTTAAATATGTAGTGGCTAACAATACAAGGAAAGAGGGAAAGACTAGGGCAGTGCAAATACAGAAAAAACATGCCCGTAGTTTGAGTACCACCACAAGACAACTACCAGCAAATTGTGCATAGTGCTTTGCTTTAAAGTAGAAAACACTTCATTTTAATTAAAATAAGTAGGTAATATTAATTTCCATCACCAAAGCAGATGCTACAGGGAGAATATCACACAAACATGTGGGGAACAAGTGAGTTATACAAGAGCCCAAACCTACCAAAATGAAGGGAGCCCAATTAAGCTGTCTCTTGAGGTTTTCTGGCTAAGATGTTGTGACTGAAACTCTACTCAAATAAGTAGGGTTTATTCTCTCCAGCTGCCTCTCTCTTTGGACCTCAATGTCTTGGGTCCCTTATCATCAGTAAAACTCATGACTTAATCCAAGTACAAAATATAAAAATATTATACACAACAGTCCTTAAGATTACTGAATAAAACAAGAAGGTGTATTTTCTGTTTGTTGTGGGAGAAAAATACAACGCAAGTTCAATTTAACATTCAACAACAAGGGAGGAATAGATAAGCAGAAAAAAACTAGAGCATTCATATTTATAAAAGCCTGAATGTAATGTAGGAGAATTAATAAGCCCTTCTGCTTCCTTTAGCACTCGCAGCGTGACATTGTTCTTTAAATGAGGAGCTCACTGCAAGTGTCCTAACTATAACTAAATCCAAGGAGGTGGTCAGCTACCAGGAAAATATGGCACACAGCTGCAGTGTTTAAAACAAACAAATTACCAGAAGTTTTCTGATCTCATCTTATTGTCACACAGTTGCTCTAAATGTGAAACATGCAGGGCCATACAGAAAAGGCTTTACTCAGGAATCCAGTGTAAATAAACTCTCTAAGAAAGTAAACAAATTTTTTTCTTTGATGCATAATAATATGTGATTTGCTTCTTGCCCACTCAAAATTCAACATCTCTCATTGTTCATCTTGGTTGTTCATTTCCACTTAACAATCCCCATCCAACTTTGTTCAGCTTTGTTTGTGAATCGAGCACTGGGCAGTCATTATCTGACATGACTCACCTTCATTTGCTTGGTAATACTTCCCTGACATTCTTGTTCAAGGATTCATCAGTTCTTTGATATTTGCAATTTTTTCAATATGTCAATATCCCTATCTATCTATAAGCACTGCAACTAAAATTTTTTTGTTTTGTTGTTCAGTTTAAAAACTGTTGTTCATTTCCAGTAAATCTCATGGAAAGGCCTTTCCCCCTGCTTTCCCCTTCATATTCTTATGGTGAATACCCAACATTTCCCATTTTTTTGTCATGAGGTAAAAGGGATATATCTATATTAATTTATTTACAGTCATAAATATGTATATATATACACAAGTATATAAATATATATAACAACATAATTTCCAGGATAAATAAGCATCACTTCAATAAATAATGCATTCCCTTGACCTCCCGCCTTCTTTACTCGAAGATGTCAACAAGCGGTGTTGTATTTAGAAGTACAATATATTTAGCCTTTCTTAAGCTGAAGAGGAATATATTTCATAATTCATTATGCCCTTCTGCCTTAGTATTTTGTTGGTAAAAAACCTAAATAAATAATTAATAAATAGATCAGCAAATATGGCATCTCCCTTGCTCCTGAATTTTCTTGAAGTGCTTCACATTTTTAACATTAACCTCTTAGAAAATACTCAGTATTTAATCTGAAAATAACAAATCAGTTTCTCACACATTTGTAATTCCTCAGTCAACGTGATCTGAATCTACTCAGTAAATAAAATAACCTTTTTTGTTGTAAGGTGTTAGAATCCTGTAACGGGCCCCAGCCAAGTTCACTGCAAGAATTCATCAAGGTTACAGAAGTGTAAGCTATTCTAATTTGGGAGAGAAGCAGTTTGGAGAATAAGATAACAAGACAGAAAGAAAGTAAACAAAGAAGGACTACACCATCTCGGACTGTAACCAATCAGGGTCTCTGACGAGTGCATGCAAGGTGTGGACAAAGCGGGGGGTCCAATCAGGTCGTGCGTGACCGCGTGAACAGCTACTGCAGAAATGCATAAGAGTATTGTAATGTAAACAATAAATGGTCTCTTGCGCAATCATATTGGTTCGTGGTACAAGGGTCCCGTGAGCTCCCGCACTTTTTATACAATGCATCCAAATATCCAAATATTTAGTGCACATCCAAAAATAAATGGGAGAGTTCTTAATACTCTGTTCAATTATTTCTATGAATAGTCTTCAAAATAATTTGCTTGCTAGGATATCTGCAGAAGATGACAATAGAAGACAAATAAATAATTTATACAATGTGAATGAAGGTATCATAACTGTTTCATGAACTGCTCCAAACAGCACAAATCTGCCTTGCCTTGAGGCATCTGTTACAGCTGGCATCATTTAGTCTGGCCAAAGAACTGGTCAAAGGCTCCAGCAGTTGCACCTCAAGGTTTCTTGTGATTATAGGTGACTCATTGTACTGAAATGAAGGAAAACTGCAGTAGAGGGCACCATTAGGAATTTAACCCCATCTCACATGCAGGAGGTTGAAGTCCTAAGAGTGAGATCAACTGCAAAACCCACTATATTTGTAGCCAAATTACACCAACCTTTAAGCAAAGATGGGCTAAATACAGGCCTCCCTGTTTGCATGACCTTTTGTTGCCTCCTCTGTTGTGGTGTGGTTTCTAATTTTACTGTTAATTGCTGTTTCTTCCCCAAATGGTTTATCCCGTGTTTTCCCCATTAATGGTAGTTTGTCCCAGGACTTGGTACCCTTCCCCATTCCCTGTCACTCAGTGTGCGAGGTATCCTTCCCTGAGCTTTGTACTACCCCTTACTCTGGAAAGTTCTCTACTACTCTGAGTCCCATTGGGTATTTTAAATTACTCCACTCCCTTCTCTTTCCCCATTAGCCCGTATTATGCCAATCCTACCCTGGACCCTCCCAAGGTGTAATTCTACTGGTTACCCTGTCTGCACCACCCTTGGTACCACCCCCCCTGAAAAACCCCTGCACACCCTCAGCATACTGTCTTCATCCCTCAGCCCTCTCTGGAATAAAACCTTCCTTGGAACTCACACAAAAACCTCTCTCTCGTCCTTTGCCCTCGCCTGCGCCTTCACTCCCTGGCTCGCTGTGGTTTAACCCGCCGGCAGATCGCAGCACAGCTCTGCCGCGCGGAGGCTCTGGGGACGCTCGCTTGCCACGTGCAGCAAAGGGTCTGAGTCCGGGCTGACCCTGAGCTGCGCATCTGGCACCCGAACAGGGACCCACCGTGCCTTGCGGAGATCCTAGGAGTGGGTG
>VZRO01008369.1:0-21180 GCA_013397915.1 Daphoenositta chrysoptera | reverse complement strand
GCTCTGGAGCTGCAGTGGGACCTCCGGGACTTCTTGGCAGGCAGGGGGCATGGTGCAGGGCAGTGAAGCAGCAGCAGAGCAATGGTGGAGGTGCCGCCCAGCTCCCGGCTGGGCAGGGAGAGGTGGGCTTGGAATCCCGGGCTTCCGCGACAGCCAGAGCACAAAGTGATGGATTGTTTGCACCACGAAAGCAGCCACTCTCCACTCCAATGCCGGAAAAAGCAAGAGAGCGAGGGCTCCTATCTCCCTTCTTTTATTCAGTTCAAAATCTCGTGGTCTCTCACATTTCACGATAACATCCCAGGTAAAAGAGATCAGCCACCTGGACCTGTCCCTTTGGCCAGGTCTTTTGTCTCTCTTAAGTACTCGGCAATTTGTTTCCTAGCAACATGTATGGGGAAAAATTCTTTAAGAGAAAAAGGAAAAATAACCCGAGAACCCCTTTTTAAAACCCCAGCATTTGGACAGAGGCATTTGTTAGAGCTTTAGTAACCGGATCATGACACTAGCACAGCACCATATATTTTAATAGAAGAAGTAACTCTTTTTACAATTCTGAAGGAATTACTAACCACCAAGAGACAAATCTCTACTTCAACTCAATATTCACATTTTGTTCCAACCTTTACAGCACTTTACAATACTTCATCTTCATACAGAAATGTGTTTCTTCATGTTCCCTTACCTGGCAAATGAAGTTGCAATCTCTCTCCTACTCAAATGTGCTTTTATTTTATATTCAGCACAAAAATCAGAAGAGAATGCAAACATTAAGACCACAAAACCAATATTTCAAAATAACTGAGATGGTTTCTTTCATTAATAAATACCTTTACATACATAACCTTACTGGTCTCGGTTTGTGTTAGGTCTTTTTCTTTGTTTGTGTGTTTGGTGATGTGGTTTCCTTTTTCCTCTGTAGTGCCTTAGCACCAAACAGGAGATTTCCTATGTTTAGGCTACCTTTATAATAACCCAATCCGAGTGTTTCACTTATCGTGAACTTGGACACCGAGTTTAGAAACAAGTTCAACCTACGGAATATTTCATCTGGAAACATGCGAGGTATGAATGATGATCGGTCCTCAGTCGTGGTATAACTGGAAACATTTATTAAAAGTGTATATACCTTCTATAATATTTTCACCATCAGATTAGAAAAACATGCACCTGGATAGCCAATAGTATAACTGTTCATGCATCTGCTAACCAATAATGCAAGTGATTACGTTTCTAATATTCACATCAGCTTTTTTCCCCCTAAAACAAGTGCTTGTATAACAATGTTTTCTGCAAACTACTGTGGTTCTGCTACCTGTTACATTTCAGAAACTTTGTTCCATCTCTCCTACCTTCACTGAATAGTCCTTGTTGTTCTTAACGAACTGGTCTTTGTTCTCGTATTACTAAGCGTTCTTTGTTTTCTTGTCCCACACAAACACCATGGCATTAAACTGGGAAGATATGGAAATAATAAATGAAACCTCACTGTTGTTCAGGGGCAGAGCGGGTCTTCCTCTGGCCATCGGAGGTGTGATTAAAAGAAGGCTCTAGGGGAGCTCGGCAACTTGGAGCACGGCAAACAGGAGCGGACAGGCAGGGGCGTGGCATGTCTCTGAGGTCGTGGCATGGCAGTTTGTGTGGCAGTTTGCCCAGGCAGAGCAAGCAGGCGGGGTTGAAGGCATCCTCCTGCTAGTGGCGTTTTTATTTTATTTTGCTTGATTTTGGTTGGTTGGATTTTTTGGGATTTTTAGGGGTTTTTTGGGGGGTTTTTTTGCTTTTATTTTTTTGGGTTTTGGGTTTTTTAACAATGGTCTCTAAACGATCAAAAGCTACAACTAGGAAAAGTGTACCAAGCCAGACAGAACCCACCAAGAAGGACATATCTGTCCAGACCCCTTGCTTTATGGAGCGTTTGAGTCTGTCAGTAGTACCAGAGGACAATGCAAAAGACACCTCTGAACAGGTGAATGATCTTATCTGCCTGGTGGATGACCTTAAAGAGGAAGTAGAAAGACTAAGGAGTATTAGGGAAAGTGAAAGGGAAAAGAGAATGGTGGAGCTTCACCCTTCCATCCCTGAGAGAAGCCCACCACGAGTCAGAGGACTACCATACCTCCTACCAGCAGGCAGAAGGAAGAGACCTAGGTGATGAAGGGCAGTGGAAATTGTTCCCTCTCTGGAAGGTAATAAAAATTCCTCCCGACCCCCATCACCTACCCAGGTGCACTTCAGAATAGGTATGAGGCCCTGGATCCAGAGGGTCAGCCACATGACATCGAAGAAAATAATCTGCCTGGAGAGCCTCCCAATTACACTTCATCTGCCAGACGGATCATTACCTCTAGCGTTAAAAAGGAAAGAAGGGTAGTAGGTGACTCCCTTCTGAGAGGAACAGAGGGCCCCATATGTCTGGATATCCCTGTGTTGTGATCCGACGAGTTTGTGCCCTGCACCTGTTATAAAGGGGTTGCCTTTCGCAGGCCAGTTATGTGTTACAGTGTCTGTGAGATGGCTGAGTTGTACTGGGGCTGAGCTTAGTTAATTGGTTAATTGTAACTTGTGCGATGTACTGGTGCAATACCCTTGTAAACCCACTGGACGGCAATAATGAATACAGGATGGTTCAGCAGGAATTTTCTAGAAACTTTCCACAGGTGCAGTGACATGACCCCAAACGTGGATTGGTGAACTAAGTGGACCAATAAGATGGACTTTTTGACAAATGATTGGATGAAAATGCACCCCTGGAACAAGCCAATCAAAGAACTATGAACAAGCCAATAACAGTGAGGATCAGGAAATGGACCAATACTGATATAGAGACAGTCTATAAGAACTCTTTTGTGGTCCTGCAGTACCTCACTGACCAAAGGAACACCCAGCATCGTGTGTTGTTTCTTTTCTCTGCTTTACCATTGGGAGTTTGGGCTTATCTCAGATGCCTGTTTCCAGTTGTCATTGTTTTTGTTAACAAACTAGTTAACCTGCAAAGGTGACTAGCCCGTTTATTACACACCTACAGTCATCAACACCCTGGCTCGACAGAGATGGTGGAGCCTCGTCTGGAGAGCACTGAGGGCTCTACACTTAGCCTCCAGAGCCAACTCCGGCACAGGAGAGAAGAAGAAGCACTCAACAGTTGAAGGCACAGATGTGCCTCACGAAACCGAGTGTATACGGAGAAATGTCCAGGACAAGGCTGCCCTTGAGACCCAAGGATGCACCCAGCAGACTGTAAAACAGCAGGACGTGGAACACAGTAGAGATCTGTCATCAGCAGTAACACCCACTGCAGCAGGGGCAGAGAGGGGAGCACGAGACCCAAAGTGCCGCAGCCCATACTCCAGTCTTCCTGAAGGGAGCAGACTACATCCGGATTGAGGTTGTTAAAAAGGCTGTGCTTGTGGTCCAGAGACCCTTTGAGGAGTTTGAGGAATTGTGGGAGCAGGAAGAAAGCGTAGAAGAGATTGGGGCAAAAGACACAACAGCAGAGACAGAGAGCCCACCCAGCATACATCTTGCACAGCCCCAGAGCCCATGGCCCGGATCTCTTGGATACAGCCCAGCACATCCCAGCCACAGCAAAAGGGACAGAGGGCCCAGGACATACCATGCACAGTCACACAGCTGATGCTCTGGTATTCCTGGGCAGCTGACTACATACAGACCAAGGCTCTTAAAAAGGCTGTGATCCACAGATGCTTCGAAGATCTTGAGAAACTGTGGGAGCCAATACAAAGCGTAGACAAAGACATGGGAGCAAAAGCCAGAGCAGCAGAGGCAGAGAGCCCAGCACATGTCCTGCAAAGCCCCAGAGCCGATGGCCTGGTTCTCCTGGATGCTGCCCAGCACATCCCAGCCCCAGCAGAAGCAAAACAGAGCATAGGCATCCAGCGCACAGTCTCACAGCTGATGCTCTGGTATTTCCGGACACAGCTGACTACATATGGACCAACTCTCTTAAAAAGGCTGTGCTCGTGATCCACAGACGGTTCAAAGATCTTGAGGAGCTGTGGGTGCAGGAACAAAGCGTAGGAAGACATGGGAGCAAAAGCCAGAGCAGCAGAGGCAGAGAGCCTGATGTATGTCCCGCACAGCCCCAGAGCCCATGACTTGGTTCTATTGGACACAGCCCAGCACATCCCAGCCCCAGCAGAAGCTGGGGCCCAATACATCCTGTGCACAGTCACATAGCTCATGCTCCCGTAGTCCTGGATGCAGCTGACTACATATGGACCAATTCTCTTAAAAAG
This sequence comes from Daphoenositta chrysoptera, assembly GCA_013397915.1. Taxonomy (NCBI): domain Eukaryota; kingdom Metazoa; phylum Chordata; class Aves; order Passeriformes; genus Daphoenositta; species Daphoenositta chrysoptera. The sequence continues at coordinate 16,924 of VZRO01008369.1, read as the reverse complement.
GCTGTGCTTGTGATCCCCAGATGCTTTGAAGATCTTGAGGAAATGTGGCAGACAGAACAAAGCGTAGACAAAGACATGGGAGCAAAAGCCAGAGCAGCAGAGAGAGAGAGCCCGGCACATGCCCCACAGAACCCCACAGTCTGTGCTGGACCCAGCAGAGTACATCAGGAGTGGGGTGCCCCTCCCTTCTCTATCTCCTTCTCTTGTAGGGCTCTAATGGTTAACTACCTATACATATATTCACCTACATATATACACCCCTGTATACACCTATATATTTATAGCTATAATTAGTTACACCCCCATATGTACAGATACATACATATATATACACATATATATACCTCTATATAGATATACACATATATAGCACCCCTAGGAGTCAGTTACTCTCAGCATATAGATTATTTATGGATCATCTGTGAATATGGTAGTGGTATGTCAGGCTTTTTTACACTCTGCAAATCTGCCTAGTGCAAAAACAGTATTCTTATGTAGGTAAGACTCACTTCCTCACCCTCACTCAACTTCAGAAATGTCCTGCATAGAGGAAACATACTTGAAAAAATACAGGAATTTTTTCAATAAATCCTTCTTCTCTGAAGGTCCTGAAGTCTGTAAGAACTTTTTTCACCCCCGTGTACAAGAATCTGGGTATTTGCTTAGATGACACAGACAAGAGTGTTTGTACTGTCACTGTGAATTTACTTCAGGAGGAAGCCTCAATACTGTTCCACTTCCTTTTCTGAACTGAGCTTTCTTGGTGTTTAATGAAATTTATATCTATAGCAAGGTAAAGGTTAATTGGAAGGCCAGGATAATAAACCAATAAACTACCACCTAGCACAACCCTGATGAGACTGGCAGCTGGACTGACAGCCTCACAGAGTCAGACCTAAACACAGTCAGAATTTACCCATGAGATTTTACCAAGAATTTTGCAGCTTCAGTGAAACCCATGGAAAAGGCCAAGAAGATAAATAATGAGAGAAGATGTTCTGAACACAAAGAGAAAATATTCTTGTTATGGGACATTAAGTATGTACAAGGAAGGATTCGCAGATAATATGTAAGAACTATACTTTTTCTTGTATAGCTAATTGTTTACTGCTTGAATGGTCATTTTTTGTTAAACAGCCAATCTCAACAAGCCACAGCAATTGTGAAAAGGTATAAGAGGAGCAGTAGAGAAAATAAAAACTTTGATGACTTTGCATTACAACAAGTGTGGTGCTGTTATGTCTGTCTCAACTAAGCCACACAACCCCATATATTTCAACAGAAGAAGTAACTCTTTTTACAATTCTGAAGGAATTACTAACCACCAAGAGACAAATCTCTACTTCAACTCAATATTCACATTTTGTTCCAACCTTTACAGCACTTTACAATACTTCGTACAGAAATGTGTTTCTTCATGTTCCCTTACCTGGCAAATGAAGTTGCGATCTCCCTCCTACTCAAATGTGCTTTTATTTTATATTCAGCACAAAAATCAGAAGAGAATGCAAACATTAAGACCATAAAATCAATATTTTAAAATAACGGAGATGGTTTCTATAATTAATAAATACCATAACCTTACTGGTCTCGGTTTGTGTTAGGTCTTTTTCTTTGTTTGTGTGTTTGGTGATGTGGTTTCCTTTTTCCTCTGTAGTGCCTTAGCACCAAACAGGAGATTTCCTATGTTTAGGCCACCTCTGTAATAAGCCAATCCTGAGTGTTTTGCTTATAGTGAACTGGACACCAAATTTAGAAACCATTTCAACCTACAAAATATTCTATCTGGAAGCACCGTCACTGGTACACTTCTTTGAGCTCAGGGAAACAAACTTAAGCAAAGAGATTACAGATTTCAAGGCAAATTAGCATAAAAATTTAGAGTTCAAAGAAACAGAAAAAACAGATTTGCACTGATTGAAAAATTCTAAACCACTCAGGCTTTAAATACTGAAATTCAACACAGTAATTGTTCTTCATGTGATGGCAGTTTTTTTCTTATTTCGACAAAAAAAATTGAATTTATAGCTGAAATGTTTGAGTGAAATCTAAACCTTAGGTCTTTTTTGTTTTAGGTCCAAAAGTTTAAAATGAAGTAGCAGGGTTAGAAGACACTAGTTAAATATAGGATTTTCAGTTTTCAAGTTTTTTCTTGTATAGAATCAAACTTGCAAATTTAGTTCATGAGTCCTTTTTTCAAAGTCACGGTTTTAACACTGCATAACACAATTCTCTAGTGGTATTAAAGCAAAGGCTGGTTTGAGTATCCTCATTCTTCCAAACTCTTTCCCACAGTCTTAATAACCTTATAGGATCCTTAGACTTCAAAATGATCTATAAAAATGCTTCAGTCGGCATGCGACTGGCAATGCTTTCATTCTAAACTGCATTTTGCATCTCGGGCGGGAAAGAATTGACACCAACAGCAAGGCAACTCAGAGACACTTCATTACTTTTAAAAGTCCACCTCTTAATTAAAAGAGCAACACAAATTTTGTTTATGTAAAAACATATAGATAGCATTGCTTGCTTTTAGGACTGTGACAGCAAACTTTACAGGTGTTATTTTTAGTATTAACCCACTTGGGTTACAAACCACCCTTTTTATATGGAATCTGTTTTGCTGGACAATTACATGGTTTCCTTTTAGGACATTTATATATTCTGAAGGAAGGTCTCTTTATGAAGAAGAGAAACCTCTGGCCACAGAACACTCTTGTGTTTGTGGGATAGTTATTACTCAGGAATTCTCAGTAAAAGCAAGTGTGTGTGCTGGTGGTTAAGGTGTTAAATATAGATACAAATTTCTTTATTGAGTAGATAAACTCGAAGTAGATCCTAGGTGGACAAAGAGATATGGAGAAGTATTTTATCTTTTGTTCCCCTATGTGGGACACACACTTAAAATACATTTACTAAATGTTTGTCTACTTGTCACGATCTGTTAACATAAAGCGGGGGTCGTGATGGTTCGTTAACCAGAATCTCAGAGTGCAAAAGAAACATGGAAAATTATTTTTTTAGTTTCGATCAAAACAATGCACTTTATTGCATGCCAACACAGTTATTGCGATAGAGAGGGAGAGATGTAAGAAATAAAGGGTAGAGAGAGAAAGAGGGGAGGGGGTACATAGCTACCAACAGCAAGGCGGAATCCTCGTGGTCGTCTGCCAATAGATCAGTCTTCTTCCGTGGGGAGATCTCAAAGGGGGTCTGCTCAGAGAGTCTCTTTATAGTCTTTTCAAAAGTGAAGGGCAGATAGCCAAGGGGTGGGAGAGTAAGGCCCATTGTCTTGTGGAGACTGGTGCAGGCACAGGTGTACGGGACGGTCCTTCACGCTCCATTCCCTTCTCGCTTGGACGCTTGGAGCAGGAACAGCACCAGAGCAAGCTGATCAGTTAACATGCCTGCACACCTCTGGCAGGGGTCCCACCTTGGCCAGGCCCAGCTTTCCCCCCCGACTTTGGGGGGTTTACTCTCAGTCCCCATAGATGATCGTGAGACAGATGAAGAGTCTTCGGACTGACTCCTACACTACTGATTTACCAAAATATGGATATAGATCTGATATCGATATCCAACTCGAGATGGACAAAGACTCTCTAACAAAGTTGGAAAGGATACATTTATTTAGACCAACTGGGACACTGTCCAATTCTAATTAGACTGCCTGCTTGGAAAACAATACAAAGCCTATTTATTTACAAAAGTCTTAAATATTCAAAACACAAATGCATATGGATAACGTTGACACCTCCCATTCCCCGCTTCATATAGTAATTAGTTGAAAAGTCGTTAAGCATGTGTGGTTTGTTCTCTAAATTGAGTCGGTGGTCTTATTTTAGGGCAGGGGGCAGCATGTGATGAAGTAAAACTTCTCTTCCTCGTTCTGACCTTTCTGCCTCTTGGTTTTTGACAATACATATTGCCTCTGAGGAGACTCTAGTTCCCCCTTTTATTACTCTAAATGAGTTCTCCAGATGGGGAAAATTAGTCATTGTCTTTATTTCTTTAGATCTATTACTCAATTTCTTCAGTTTCTTATTCTAAGCACAGCTAAACAAATATATCAGACAAACGATTAATCTCTTACATCCTGGAAGCTCATTCCAGGTTTAATTCTTCAGCTAATCATTAACTTTTTAATTGGTTCCAGCTAGAGTTATTCACTAAAGCTATTTCGGCTAATTTCAGCACTAACTTCTACTAATTTTTAAAAAGATATAGTTTTGCTCTTCACTACCAAACTGAAATCATCGTTTAAAAAAAACCTGTTAAATTATGCTGACAATTGTGTCATCAGCAAAATTTCCCACGTAAGATGAAGTTAATCACTGAGAGACTCTCTCGGAGTTCAGGATTCCCAACAGCTCTTTCACAAGCACCAGGAATCTGCTTACTCCCTCTCATTACAGAAAGTANCATGGGCTGTAATTTTCTATGTTATTGTGTGTGCATGAAATACTGTTATTAAGCCTCTGTTTTCAAGACTATGAAAACCCACAGCACAGTGTGAATCTCTGTTTAATCTCTGTAACAGTTATGCTGGGTTCTAAGAGCTCTGCTTGATGACTTCAATGTTTTTATCAATCCTGTGCACACATGACATTCAGAACCAATAAAAGTCTCTTTATGAAGTATTCGTAGAATCACAGCTTGATCCAGAGTCCACTGATGCCACTTTACCCTGACGAGAGAGACCCATCTGATTTTTATTTATGCCTCAACATAAGTTATCCACGAGGTGGAGGATTCCTATAGGGGCTGTACATGTGCTGGCAGCCCTGTCCCCGGGGAGGCTTCGCCTGGCAGCCGATCAGGGCAGAGAAAGCTTCCGCGGTCGGGCTGGAAGCAACCACTTCCTGGCCGGTGGGACCGAGTCCCGAATGCCTGCGAAACAGTGCCCCGGCAATCGGGCTGTGGGAGCAGCCCTGGCACGTCAAAGCAGGGAACTACGGCACGAGCCCGCCGCCATTTTACTCTGGTTTCCTGAAGGGATCAGGGGCTCGCCCAGAGGGTCAGCTTGGCCCTGCTCCGCCCACTGACTTTTTCTCCCTGCTCTCCTTCTCCCCTGTCCGCACCTCCTCTGCCCTGCTTCACTGCTTCCCTGGGGCAGGTCCTCACCGCTACAGCCTAGTGCTCCGGTGTTTCCCCGACGGAGCAGCTGCTGCCTGTACCCAACCCGCAGCCGCCACTGCTGCCACGTTTCCTGCGTAGCCGCAGCACCAGCCTGCAGCACAGTGAGAAAAACGAGGTTCACTCTCCTGTTAGGATTTAAAAATTTAATAAAGGACAATAGGGGACAAAGACAATTAAGCAAAAGTACAGCGCCGGGTGCTTGGCACTCAGCCAAGAGCACACCTGCCATTTCAGAGACACCCTTTACATACCTTTTCTATTGCATCAGCTTAATGCATATTCACAAACAATTATACATATTCAAACTTTCCCCTGCCGCAACTAGTTTACATGTCCATTGTTCTCATCCTCTCCGGTTTGGGTCTTGGTCCGTGGTCTCTGTCAAAAACAACCTGACACACTGCCAATTTGACTAATTGGTTTATTAAAAGGCAGCAGAGCAGAGGGGAATAGCCCCACTGCCAGGCATGACAAGGCAGAGCATACAATGTACCAGCGCAGGCGCCTATGCTGGGTGCTCCTTTGGTAAGCAAGTTACCTCAGGAGAACCTGATGCTGGGCACCAGCACAGTTTATATAAGCTTTGGCTCGCTTTATGATTGGTCAGAGCACTTTTGATACCTTATTGGCATGTCTGGTGTTATTGGTTATTTTAAAGGTGCAGCCTAGACCAATCATTTTCCTAGGGACCGATTCCATTGGCTCGTTTTATTGTCCAATCTTGATCTTCTTTGATGACATACAGGGTGATGTCATGTAGTTGTCAATGTGATGATGTCAGTCTTAGAGATGTCCAGAGCACCCTGTTCTCAAAATAGAGCCCATGCTTGCTTGATGTTGCTGCTAGAGCCTGCACTTGTTCCTTCGCTGTCACCTGGGCCACCCCCCTCTACCCCCACGCAACCCAACCATACACTTTCTCAGAAGTCCAACAGAACTCTAAGTTACAATTAAATGGATTCCAAACAGGTTACAATTAAATATACAAAGTAAGTAACAGTTAGACTCATTTTAAACTAATAACAACTGAACTTAGAGACAATTTGTAACAATTGAATAGTTTTAAATTCAAACTACTTCCTCAGTTCTAACACATCCCTAGTGCCTATGCTATTAACTTTGTTTACAATCTAGCAGTGGGACCAAAACACTTATAACAGTGTCTGCAGATGGTAGTTGCTGATAGTTGGCATGTCCTTAGCAGGGGTCTCCATCCTACATTCATTGGATGTTATCCATCCGAGCAGACAGTTCAATTACTACAAACATAACTGTATCAGCTATTTCACTACTATGTCTAAGGTTAGTTAACAGAAATAAAGGCATTAGTTATTGTGACAAAAACCTACATTTTTCTAGTAAAGCTACTTCAACATTATACATATAGCATCCATTTTAATATTTGTGGAAAGCCAACATTATAATATGCATTTATCACAACAGTGTGACACTCATTACTGTTCTCTGCAGGCTAGTCACCATCACAACTCTGAGGGACTCCAGTCTCTAGGAAGACATTCCAGCTGAAAAACTGGTTGAAACCAGCTGAAGCCCATTGCTGTCTTTAAAATTCTTTTCTGGTTATCTGGATATTATGCTCTGCTTTTGGCTGAGTGACACATTCATTCCCCATGTGCTGGGCTGGCTAATTAGGGAGACGCTTATGCTCACTTAATGAACTCCATGAGAATAATTCACACCACTGATCCACTCAAATGTAGTAGAGAGAGTCAGTGTTACACAGGAAATCTGACTTCGTGGAGTGATACAAAAAATATGTTGCATAACACAATACAGATCTAAGTTAGATAAAACCCTTTCCTTGAAATGAAGGCCACTTTCCGGTCCCTTTTGTCAGGAAAATTAATCCACAAACACCAGAGGTGCTTGCCCAGTGTTATAAATGACCCAGATCCAGTATGGAAATGAGTTATTAAAAATTTATTGAGAACTATTAAAAATCGGAAGAGCAAAAGGGACAGCCCTGGGAGCTTGACACGATACCAGAGGCTGGATCACAGAATGGTGGTCCTGACTTTTATACCCCTGTGGTTGCATCAGCCTTATGCATATTTATTTGCAATTTTGTATAGCCTCACTCTCCCGTCACTCTTTTAGGCACCAGCGCAGTTCTTTTGCTGTGGTTGTTGGGGTCCTCATTGGATGGAATCCCACTTCTTTTATGGTTGTGTCTTCGAAGTCTGGCTAGCAACAGCTCATCTCATTGCAAACTTACAAGACTAATGTTACACAAATCATATAACCTTTGTAAAAACCAACCTCACAAACAGCCTATTATAACAATCATTAAGCAGTTTTTAACCTGTACCATTACCTCAACATTTTACAAAACCAACATTACCATATTCATATAATATTCAGTGAAAGCCAATTTCACCAACTTGTTTCTCACATCCAAAAAGGAGACAGGGGAGTCCTGTAACTTTATTCAAATAAAGGAAGAAGTCATGAGCATTTCCCACAGGGTCTCTCAAAGTTTTGGAGGACGCAGCCTCCTGTTTATCCTAATTTCCCAGCTGCATTTCCCTCTCTCTTTCCTGATTGGCTGAGGCACTTGAGAGGTACAGACTTCCCGAATCACTTAATACAAACCCTTATCTAATGTGTAACCCCCTCCGCTCCCATTCTTTTCCTTGTGTCTGTGTTCTTTTTCTCTAAATACAGGGATTAGCGCAGTCTTGAATGAGTAACAGTCTGTATTAATTTAGTGGAAGTCCTATGGAATTTATGGTTCCTCCCATTGCTTCTTTCACCTCTCAGTATCTACCAGCAGGCCCACAGCTTGTTTGTAAAGCCACCTCCTTCTCATTCCTTTCAATCCCTGCTCATCTTATTTTCTCAATAATTGTCTTTACAAACCTTATCTATCATTGACTTAACTTTCTGTTCCTGAGTCCTTTTTGGTTTTGCCATTATCTGTAGTAACTGTTCATTTTCTGTCTTTTTGTAGCCATTTCTGGATCTGTAGACATGGCTACTACTTGCATCCCTTTGATCACATGTTGAATATGTTGCACTAAGCAAGGGATCATGGATGGTAAAAAGATTAGAGTTGCTACAGCACATTAGAGGAAAAAAGCATTTGTTTAACCCCTAGTCCACCAGGTAACGACAAAAACATGTCCCATTCCCATCCTTTTCACGTTTGGACCAGTACATTGCCTAACTTTCTTATCTGCTTTGTTATTTTTTTCCCCACCTTTCCATTATCATATATTTGCAAACAGCAGTTTGAGTCATTTCTTATTCCACATACTCTTTCTTCTGCTAATAGCACAGTCTTGAATGAGTAACAGCCTTTGTCAATTTAGTGGAATTCCTATGGAGTTTATGGTTCCTTTCATTGCTTCTTTCACCTCTCAGTATCTGGCTTTATCTACCAGCAGACCCCACAGTTTGTTTGTAAAGGCACCTTCTTCTCATTCCTTTTGCTTTTGCATCTAAATAAAATGAGGGTTTTTTTTTTATTATTTGCAACAGTTGCGTTGCCACAGCCTGCATTTTCCCCTGAGCTTAGTAAGCATCTCTTGAGCATGGCACTCATGTGAGCCTAGCACATGGACTAAGAGCTGAAAATACAGCTAAGGCCAACCCAGTTTTCAGTCAAATATGGAGAAGCTGTATGTTTTATTTGGTTCAAGCACCAACCCAAAGAAATGCTTTCGCTTCTGTCTGGAATGAGCCCCTGTTCCCTCCACAGCTTTGCCAGCATTTTGACTTGGCTCTGTAATTTGTCACGGTAGTGCTGCATGCCTTGATCCCAGGCTTTCTCTTTAAATCCTCAAGGACAAATGGGAAAAAAAAAATCCCTGTGTGTTGTGACTTGATGAGCTTGTGCCTCTTTAGGGGATTAAAGAAAACTGCCTTAGATTTAAAAAAGAAATTTGTAAGGGATTCCAGTTAATTAGAGGCATACCCACTGCAAAGCTGGCTTGTTGATCTCAAGTCAGTTTTAGTTCCAGAACTCCACAAAAAAGGGAGTGATGTCTAGTTCTATAAGTCCTCAAAAGGTCAGTGTTGTGTGTGTCACAGTGCACAGTGCAGCCTACAACAGCCTTTACAGCAATACAAAAGAGACCCTGAATTCTGGCAGGACTTTGGATGAATGGATGTCAGGGAGAATGAGAGAAAAACTTTTTAAATGGCTGGAAAGGCCAAAGGAAGAAGTGAACTGCAGAGCCAGGAGCATGTGGAGGAAGAGGTGTCTCTTTATATAGTCATGACCTCAAACTTTGCCTGAGGATTTCTTGCTTCCCAAATAAAACATACTAAGCTGCTGCTTGTAGATGAGGAGTGTTTGTTGGACAAACACATAATTAAATAACAGCATGTCCTTCCTCTTCACCCCCTCTGCTATTTCTGGACTGTTCTTTATTTGGATCCTTCTTGCTGAGCCAACAGGTAGCAAAGTTGAAATCCAAAAAGTAAAAAAGCTGTTTCTGTCATCTCAGCTTGTTCATGTGTCATTTAAATCTTCATCGCCGTTCTTAAGACCGCATTAGCCAACAGAATGGCAAAGCTAGGCCCTTTGTGACAGCGGCCCTGTGTGACAGTGACCCCGTGTGATGCAGTGCCCACAGGAAACAGAGGCCAATGTGACATGGGGTCCTGACAGTGAGGGTATCTAAGGAGCAGAGAGCCCTGGGTTGCCCAGTCCTGGGAGAGCAGCTGCCTTGGAAGGCAGCAGCTCTCCAGGGCCACAGTGACAGATCTGTGGCAGAGGACGCCAAGGACAAGCATGGAGGAGGAGCAGCCAGCAGCACAGCCAGCACAGGCACGCTGCGTGTCTGTATCAGCTTCCCTGAGCAGGGATGCAGATGGAGGGACAGGCCACCAGCAATGAGCAGCACGGCAGGACCAAGCAGGGCTGTCCGTGCAAATGGAGTGCCACCAAAGCACTTTGTGGCGCGGGCCTGTTTTGAAGGAGGTAATTGTGTCCTTCAAGAGGAGGCCTTCAGAGGAGCCGCACAAGAGCTTCTGGGCCCATGGCTTGTGGGAAGCTACCCTGCCCCAGCAGCAGGATGGCCTGGAGGACAAAGAGCCACAGAAGCAGGGACTGGGTTCCTTGCTGAGGGGCTCCGGCAGGCTCAGTGACACTCCTGGGCAAGTGAGTGTCAGTAGCTAGACAACAACAGAAGCTGATAGCTGTGTAGATCTCCTAGCCTTGGTTCAGCAGAAACCATGAGACAAATAAAAGTCCAAAGCAAAAACAAGAGACAAACACGGAACAAACAGGACGCCATAACCTGAGCCTCTGCTACAAAAGGATAATTATCCAAACACGGTTGTCGCAAGATGTCCACAAGGACTTGATAGTGTTGCTATGTAAATAAACACAAGGGGGTGTCAAAGTAGAAGAATTTATCAAGAAGTAAGAGAACTATAAGTGTTTGTGATTTCTGTAGTAAAGCTGCAGTTGTTCGTGCTTTTCAAAAATGGCCTACACCTTTTAATTTGATAACAGATTCTACTTTTGTTGCAAGTATTGTTAAAATAGCTAAAGGTGCTGTTTTAAAAAAACTTTCTAATGTTAATCTTTAGTTGCAACAATTAATTTTCCTTTTAAATGCCAAGCAACATCCTTGTTTTGTTATGCATGTATAACCTGCAGCATTCACGCTGGGCAAGGACTTCGCATGCAAGATGGAGAAGTGCAAAGATGTTTATTGTGCAGCTCGGTTTACCTAAATACTAGTGTTCAAACAGGATATAACCTCATATAAACAGGAAGATCTTATCCCAGGATTTCACCCATTCACCTGGAGTATTCCCTAGATATTACCTATTATGGTAATGTGTAAATAATACCATATAAGGTCACTAACCACAATCTTCCCAGGCCGTTGGTCAAGAAGGTCACTAACCCATAGTCCTCTTTTCTAGCCCATCTCAGGTGACCTGGAAGTGTTTCCATGATTACCACCGGGCCTAGGGAAGATATTTTTGTAGGTATCCAGGCCTGCTCTTCTATAACACCCATGGTGTAACCCAACAATAACGTAGTTTTATAGCAAAAGGAAACCGACAAGCTGATTTACTTACTTTACCCGATCATTTTGCTCAAGCCAAACTTAGTCATTCCTTTTTTCATCAAAATGCTGCAGGTCTTTGTTGCGCATTTGCTTTAAAGTGTCAACAAACAAAAAGCATTATTGCTGCTAGCTCCAATTTTCAGTGTCACAATTTTTTGACAAGTTCACTGAAAATTAACCCACGTGGGCTGCAAAGCCTCCAAGTATAGCAAACTGATATTATTCCCTACCCTAAATTTGGTTGCCTCAAATATGTTCACTCATCTATTGATACATTCTCAGGTGCATTGTTTGCATCATACCACACAAAAAAAACTACCAAAGATATTTGCTGCCATTTTTTGGCAGCTTTTGCAGTTTTAAGGATTCCCCAGCAGATTAAAACTAATAATTGTCCTGCTTACACTTTTCAATGACTCACCTCCTTTTTCACTTTATGAAAAATCTCTCATATTACTAGCATCCCTCACTGCCCCACAAAACAAGCAATTATTAATCCTGCTCATTTGACACTTAAGTGTCTTTCAGCCCAGCAGAAAGGGGGAATGCAGGGAGGCACATCGATGGAAAGGCTACAAAAGGCTCTGTATGTTTTTAATTTTTTTAATTGCTATGGTGATAGCAAGGTTCCCCCTATAATAAAACACTTTTCTACTTCTAAGGAAATGTCATTAGACATAGGGCAGAAACGATGAGACCTTGTAAAAGACCCAGAGAGTAGTAAAATCATAGGTCCATTTCCCCTTATTACATGGGGAAGGAGTTATGCTTGTGTTTCCACAAATACTGGTCCTCGTTGGGTTCCAGCCAAGAACATCAGACCCTTCATCAAACAACCAGCTGATCAGAATACACAATAGGATTAATGTCCTTGAATCGGTGGTTTGGGTTGCCTAGGGACATCAGAGTAAGAAAAGATAAATCCTCCTCCCTTGGAGAACCTGTTGATCGTTGATTCAGAGGGAGTCGGTACTATGCTTCTTTCCCTTTTGATGAAAGTATTCTTGCTTTAGACTGACCCCAGTTTGTAACCTCTTTTGAACCTAAACTTACAGCAGGTCTTCCAATTTCTTTTGCCTGCTTGACCTGTCACACAGGGGACCATCAAGCGTGTACTCTGTGTGAGTGTCAAAATTGTGGCTGCCGTCGGTATTGCGCATCTCATAAAAGAAGAACTGGCTGTGACCAGCCAGTCACAACGCTGTGACCCCTTAAGATGTAATTGTACAAATATACAGATAAAGACTCTAGTGTGCGGGTACAGCTATGGCTTACATGAACACTTGGAAGTCTTTGCTGAACAATGGCCCACTGCACTGGCCAAATTTTCTAGTAGTACTGTTGTTAAAAGGTAAAGCTTAGTTTATGCTAACAAAAGCTTTTTTAGTATTAATGCCTTTTTCTGTTGCTTTTGCTTAGCCTGTTAATCAGCCAAAAAACAAATGTATGGATAACTTTTGCCAATCTAACAGGGCAGGATACCTTATCCTTAGCCATGGCCTCTCCTGAAAATCCATTTTCTACTTACCTTGTTGGTTTACCTTTAAATGAGTGGCCATGCCCTTTTCAAGGTCACATTCTTGATTTGGAGAATCATGCCGATGCTTGGGACCAATGGGTCCCATATCTCTCTCCTGCAACTCTTGAACCCCAAGAAATAGAGCTTTTGGGGTCTGTAAAAATGGACCTCTGTGTTAAGTTTAATTATTCTGGGAGCAACCAATCTAAAGCATGAGATGTTTCTCCAATCCAGCCTATATTTAGAAATGCAAACACTTGTTGCAATTATACTACTAATAATACTTCTTGTTTTACTTATGATCCATTATCACTACCAGCAGGAGTGTTCTTTATTTGTGGAGACAGAGCTTGAGCTGCTATTCCATCTCATATAAAGGGAAGCCCCTGCAGTTTAGGGCAGCTCTCGTTGTTAACACCCAACATATTCATGATTTTGCAACATAGATTTCTGCAGAAAAAGAAGTGCAGCATTCATGCATTTGCCCCTAATTGTGATAATAATCTTGACTTTTAGTCACTACAGCAACGTTGGGCAGCCTCCTTTTTTGTTCCAGAAATATTGGCTGAAAAGGAACTGAAATTGTTAAACAAGCTAAGTTTCTGGCTAGCTCGACAAACTAATGCTACTTTGCTTGCTTTAACAGGATTGTTAACTGATGTTGATTCAATTAGACATGCTACATTGCAGAATAGAGCTGCTATTGATTTTGTGCTTCTAGCGCACAAACATGAATGTGAAGATTTTGATGGAATGTACTGTATGAACCTTTCTGATCACTCACAATATATTTATGCGAATATTAAAGCTTTACAAAATAGTGTAGTCAAATTAAAACCAGAAAATACTGCTGATTAGTTTAATAGCCTTTTTAGAGACTGAGAGATCACTAGATAGATTAAAAATTCAGTTTAAATGGGAATGTTTGTATTAAGAGTGTTATTAATTATGGTAATATATTTGCCTTGCTTAATTCAATGTATGCAGAGATTAATTAATAAATCAATAAAGCAAATAATAATTGTCAAACAGTGAGGGGGAATTGTCAGTAGCTAGACAACAACAGAAGCTGATAGCTGTGTAGATCTCCTAGCCTTGGTTCAGCAGAAACCATGAGACAACTAAATGTCCAAAGCGAAAACAAGAGACAAACACGGAACAAACAGGATGCCATAACCTGAGCCTCTGCTGCAAAAGGACTATTAGCCAAACACAGTTGTTGCAAGATGTCCACAAGGACTTGATAGTGTTGCTATGTAAATAAGGACAAAGGGGGTCTAAGTAGAAGAATTTATTCAGAAGTTAGAGAACTATAAATGTTAGTGATTTCTGTAATAAAGTGGCTTTGCTTGCTAGCACTCAGCAGAATCCATGCCACTTCAATCTCCAAGGACAAAGGGGGTCTAAGTAGAAGAATTTATTCAGAAGTTAGAGAACTATAAATGTTAGTGATTTCTGTAATAAAGTGGCTTTGCTTGCTAGCACTCAGCAGAATCCATGCCACTTCAATCTCCACAGGTGAGTGCCCATGACAGAATGGGACGGCCTGAGACTGAATGGGACAGGGCCACAAGCCTGGATGTTTGGCTACACCGCACCACAGGAGCCACAGGTGACACGTTGGAGATTCACTGAGGGCACCATAAACAATCAGGTGATACTGGAGTGGCTGGGAGCCAAAGCTCCAAGAAGTGAGCCAGTGGCCTGGACCAGGGAGCAGGAGTGTGAAGATGCCATGGGTCCAGAGCTGTCTGAGGAAGAGTGGGAAGATGCCTTTGATGCTCAGATGTCCGAGGAAGAGGAGTGGGAAGATGCCCTTGATGCTGAGCTGTCCAAGGAAGAGGAGTGGGAAGATGCAACAGACACAGAGCTGTGCCAAGGGACACATGACATTGGGTCATCTCCTTTCTATCCCCGGCTCAATTCCTTGGGCCTGCAGGACAACAGGGGCTCCCACCCTGGTCCCAAGGAAGGCCCCAGCTGCCCTATAGATGAGGGAAAAGTAGCAAGTGCCACACTGGAAGGATCTCAGGACAAGGAATGTCTCTCAGATGAAGACCATGAAGTAGAAGGTAGCATAGCCACTGTCACCCCAGCAGCTCAGGAAGAGCCCTCTCTGGTGGGGGAGCAGGCAACAGCTTACCCAGATCCAGGTCAGGCCCTCACCTACACCATCCCTTTCTCTACCTTCCTGGATGGCCTGGTTGAAGGGAACCTGATGCAGCGCAGGAAGGCACTGAGCATTCTAAGGAAGGCCTTAATTGCTACCCAAAGCAAAGGAGAGCAAAAGAGGCAGCACCCAGCAGGCTGCCAACAGGCTCTGCCAGAGCCAGCCCAGTCCATCAGGGCCGAGGGCCTGGACAAGGACCACCCTGTGAAACAGGGTCCTGGCCAGCAGCTGGAAGCAGCAGAGCCGGACCTGAAACTGAGCATAAGGGAAACAACAGAAGCAGCAACACCTGCAGGACCTGCCTTCAGAACTCCTTCCCCCACAGTCATTGATGCCCTGGCTCAAGAGAGACGGACGTCCATCTTCAAGAGTGCCTCTGCTCACGGTCTACACTGCAATACACAAGACAGGAAAGCAGGAACAGCATCAGCCCACAGCCCGTGCACTGGATCAGCTGGACAAAGCCCAGTATTTCAGCAGTGAGGTCCTGAGCAAGGCTACAATTGTGATCAAGAGACTCAAGCACATAGAAGAGCAAAGGCACCTGGAACACAGCGTGGATGCAACATAGGCAGTAACAGCCAGAGCAGCAGGGGCAGGACGCCCGGCACAGGCGCTACACAGCCCCACAGTTGATGGCCCGGGTCTCCAGGACACAGCCCAGTACATCAGAGATGAGCTCCTGAGCAAAGCTGTAATTGTGATCCAGGAATCTGAGGAGCACACTGAAGAACAGAGGGGCCTGGAACAAGGCACTGCTGAGGGGATGAGGGTAACAGCCCTGGCAGAAGGGACACAGAGGCCAGGACATACCGAGCAGAGTTGCAGAGATGATGCTCTGATATTCCTAGACACAAACGACTAAGTACAGACGGAAGTTATTAAGAAGGCCATTCTTATGGTCCAGAAACCCTTCGAATACCCAGACGAATCAGAACTAAGCCCGGAGGAATCAACAGGAGCAGAAAGACCTGCAGGACATGCCCAAAGTCTTCCTGCACCTACAGTCATCAACACCCCAGCTCAACAGAGATTGCGGAGCCTTGTCTGGAAAGCACTGAGGGCTCTGCACTTAGCCTCCAGAGCCACCTCCAGCACAGGAGAGAAGAATAAGAAGAAGAAGAAAAAGAAGCACCCAACAGCTGATGCCATGGGTGTCCTGGACACTGGTGAGTGTATCAGGAGAGATGTCCAGGACAAGGCTACACTAGAACTACATGCATTCAGCCAGCAGACTGTGGAAGAGCAGGACGTGAAACATAGTAGGGATGTGTCATCAGCACTAACACCCGCTGCAGCAGGGGGAGAGGCAAGCACATGAGACGCACAGTCTCAGAGCTGATAGTCCAGTCTTCCTGGGTGCAAATGACTACCTCTGAACTGAGGTGGTTAAGAAGGCCGTGCTTATGGTCCAGATACCATTTGAATACCCAGAGGAGCAGCAGGATGAGGAGCTAAGCCTGGAGTAATCAACAGGAACAGAAAGACCTGCAGGACATGCCCAAAGCCTTCCTGCACCTGTTGACTGCCCAGTCATCAATGCCCTAGCTCAACAGAGATGGCTGTTCCTTACCTGGAAAGTACAGATGGCTCTGGCCAAAGCCTCGCCCGTGTTGTCAGGTATTTGAATCCTGTTACAGGCCCCAGCAAAGTTATCCTCAGCTATCACTATCAGAGACCTCAAGAATTCGTCAAAGTTACAGAACTGTAAGCTATTCTAAATTGGGAGAGAAGCGGTTTGGAGAATGAGGTAACAAGACAGCAAGAAAGTAACCAAAGAAGGACTACACCATCTCGGACTGGAACCAATCAAGTTCTCTAAAAAGTGCATGCAAGGCACATGGACAACGCAGGGAGTCCAATTGGGTCGTGTGTGATCGCATGAATTGCAACTGCAAAAATGCATAAGAGTAGTGTAATGTAAACAATAAAGGGCTCTTGCGAAATCATATTGGTTCGTGGTACAAGGGTCCCGAGAGCTCCCACATCTGGTGACCCTGATGTGATAAAAGTTCAATTGTGAAACTGACCAGATTCCTTTAG
>VZRO01008368.1:0-34252 GCA_013397915.1 Daphoenositta chrysoptera | reverse complement strand
TTTTTCCCCCCTTTTTTGCAATGTTATGAAAACCTTAAAAGACAAATTTCTTTATACAATAATCATTATCAACCACTTTTCATTGAAGACCTCTCTGGCTATCCAACAGATGAACTTTTCCTTTATCCCATTTATTACTACACACACTTATGACCAACATTAATTTAAGCAGTTATGTAATTTACAGATATGGTGAAACACATTTAACAGAAACTGTAGTTCAATATCAGGCATGTTTTGAGATCAAGGCATCCACATTTTAAAGAGAAAGGGATAGAAGCTAACAGGCACAGAAACAAACCACTGACACAGTCATTGAGAAAACTACTTTATAACCAGTGGGATACTTTGCTAATAAATAAATCTGCTTACTGTCCCACTGGTTGTAAAGTATCTCTGCTGATGTTTTTCTCGGTTGGGTATTTTTCCCTCCAGGATTGCACCATGCCTGCCATGAGGGGTTCTGATCTCAGCGGGGCTCTCAGACCCCTCACAGCAGCCTCAGCAGTGGTGGCACCAGAGCTCTCGGGATCAGTGAAAGATAAATGTGTGTAGATGGATTTTGTTCTTTCTCGTGAACCTTGGTGACCTCCTCACCTTGACTTCCTGAAAAGATACCATTTTAAATGTGCTTGTTCATCAACAAAAGAACAAACGTTATTTATCTTTAAAAAGCTTCTATCCAAGATTCTCAAAGCAGAAGAAAATGACCCTTAGGATACATTAATGAAGCACACTAGGAAAGAATCACTGAGCTGCTTGGCAAGTGGATGAACCTAGATTTTCCAAGTATTATCAGTAGGACAGATGGAATCATGAAACTGTTTCTATTTTTGAAATAAAATACATAGAAGTTGTGTTGTTATCTCATATCTATAGTAAGATTTTTAAGTTTTGGGGGTTTATTTACAGATTTATGAAAGATTGTTTAAAATTATTCAAGTATTACACACTATTATTTCAATGAGTTCTTCACTAAAAAATTGCATTGACATAATGAATTTGTAAGGGTAAAAAGTGAATTAAATTTCTGTTGGTTTTGGCCAGGATAAATAAAACCATCAAGCCAGACAAAGCAGAAAGTGTTTTTAAATAACATAGGAAAGGTAGAAACATTCTTCAAAATGACTATTCCTAAATTTTGAGTATGAGCATCATATCTTATTTGCTCAAAATCCTGATGTCAAATGTTAATATCAATGTGTAAGTCAAAGGGTATTTGTCAATCCAGAGGAAATTTTGTAATTTTGGTGATGGCAGCTTCAGCACCTGCACTCGAGGTATCTCACAACAATACCCTGAATAACGACACTGCCAGGGGAAATTTTTAAACAACTTAATTTTCTACTGGAAGAGAAAAGATATTGTGTTTTCCAGAAAAGTTCTTTGACTACTAATTTTAAGCGTATGTTAAAATGATTTCTTATCTCATGTTTGAAGGTTCTATGTTGATAATGTTAATCACACTTTCTCCACTTCTTTCACACTATTTAATTTTGTTTCCATTTTCCAATGACTTTACAACAGATATTTTCTTTGATTCATTATTTGGTTGATTCAAAGAAAGAAACATCAGATAGAACATTTGTAATGTGCTTTTTTCTTTCCCTTATCTGTATTGATTTATGTATTTACTGTGATTTATTTATTTTGGCAACAAAGGACTTATTGATAAATTTTCTATGTAACTTTGAAGAGCAAGTCAAGAAATTAATTTATATTGTAATAACTTAAACACTAAGTTTAAGATCCTTTTGTTCTTTTACAAACTTCTGAAAACCATTATAAGATAAAAAGATATAATCATTATAAATTTAGAAATCACATCTAAATACATATACCTCATTGGGAGCAATCTTTAGAATTTATTTCAAGTTGTCAGGGCTCAAACAAACATCTTGGTATCTTTCATAAGGGAAACAACTTTGGTTTCCCTTTCTAGATGTCTTGACTGCCTCGTGCTTTCCTAGGATGGGTTAGCAAAAGATTTCCTGCCAAGAACTCTCCTAAAATCCTACAGAAAGACTAATGTGCACATAAGGTAGCAGGATATATTGGCATATGGTAGCGACAGCTAATAGAAGGATGAGGGAAAAATGCAAATAAGAAATATATAATAAGGTTGGGTACATATATTGAGTGATTCTTGTGAAACACTCAGAGCACTGCAGAAAACAGACTTTAAATAAATAGTGCTTCTCTCCTTCTGCCCTAAAGTGAGACTTCATTCTAGTGATTTCATATCCCTGCCAAAATGCTTTCAATCTAAAAACAGCTCTCTGGTCATAAATCAATAATTTTGCAAAACAGAAACGACATTAAGCTTAAAATTTGAGAGGAACTTGAAAAAAAGACATGCTGGACTTCCAAAAAGTCCTTGCAGCCGCTCTGCAAGGCAGCAAGACAAGCGCTTTTTTCTACTTAAAGCAGAAATAAAACCTGCAAGATTCATTTTAGAAGTCACTTGAGTACAGCTGCTGCACAGAGACATTTTACCTTCGGATTTCTCCTGCATGGCCAGCACACATCCAGACTGCAGCCAGCTGCCTGACATCCTTCTCCTGATAGCTCCTCGGGAGGCATCCCTGGAGTTGGACTCTCCCCCTGTCCCCAGCCCTCTTTATCCCCCTGTGCTTTGTCGTGATGCTCTGGGGGACCACAGGAGCTGCCCAGGAGCTGAAGGAGCCTTCTGGAAGGAGGCAGAACTCCCATGGGCTCGTTTATAGATGAACATTGGATTGGAGTAACTCAAGATGTGAATTTAAACCACGGAATCAACACCAGCAGAGTACAACCAAGTTATTTTCTTACTTCATTGGGAGCTGCCTATAAAAAACAGATTTACCTGCAGAACATTAGAAGGTGTCATACAAAAATCTGTGTATTCATTCAAATCACCCACTGCAACACCTCAGGCTGCTGCTGGCGGGTGGTGCCTACGTGGGGAAGGTGGCAAAGGTCTGATTATTCGGGTGGATTTGGACAGGCTGGAGAACCAGGCTGCTCGGGAAGCTCATGGAGCTCAGCCCAGGTGAGGACAAAGCCTTGGGTCTGGGATGGAGCAGCCCAGGCTGGGCAGTGACCTGGGGACCAACAGGGCTTTCATTCTCCCTTCATTGCTCTGAGGTCCACACAGCACCTGATTTTTCTGTGCTGGGTACCCTCCTGTTGGCTGTGTTACCTCTCAGACTGGTTACATCCTGCTCCCCGGGTAAAACCACTCACTGACAGAACCCTTGGGTCATTTCCAGCCCTGGGGTCTCTGGTCTCATCCTGGGCTTGATCGTGGTCACCCCAGAGAGCAGCAGGGTGGAGGTGACACCGTGTCCTCAGACAACCACACAGCAGAAATAAATCCAACTTCAGTAATTTCACTACCTTCAAATGAAGCTTTTTTTGGAGTATCTCTGACTCCAGCCTTAAGCTATCAAGGTACATTCAGCCACTACAGAAAGTTTTCCAGCCCAGGAAATTAACTCACTCTGGCATCATATTTGAGGTGATGCTATAATCGTTCTCTTCCTTGCATAATGTGAACCTGATTACAAAATCCTGATTGCAAGGATAAGCAAGAACTGAGGGCACTGCCTATCCTCATGTGCCACAGCCTAAAAAGATCTCTAAACATGAGGATCTATCAGGACTAATGATGTCAAGAAATGGATGAGTCTGGCTATGTTAGATGTAACCAGGACAAAATTTACCTAAATCTACTTTCTTGAAGATATTTACAAGAACAAAACCCTGCTTGTAAGAGAAATAGAAAGGGAACATAGGAATGTTGGGAAAAACAGAAGTTTAAAATCTAATTTCTGGTGTGAAAAAGAGGTGAGGGTTGGGGGTTTTTGTTTGTTTTCTCCACTTTTACCCAGAACTGAGGGTCCAAAACATATAAACTGTTCCTATAATCATAGGAATCAAACAGGTTTATTGTTGCCATCTGTAAGATTTCCTCTCATCTACTTTGGAATTGAAAATTCTGTCGAGACCTGTGTAGTGACTTACGATCTCAGTTTGATACAGTGTACTCCAGAGGCATTAGAGATTGGGCTGGTTTTCCTTATGCTAGGATAAATTCCTTACAAGTTTTAACTTGCTAAAAGGTCGTCTTGAAGTATTGCAAAGGTTTTTTGGTCCTTCTCTAACAAAATGCCGCTGACATGACCAATGTTATGATCAGAAAAATGCAAACAGGCACATCTGTGTATGTAGAATTCACTGCCTCAATTTCAGATTCAACAAAACCTCATAACTTATAAATGTTAATTGATGGTTTTCTTGCATGTGGAGGGAGAACCCAGCTAGCTCTGAACTGCTGCTTCTCATGCCAGAGCTGTTTATCATGACAAAAAATCATATTTAATACAGGAAATTACTTACTTTCTACAAACTACAAACAAGAACTTTACTACAACAAGAAGTGATTCTCATGTCTCACACCTGAAAGTGTAAAACAGGATCTTGTTAAAAAATCTTTTTCAGAAAGTTTTTAAAAGCACATGAGAACATTGGTTTTTTCTGTGTGACATGGCCACGAAACAAAGCTGCCTGTGTACTTAGCAAAAGAATAGTCAGGAAAAACCACTCCATGGAAACAAGTAGTATTTCTTTTATAAAAGAGGGGAGATTTTTTTTTTTTTTTTTTTTTAAACAGGCAGAATGCAGAGCAAAGTGTGCTGTAGAGCTTTTGTCAGTGCCTATTTCAAATCACCTGAATAGCTCCTCACAGCTCTGGCAGTCCGAGGCAGCAGAACTGCTCCGACAGTTTGCTCCCCCCTTTGTACAGGCAGCACTATCCTGCATTTTGTGCAGTCCACTCCTTTACAAGTGCAGGTAGTAGATAATAACTACAGCTGGCTACAGTAACAATGCCTTTTCCCATCGCGTGTCTGTGAAGATAACAATCACACTGGGCCAAATTAGGAACTCTGCCATAAATAGCCCACAAGTCTCACTATTCCAGCTCTTCCGTGTACTGGGTTTCTTTAATAAATTCAGAAGTTTCCCACCATTTGTGTCAAATGCAATATTTCAAAGGAGCCCTGCACTACAGAGCAGAGCTCCAAAAGGGAAATACACTTCCCAGTGCAGAGAGGAAACCGAGCCTGCCTGGTGCAGCCTGAGCTGCACTTTGATGTGGCTTTATGCACTCCTCTCTTTCATTTACCCGAAGTTAACCAACTGATAAACAGAAAAAATGTATCCAGGAAACCAAAGATTATTCACCGGGGAGAACAAATTACAAAACTGTTCTTCATGCCCGGTAATCACTTAAATCCCAAACCATTAGCAGCAATCACATTGATCACAGAAAACAACTCTCAGCCCCAAGAAGCAGCCACTGCAATCCCTCAGAATGCAGACTATTAGCAGCTGTATGATTCAGTACTGCTAATAAATAACGATTTCAGATGGCTACTTACAAACAGTATTGATGGCCACTTCACTGTGAAGCTTTGACTACTGAACAGAGCAGGATTTTGACTAAACCACCGCAGTGAAGCTCCATCAACAATAAAGGTGTGGTAAGAATTTGGTGTACATGCACACTGCAAGGACCTCAAAGAAAATATATGGAGAGATAAAAACTTTCAAATGCAATTTGTGAATTAAATGTTCCACCTGAACATCACAGAGCACTGGTGATCAAATCACTGTTTAATAAACTGCCAAGATGCATAAACGTACACATGTGAAATTTCACACTCACTTTGGAATCTCAAAAAGCCAGAGGACACAGCCACTGCCATTCATTTCCATGGTACAAAGAAGTTTCTTGGGATTTTGAGGAGTATCCAATGAGATCCTCCCCAGACAACCTTGAGAAATTCCATTTCTGTGCATTATTGAATTTTTTGTGTTGTTGAAATTGCTGGAATAATGGATACATGAGGTATCCAAAAATATTACTAGAATTTTTAACACAACATCAAAGTTTTTGTCTCTTCTCTACCTCACCCCTGTTCTTGGCGCCGAGAGCGTCCATCTCTGCAGTGGGCACCTGTGCAAGTGCTTGAACTTAACAGCAACATACTCGATCAAAAAGGAAAGCAAGAAAATGGGCCTCAGGATAATCCAGCATAAATAACTACAACTAGAAATGAAAATTGGGAGAAAAAAAGAAAAGGTCAGAGGAGAAAAATAGCAATAACTGGTAAGGAACAGTATCTGAAACCAGCTGGAATAACTACACTAAACATAGCATTTTGTCTATCTCTTTGAGTATTTTTAAATACTTTAAATGTAGGTCTGCCTTTCCTGCAACCTACCAGACATAACAGATATAAATGAGCTGACATCATTTAGTAATATGGTGTTTGAATGCTACATTCACACACGTGGATATAAAAGAAAATAAAGATGTAACACATCAAGTTTGAAAACCATAAAATAATCTTTAAGAGTAAAAACGTGGAAACAAGTGGCTAAGATGCAGAAAATTCTACATAAATAATGATCATAGGAATCAAAGCTTAATTTAGTGCCTTTGACGTTTCTGTTATCTGATCCTGGTCCTAGACTGCTCCACAGAAAACCAGAATTTAATATTTAAGATAAAACCAATAGCCTCCTATAACTACATTAAGTCAAATGAAATTGGTATTTCTGTTCTTCCTGGTCTGCAGCCATTTGTTACAGCGAGCAGTTGTAACATCCACGGCTGAACACATGGCATTCCTTCTCCGGCCTCTGTACTGCTGGCAGTTTTAGCTGGTGACAGAAACAGACACCCAGGAGCTCTGAAATCACCCAAAACATCTGAGCTGGGCTGCAGGACACAGCCAGGGCTGCTCTGCCTCGGAGGGCAGGAGGAGGAGCCCTTTGGGAGAGCCCGGCCGGGAGCAGTTCCCTCCCCAGGCACCGCAGGGTGACACGGTTCGCCCACGTCCCTTTGTGTCTGTTCATGGATTGCTGTCCAGGGGTTTATTCAATCCCTTTCTGAACCAGCTGAGCCCATCTTCTGTAAAACCTCCTACACCAAGAGATTTCCGAAGTTTTCCATGCAGGAATGTGCAGAGTGTGCCCCGGGAGGCCGTGGCTGCCCCATCCCTGGGAGCGGAGGGTGGACGGAGCTCTGAGCTCGCGGTCCAGGGAGAGCTGCTCCTGCCCAAGGCAGGGGGCTGAGCAAGATGGGCTTTAAGGGCCCTTCCAACCCCAACCATTCTGTGATTTTAATTGTTGTCTTGCCAGTTTTAATTAGTGTTTCTAGCTCCATTTGATTTGCTGCACTCACTGCCTTCACTTGCTGCACTCACTGCCTTTATGATTCCACAATCTTCAATTTTCCCCACTGCACCCTTCTGCTCTCCAAAATGGAGAATTTCAGCCTTTTTAGCCTTTACCTACAAAGAGACTTCCTCCATCCTCCAAATTATTTTATCTGTGAACTTCCATAACCTAACTTTACTGTGCCCTTCTCAGAACACTCCAGATACGAGCATAAGGTTTTAAATAGCCTTTATCTCTTCTCAATACTTTTCCTGATAATGCCAAAGACTTTTTGAGAACAGGTATTCACTGAGCCAGCGATTTCACAAACTGTTAGCAGTGACTCTAAGTTCTGCTTTCTGAAATCTGTCAGCATCTTATCAGGTTTGGATAAGATATTTTTTTTCTCCAGATTCATTACATTAAATTTATCTACACTGAAACTCATATGGTACTTTTTGCTCATTCCTTACACTCTGTGTAGTCCTTTTGGCACAGCATTAGACTACCCAAAAGAGCTTGTTCATCTGCAGCCTTGGAGCCTTCCCTGCATACAAAATCACTCGAATTTAATTTTCTCCTTTGCAATTCAGTCTGTTTCTCTGCTAATTTTTATGAGAGGCGCCCACTGAAGTCTTCAGAGTTTTCCACAATTATAGCTATTGATTAGATTATGTTTGGATTGGAAATGACTTTTGAGCTGTCTGCCTGTTACTTAGGCTACTAAACCAGCTATAACTTGTCCTTAGCTAACATTAAGTGCTGAAAACAACCACAGTATTTTAGACATCATCTCCCAGCTCTTAGTTTGTACCTCAAAGAGGAAGGAAGTGATGACGTGTGGGGCTTTTCCCAAAGGCTGAATTCTGGTAAAAGTGAGCCCTCAAACACAACTGAGGTTGGCTCAAGGCAGAGTCCAGTTATTTAGCTGAGTATCTAAAGCCCATTGTACCTGCCCCAGCCTCTCCAATGAGGAAATCAGTCAAGGTTTATCAGCAAAAAATTTTGTAAATACGGTTTTTCTTGCTCTTTTCTGGTTATTTAAAAACATCTACAATGGATACATTTAAGATTGGAGAAGGTAAAAACATACATACATCATTTTTGAGAGAAACTTCAGATGTTTGAATTGGGTAAGTAAATTGCAATCATTTCACTCTATATATATATTTTTTTTTGGCCCTCTCCATGCTTTGATTTTTAAAGAGCTTTTGATTTTATTTTTTGTTTATTTGTTTCCTGGGAGTTTTTTGAGGAGGAGGAAGAACGTTTATTAATCACATATGAGTCATTGCAATACTTAACACCTCAAAATTTTTGAATGTCTTCTTTCTTTGAAGGAAAAAGAGTGTTACGGGGCAGATTTTAGCTCCTCAGACATTCTCAGCAGTGGCTGATGTTGAAACCCAGACCAAAACCAACTTCTCACACCTATTTTAGTCCCCTGGATGCATAAAATGTCATTACTCTTATATTCTCCATGGATTTGGGAATACAGACAGGTTTTTCCCCTGGACTACAAGTAAACAAGTGCCCAGTGAATAACAGAACAGACACCCAGATAACAATAACTGTGTGTTCTGTCAGGAGCAGCAACAACCAATTAAATAAATTTCCTGGTGATCAAAGTTGAGTAATAATGCTGAGTGACTTTTAGCTCAGCTATATTAAATCTTGGTGAATAAACACAGAACAGTTTGAGTCTGTTAAAGAGCACCTGCACTCCCCCCCGCTGCCACCAAAGCTCTCCCTGATCACGGGAAGGCAGCGAGGAGACTCGGGCACATGGAGGAGACACAAACTCTGCCACTGCAGCACACCACAACTTCTCAGAGGGTTGTTTTTCACCTTCTGGGTGCTGCAGAACTCCCCTGTGTAGAGCCAAATGCCCCAAAGCCCCGGAGGCTGGCAGAGATCCCTCCCTGAGGCACAGCTTTGCTGCAGAACCGAGCCCTGATCACTCCTGCAGACACGGCCTCTCCGGGTTGGTGGTTTTTTACAAGGAATGACTCTTGGCTGCTAAAAAAGCCACCAGTTTAAGAGATGGCTCTACATTTGATATTAGCACTCTAAGTTTTGTGATAGAAGGTAATCATCCTTCAGTTCAATAATGCAGCTGGGTTACTCCTGATGAAGAACAATAAATACAAGCTTGCAAGCATACATTAAAATATAGGTAATAGCTTCCCATCACTACAGTACAAGTCCAATTCTACAGACATTTCTGTCTTACAACCTTTCCTGCTTTTTTTTTTTAATTGATAGTGGACAGGGTCTTCCAGAAAGCAAGCAGCAGACAGTAAACATTGCATTTCTTCACAGCTCATTAGCTTCATATAATTTTACATTTCTGCTCTAGAAATAGTGTTTTGTGCATGGGGCATAAACAGCAACCAGCAAACCACCACCATGGCAGGATGGAGCCCAGTGGGACCAGAAGCAGAGCACGAGTCCCACGAAGAAATGGTGCCCCCAGGCATGAGAAACCTTCCCACAGCCTTTGGGATTTCCCAAGTAAGGAAATATTGGGCTGAAATGCTGCCACGCTCATTCTGGAATGCCCACAAAGCACCACTAAGACCAAATAGATGGATTGACCGTTGCTCAAATTCTGCTAAAACCACTGCCAAAAAACCCTCCAAAATTGAAGGAATGGTTTAACAAAATAGTCAAATGTAACATATGTTCATTGTCATCTATCCGTAAATGGTACCAGAATCAAATGTTGAGGCACTTGACTATACAAAATCCCCCACACAAATGAAGAATAAAGATAATTCTAATGTATCAAAACTGGTCTTTACACTGAACCCACGAGGACAGGTGGGAAATATAAACAAATAAACACTTTCCAGAACAACTTTTTTTTTCTTCTAGAATTGCGTATTTCTTCTTTAAAATTATACAGAGAAGGTGATTTCTGAAGTTAACTTACAAAAGGCAATATCTTCTCCTCCCTTCCCTGAAAATTTTAGTAAAACAGAGTTTTCACAGAGCTGCGTGTTCTGGCAAAATAGTTTCATCTGCTTCCCCCAGACCCAGAAACAGTCACATATTAGATAAGTAAATAGATTTAAAAATATAAAATCAACAAGAGGAAGTTAACACTTCCACAAAATATGGTCACTAACCACATAAGAAGAACTATTCACAAGGGGAAAATTCATTTTAGAAAGCTGAAATTGAATTTCTTTTCCCAGAGTCTAATGCACTAAATCACTGAATTGTATTTTGGCTCAGGGCTAAATTGCAGTGCAGGTAGACACTGCAGTACTAATTCTAACTTGAAACACTGTTTTAAAAATTCTGTAGAGAGACTGATAATTTTTAAGCAGAACTTCTAGAAACGAAGAAAATTTATTTGACGCTCACCTTCCAGCAAACGAAGCTCTGAGCCTCTCTACTGATGGAATAAAGCACAGCCCTGTTGCAGACTGCAACGTTCACTGGAATATTTCTTACTACAGCTGAGACAGCTGGTGGAGAATTCCGGTCAGGATCACTGCAATCAGCCCCCAAGATGGATTTATGGGCATCCCTCAGCTGTTGCTCATGGCACCTTGGCCAGGTGTATGGAGATGTCCCTGCTGGGAGCAGCCAGGGGAGCTGGGCACCCCTCAGGTCCCTCTGACCCTGCTGGGAGCAGCCAGGGAGGGACCCAATCCCTCAGGTCCCGNTGCAGACTGCAACGTTCACTGGAATATTTCTTACTACAGCTGAGACAGCTGGTGGAGAATTCCGGTCAGGATCACTGCAATCAGCCCCCAAGATGGATTTATGGGCATCCCTCAGCTGTGGCTCATGGCAGGACACCTTGGCCAGGTGTATGGAGATGTCACTGCTGGGAGCAGCCAGGGGAGCTGGGCATCCCTCAGGTCCTGGCACTGCTGGGAGCAGCCAGGGGAGCTGGGCATCCCTCAGCTGCTCCAACACTGGGGGGGACAGGGAAGGGAGGGACCCAGCTCTGCCACTGCCCGTTCCAGTTACTGAGAGTGGCTACCCTGCAGGGCTTGGTATCTGCCTCGTCAGCTCTATAAAACCTCTGCTTCCACTTTCCTGCCCTGTTTAATGGTGAAGCCCTTTCTGCCATGGAGATCATAAGCACTCTGCAGAAGGGAGCTCTGACTTTGGGAGCTCTGACCCTGGGAGCTCCTTGGGAAGGACATGGGACAGTGATTTCTGTGGTCCCACACGCTGCCACAGGCAGAACTTCAAATCAGGAATCGGGGCAAAAGGCACTTTTCAGTCCTTGCCTAATTTCTAGTTTTTATATTAGTGAACGAACTTCTTAAGCTGTTTTTGGCCACAACTGCAAGCTGGCACTTACAGAATCACAGGAGCAATGCTGGAAGTTGGAAAGGACTTTTAAGACCATCAAGTCCAGCTGTTAAGCAGCACTGCCAAATCCAGCACAAACCACATCCCCAAGTGCCACACATCCCTACACACCCTCAGGGATGGGGACTGCCCCGGGCCACCTGTGCCAGGGACTGACACCCCTTTCCAGGACAAAATTTTTCCTCAGATCCGATCTGAACTCCCCTTGACTTATGAGAGTTACCTGAGAGAAGAGTCTGACCCCACCTCCCCGCAGCCCCCTGCCAGCTGCAGAGCTGTTCACTATCGTCTCTCAAATAGAATTATACAGCTCATAGTCCAAAAACGCCAAGATTTAAGTGAACCACAGTTCAAATCCATAGATTTGGGTTCCCACTGACTTGAGTGTGAATTGGATAAGAGAGAGTTTTCAGATTGTTGTTATGCATGCTGTCATCTCATTGTCAAAGATGAAATGCCAGGCAAAGTATATGAAGAAAACCCTTGCAGAAGCAGAAAAAAATTTCCCCACTGCTTGAGAGAAAAGACCCTCCAGGCACTGATAAAGTAGGGCTTAGTGTCAAGCTTTTGTTTTGGAAGGATTGCAAGGATTTGGATGGATTTTTTCATTGGGCAAAACTTAAGGCTTAATCAACACCAAAAAGAACTGATAAGTGAAACAGGACTCACAGTACTAAGCCTCCAAAACATGGTTAAAATCTATTTCCTTTTTCCTTGTAGATTTTTCTATAATTTTTAATTAGTCTTTAAATTAGACATGGGCCTTTTTGATCTTTTCCACTTTCATTTTCATTGTGTAACTTTACATTCATGACAGGAGTACATAAAGCAAATGAAAGAAGTTAACAGTGATGAAAACAAAGGAAGAAAACAATATTTATAAAGCTATAAAATTCCACACAAACCCTTCAGATCTTACTGGGAAAGGTGGTATTTTATCTTTAGGAAATGTTAGCTGTATCAAACATTGATTGCTTCATGGATAGGATTTTATGGTCAGCTTTATTAGAAGTGTAAATGAGTTGCAGTGATGGGCTGGAGGAGGAAAAAAAAAATCTTTCCCCAAAATCTATGCAAAGAAAATGAATCGTTAAAAAAGAGTAAAAATTCAAGTGGTAATCTCTAAAAACGAAAGTACATAAATATGTTATATTTGTATTAAAGTGAAAATTCTGTGTTGAACAGCTGGAGCTTGTAGGAAAGGCAGGGGAAGCCCCTCAGGCAGAGCCCTGTGCTGAGCTCGGGGTGCAGAGCAGCAGGCAGGAGGATCAGAGGGAGAAAAGCAGCTCAGCCACTGCCCCCACCCCTCTGCCCCAGGCCGGAGTCAACCCTCCACAGGGGCTGGGCAGCACCTGCCCTTGTGTGGCCAGCGGTTTACACTCCAAAAACGTGAAAGGCAGGAGCAAAAAGTGCACAATTCAGCGTTTGGTGCACACACGTGTTTGTCACGCTGACTTTGCTTCTGAGGAATGGTTTATGTTCATGTTCTGAGGGTTAAATGTTGTCCACAGGGGTTTTTAGTAACATGAGAGTTGGGAGAGTGAGGCTCGTGGGTCCTGGATCAGGAATGTCACGAGCAGAGCTGGGATCAAAGCTGCTCTAATGACACCCTCTCGTTGTGCAGAAGTCAAAGAGCACCGACAGCATCACAGACTAAATAGCCACGAGGTAATTAATCAGGTCGGGATAGCTACCCAGACCTAATTTGAGGCTATTAGAAGATGGAAAATGCATGATTAATGCCCATCTTTGTTACCACAAATTTTGCATCCCTATTAAATCTCATTATTAAAATCAGACGAGGGACAGGAAAAGGACGACTGCAGCAAACCCAATCATAGGAAGAAAAAAAAAGCACATTTCCATTGTAAAGCACATACTCTCTCCAGCTGTCTTCCCTTCTGTGGTGCTAAAGTGTGACAGCACAAGGCTCCCCATGTTTGGAGAAAAACAGCAAAGTGAAGGGCTCGCTTCAAAAGATCCCAGTTGTACTTGGAGAAAAATATGCAAGGAGGAGGTTAAGGAGAAGACTTCATAATGTTATTCAGAGACTGATTTAATCCCTTCAGAATAAGTACATCAAATAATCTCTTGATTATGAAGACATAAATAGGAGGGTAATTTCTCTCAAGATAAAAGTTAGTTTTAATGAATGTTCTTCCTCCTCAAGAGGAAAACACAATTTTACCTGAAGAATTAGACTATTAACAAAAAAGGGGAATAAAGAACTTAAACCAATCTAAATATTCCTAGCGATGCAGCACCAAAAGTAGGAAAAGCTATTTTACATGTTGGAAAGCAGAGACTATGGCAAGACTGTTCTAACCTTGAGTTGAAAGTTAATGATATCGCAATTCTGGAGTTATTCTTAAAACGTAAAAAACCACACAGCCCCTGCATGGATCACTTGTGTCACTCTTGCTTCCCATGCTGGGACCAAATGCTAGACAGAATTAGTTTCACAACACAGTAATTCATAAGCCAGACAGTCCAACTGTGATCTATCTCTTGTGCAGCAATTATTTAAAGTCAGAGCAACTCTGCTGTGACGTAACGTAAGAAACTGATGTCCCCCAAATCCACCCCAAAATTCCACGTAAAGGAGAAACATTCATTAGTATGGCTGTTAGGGAGTTATTCTTATTTTTTTTTAAATTGCAAGGCATGGAGTCTCTACTGGCTCCTATAAGCCACTCCTAATGACCAAGCAATGGAAATAAAACTGCACAGCTTCAGTGGACTTCAGAAATGCACATTTTTCTTCCCCTCCCTGAGCACTGTTTAATATGCAACTGCACTAAAATGTTTCTTGTTAGGCAGACAGCTTAAAATTAGAATTGTGGGAGAAGTGATTGATGACCTGGGCTCCCACAGCCCTTTCAATGAAATATATTCCATTTCCATTTCAAAATATGTTTATTATGAATTATTGGTTTGTCATTGGACCTGATGAAAGTAAATTTACATGAGCAACTCAGACCTCTGCACGGGGAAACACTTTAATCAGGTAACCTTTTCCTCAGCATTTTCCATACTTGATGGAAACAGACAACCGAGCTAGGATTTTATTCTTTGCATACAGAACTAGTTTATTGATTGAGCAATGCTTCCTTGTTTGGAAGCCACTTACTCAAAGTCAAAAAATGTTGTGACCTCAACCCCTTCTTCTCAGAATAAATCCTTAACATCAGTGTCTCAGGCAAGGCTTTACCCTATTTGTGCTACAGGATGAAAAAGAATCTGAATATGAGATGAGAGAAGAAACATTTTTTCAATATGTCCTTATAAAAAGAAAATTTTCCTGAATAGTCATTCAAGAAGAATCTGGTGGAAAATTTTTGGGTAAAACGTGCTTCAACTTCCAGAATTCCAGTTTTCTAAGCAGCTCTAGTCTGAGGTTTGCCAATCAAATCCAAGAGAGGAAGAGAGAGCACATCCTGGAGAACAATCACTCCACTGCTGCACTCCCTGGAGCAGGAGGACTGCCCCCTTCCCCAGCACGGCTGGCACACTGCCTGTGCTAAGGAAATTGTCACAGCAGAATATGGCTTTTGTCACCACAGCTCAGCCACCAAACAGGAATTGTGCCATTTTACCAACACAACAGGAGAAGGTTATGGAAATGCTGTCCCCTGTCCTGCACAGCACTGGGTATGCAGGCAGGAGTTTCTTTTGTAAAAAGGAGTCACAGTTATCGCTGTCCCTCTTTGCAGGGGCTCTCTGAGGGACACTCAGTGACAGGGGGGGACATTCAACACACAAGAGCCCCTCAGCCATCACCGTAAACCCCCTCAGACTCCTGGCACCACATCAGCAGTTTGGTGAACCATAGATCTCATTAAACATAGAAACCATTCCTGGCCAGAGTGTGATGAAATGATTTCAAGGCCTGTAGCAAATGATAAATTAGATTGCAATTAAAAGCATGCAGGGATCACTAAAATGCTCCCTGTGGAGAAATTAAAGGAGCTTCTAAAGTCTAAGGTCATTGCACACTATCGAAGGTCCATGTCAGCATAAACACTGACACACCCTGATTCTATTGATATTTTAACACAGGCTTCTGGAAACTCCCCATTCTCTTTGACCAACACCAGAAGGGGGAAAAAAATTGAATGCTCAGGGCATTTTTGTAAAGGACAACGTTTTCATGTTCCTCATTTCACTAAACAGTAAATGTGGTACCTCAATGCAATGAAAACAACTTAAAATGGAACATAAATGCTCTTGCTGCCACTAGTCACCGTTTGAAAACAGAAACAGCAGAACTGTGGTACATTGCACGGTATCTTTCACATATGGGGATATTATTTTCAATGTATCCACATTTTTAATGTCCATTGTAAGGTAAAACTTAAATCCTAATGGTAGAGGACAAAGCAGCAGGCCAGGCAATGATTTGTTATTAACTTGAGAAGAGGAGAAAAAAACCCAAAAAAACCTCAGTGCTACAATTAGTGTCTCTCACTGATAACTACAAATGTTCTCAATCCTGTCTCCATGAGTTCCTCCAGTTGTGCTGATGCAGTAACAACCAACAGCTTGGTCAAAATGGTCTCGATTTCTTTCAGTAAGATGCTCTTCAGTAGTCACTCAAACCCCTCACCCTACCTGGGAATCAATTCTAACTTAAGTCAGGCTTCTGCTTCTTTTTCTCCTTTTAGTCAGGTTGTACTGGTGTATTCAGTCCTCAAGAAAACTGTGGCCTCTCAAGGGTCTCCATGCTGAACTTCCTGCCAGGTAAAGTGATCCCAACCAGTTTGAGTGTCCTTTTGATCAAAACAAAATTGATAATGTAACAGCACTAGGGGGAAAAAGCAACAGTCATCGAGTATGAAACTAACCCAGGAGAGAACTTCATGGCTCAAGCCATTCTTTCTTGTGCTACATCCAGGGCAACTTAAAAACTCACACCAGTGCTTCTTGAACCTGAGGAATTGTAGGTCTGAATCCAATATAAGCCTGAATGAGGCTTTTACTTATCTAAAAATGGGACAACTTCCTGGATTTAAGGTATTTCCTGACAATCACAGACAGAAACCAATTCTACTTTATTTGCCAATAGTTTTCAGAGTCATTCTATCTACTAAAATTCTAGATAGGTAATGTTTACAGAAGTATTATCTAAAATTAAATAGAATTTAAGTAGGAACACACTAACTCTCCATTTTTAATGGGAGATAGTCTAGACGATTTCTGGACAGCATGCACCCAGCTTACAGGAACAGCAGCAGTGTCCGAGCTCCTAAAAACAGATTTTTCCTAAAGAGTTAATTTGGAATTTCATGTCATTAGGGTTGCATATTACAGATTCTGCTTGGAGACGATTTGCTTAAGCACACACTAGAGGATAGCCAAGGCAAAGAACTGCTTTGAGAGAGCTGCTAAGTGCTCCAGTAATAGTCTGAACACTGGCAAAGTGGACATGAGGAACAGTAAATAGGGAAACACTTATCCCACAGACAGCACGACTTTAATTTGTAAAAGAACTTCTGATATGGAAGGAATAAGTGTCTTTGCTCACTGGCAAAGAGCTGCTCTCAATCAGCTTGTTAAGTGTGTACAAGTCCTCCTCTCCTCCACTACAGCATAAGCTGACACTGATATTTCAAGGGAATTCTGCACCATTACTAAAGTTATTGAACTCTGCTTCCCCTTCCTCACGTTGTTCAATGGAGGCCTCTCAGTCCCAAAATTCTCCCAGACAAAGCCACACTCAGGAAGGCACAAGGAACAAAGGGACGGGAACAACTGGAAATGGTGATCAGGAAGGTAGGGAGAATCTCCTAGTTCCTTTAATTATTCATCTGATCAAAACACGTGCATATAGATGGTGGCCGAGTTTGTTTAGTTCTCTCTCCATCCTACAGGCAAAGAATAATATCTAATGTTTTGTCTGGCTCTGCATTATTATGCACCATTGACACGCTGGATTTCAGCTGCCTTCTCTCAGGGGTCTCTGGCCAGACAGTGCTAGAAATCTGATTTACCCTAGAGGGTGATTTGTAGATATCTAATCTTATTTCTGTAAAAACTGAGTGGTGTGTAATTTTATCTTCTATGCTGTATGCTAGTAAATGTACAGCTAAAGTGATATTCCATACCTGCACAGAGGGGCTGAAACTTCTGAATACATTACATTAAAACAACCTGTTCATTAGAGCACAGAGTTCAGACAGTTGTGCTTCCAAGGTCCACCTTCTCATCATTCATCCACCAGAGAAGCATGAAAATTAAACCTAAATCTATAACATTAGGAATTATTAGAAAAACACTAAGTAAAATATAATATTCAAAAGAAACTATTAGATAACTGCATACATGTACCCATTTTTGCTATGTTCCTGTTCCACTTCTAATCAAGGTAGTTAAGGTAGAACTCAACCAGAAAGAGGTTCATGAGTTGAGAAAGGAGACACTTTCACCCCCTTTTTCTACAACTTGGCATGTCTTATATCTCTAATTTATCCTTATGTGGCTTCCAGCATTACGAGATCCTAGAAGATAGGATTGATTTCAGTTTCAGGTGTCAGTTCTAGCAGACGTTTTTCTCCAGATGCATACAAGACTCAGGTGAGCTACAGAGTGCTGTAGAAGTAAAAGGGATTTGATATTCCTGAGAAAAGCACCAACAGAAAAAAAGAAAGCACAATTTGCCTCTCTGTTTTGGGTTGTTTTTTTTTTCCTCTTCAGCCCAGCAGTGTAGCTATTAAACAGATTTATTGCTGGCACGTATGATTATTTCAGCAGAACTGGGAGGGAGCCATGGATCAGCATTCACACCTCATTTCCCATCCCATCCCACCAGAACCCATGACCTCTCCTGCCACGCACCGCGGGACAGCACCAGACAAAGAGAGAGCGATGCCCAGCACAGAGATACTCCTCTCCTCTTCTGTCACAGGTAAGGGCATCAATTTTCTGTACAGAAGTGTTTGTTTGCTTTGAATGTACAAAGCAGCACTGCCACATAATTACCATCTGCCACTTCGTCAAGGCAGAGACATGCAGCTGTTGTTTTTTCTTTTTTATTTGTTTGCAACCTTTTCTCATGGATTTCGTGCAACATAATGTAAACCTACGTAATGTGAACTATTGCTGAGTGATTTTCCAAGTCTTGGTGAGCAACAGTTTTATTTTAAAGGCAGCCTCAATCTTTCACAGTAAAACTTCAGTCCCCAAGTAAACCCTGCAACTCAAGGGTCCCCATACACAAGGCACTGACAGTGGGGCAGGAATATTAAAGAGACCAAGCATAGAAATGATACTGACAGTGCAATGAGGCAAAAACTTAAAAAAAAATCAAAGAATTGATAATCCATGTTTCTTTCATATGTAACTGACATCAATGAATTGAATTATTTCATTTGGATCGGTTTTCAGGGAGAGCTTTCTGCAACCTGAACAGCAGCTGTCTGGAAAAGGTCCCCAAAGAAAAAAAAAGGATGGTTTTAGGAAAAAAAAGTAGCATCAGCTACAGCATTGACCTGTGCTCTATCTTTGATAAACATAACATCCACAAGTGAAAAGAATAACTGTGATACTTCACAATACCTTTTTCATCATCCCAGTGTTTGGCAGTGATATGAATTAAGAAGAGGCACCTTGTCTACCCACACTAAACTCATACACGTGTCCATTCCAATCATGACAAAGGTGAGAATAACAAAGTCATTTAATTTTAAGTGGCTCTACTCATAACAGATTTCTTCTGACAAAAATTTCCTTTAGAAAGAATGGAGAATTTCTCCCAAGGGCAAAGATTTAGACATCCACCACAGTACCAGCTTCATTTTCATCTCCAATCTACACCCTTCAGGTAGCCCAATCCATTCATTTCCTTCCTATATAAACATTTATGTAGAACATATCTCTCATAAATGAAATCCCAAAGCAATGATGAGCTTGTTACAAGAACAACTTGATATAGATTATTATTCTGCAAGGATACAGCCAGCAAAATAAAACCATCTTAAAGCCAGCATTTGGCAGGGGCTATCAAATCCAGCTTGTTACACAGTGTTACCATCGTTTATAAAAGTGCACTCTAATTAAGGTAAATGAGGTAGCAAGAGCACAGTGACATTGTTAACTTAATGACCCGTAGCCAAATTATTTAAAACTTCTTTGAAGTTCAACTTAATTGTAATAGATATAATATTGAAGAATTTGTAAAACCCTTGGATGCCTTGTAGAGTAACCTTAATGATCTTTTTCTCCTCTCCCTTGTATTTCTGGTGTTTGTGTGCATATGTTTAGAATACTGCTTATAATCCTGGTATTTAGTATGGAAGTGAATTCCAGTTTATAGCTGGTGCCATCCACGCAGTAAAATGACATCCGTGTTCTCCAGGCCCATCACGATGCCATATTTTAAACTAATAAGGTACAAGAACTTGGCAGCTGTTATGAGAAAACTGGGTTTTGACCAGATTTCCATTCTGTCAAAAGGGATTTTGTCCATGCAAAGAACACGTTTCCATAATCTAAAGGCCCTTTTTTTAAAAAATGTTCTAAATACAAAGCACGCAAAAAAACACTTTAAATTAATTACCAACATAACTGTATTTTGCCTTGTTCTAGAAAGCAATCTCAGAAACACCACAGTGTACTGTGGGCTTCCAACCAAAACAAAAGCCATTAAAAAACTAAGCTTTACTGCAAACAACCAGTTTAAGTTACTCTGGAGATGGATAGTGAAATCCAACATACTTTATTTTTCTTAGCTGAATTATGAGTGCATTGTTTTCATCTGTGGAGTGAGACCTGATGTCTAATATGAATTTGTTATAAAGCAGAAATAGGAAGAACATTTTTTTCCAAATTGTTTGATTATGAGTTCCAGAAGGAGAGTTACTTCCCACACATTGCAGAACACTCAGATCTGTTTAAGACCATTGGTATAAATCACAGAAGAGATTTGGAGCATTCAGAAAAGATGTGCATGTTGTATTTCCATAGTGGTTATCAGCGAGTAAGGAGACAATCAAAAGCACATTTACAGCAAGCATAAGACACATAGAAAAAAACCCAAAAATTTCAATCAGCCCAGACTGCAGCTTCGTGGTGCCAAACTGCAAGAGAACTCCTGCACACAGCAAATTCATCCATTGATGGAAGTTACTGTTAACCACCACATCCCACTGTCAGAGAAGGGGATGGATGCCCTTAACACCTTTAGA
The DNA here is from genome assembly GCA_013397915.1 of Daphoenositta chrysoptera. Taxonomy (NCBI): domain Eukaryota; kingdom Metazoa; phylum Chordata; class Aves; order Passeriformes; genus Daphoenositta; species Daphoenositta chrysoptera. Next base: position 13,523 of record VZRO01008368.1, on the reverse strand, counting down.
ATGATCTTTGTTTTACACAAATCAGTGAAAGATCCACTCACAAAACCCCTCTGCTACCACCACCGTCCACCTGCACTCCCAAAAGCCAAGGAATTGGTGTGAAGGGTTTGTGCTCTTCGCACCCCCTGCAGGATGTGGGAGATGATCTCAGCAGCCGGACCTGCTGCTTTTCCAGCCACCCCTGCCCGGCCTGGCTGTGCCCGGCACAGGGACAGGGAGGTTCAGTTGGAATTCTGAGCTCGGGCCCGTGAAGCCGAGCTGAGTTCTGCAGAACAGGGCTCAGAGGGGTCAGTGGTGGGCTGTACTTCACATTTCCTCAGTCACCGCTTCCATCCCTGTCTCACACCGCAGGTTTTTTGTGCTTTGTCTTGTTAATGAAAACATCTCTTTACCCCTTCTTATTTTAAGGCTTCTTGAAGCATCTGTATTTTATTTCTAATCATGTCTTACTCCAGAATAACTTCAACACAGCTCACATCCACGGTACTGCAGAGCAATTTTTCCCCTCGGTAACACTGCTTTAGAGCTGACCAGTGGGTTAGAGGACATAAATACTGCTAGTCAAAAGGACTCCCTGGAGCAACAGGCCAGGACTGTTACAAAATCAGTCATATTCCTTAAATTTTCCATAAGCTGATCAAACTACATTCAAATTTTACTAAATATAGTTAGATCTTCTAACTACTGGTTAGATTTTATTTTCTTCTGACACTTCTACAAATTACTATTCCAGAGCTGTCTTTAATTACCATTATTTTCTTGCATGACAGAGTTTATTTTAATTTCCTCTGAAACAGTCATATTCTAAAACCGTAATTTAAGGAGAATCAACATGTGCAGTGAGGAGACAGCAGCCCAAAGTGAGCACAGCCTGAACAACACATCAGGGGCTCTGGTTTTGTACACGGGTCACTGACGTTCCCACTGCTCAATTATCACATATTTACTAAAGCCAGCTAAAGTGGAATTAGTTTGGATTTGCTTACTTACACTGTTAATCATATTTTCTTCAGCCACACTGACAGATTACTGAACTGAGCCTTTGAAAGTGTAAGTTTGATGATAAATACACAGCAAATGCAGGGGTAAGTGGCATTTCCAGCCAGGCTTTTGGAGGTTTCAGTCCCTGGCCACTGTCTGAGCAGAGAGGAAATCACCGGGCTGCTCCCTGGGCAAAGTGGGGCTCTCTGATCTCTGAGCAGCTCCCAGGCTTTCATTTCACACACCAAGAGCAACATTTCCATCGACTGATGCAACGTTTCAGCTCTAACTATTAATGTTACGTATAAAAAATAAAGGTATGTGAAAATCCCTCATGCTGGCTAAAGTAACATGATGTATTTATTTTAGTAAACCCACCTGCTGCTTTTTCTTGCAGAACACCTGCCCAAATCTAGCCCTAATTCCAGTGTTACCTCATGATGATTCTGGAGTGTCCTCTGTGTGAATTTTTCTCAAAATTTGGATGCAGCAAATGGAAAATTCCCTTGGCTGTCTTTCTCACCCGATCAGTCTATGGTGGTTTTAGCTCCAAATCTGACACAGATGTTTTTAATGCTATTTGCAGATTAATGCAAACAGGAAATTTGGGCTGCATTTAGCAAAACCGTAAAGCAATAAAAAGGCAAAAAGCAACCCTATTGTGTTTGTGGTTGGGATTTTCACATTTTAACCACTCAGATTCTCAATCTTCCTACAGTCAATTGAGAAAGATAACAGATATTTACCAGTAGTCTCACCAATGTCTTTTCTCTTGATCAAACCAAGTGAATTTTCTAAAATACCTCCCCTCAGAGGAAAGTTACTTTTTGAGAGCTCCTTCTGGAATTTTGTAGAGATAAAGTACTTTCTGTACAGGGAGCCTTATCATTAGAGGTGAAACACAGGACAAGCAAACAATATGTTGGGATTTCTGAGACAAAAGCAAGCTCAAAAAACTGCTGGAAACAATTTAGGGATTATTTTCCATTTGCAGTTTCAACACAGATGGGAAGCTGCTGTCGTGTTAGAATAGCCTCATCCTCTCCTTAGATATTTCAATGTTATTTAAGGTGCAAATACAGAAAGAGGGATTTGCCTTTTAGAGAATTCCTTCTGCAGTGCTGGCACCTTCCCTTTGTCTTTTCACAGGGTTTGTACTTCAGCAGGAAGAAGCCCTCGAGTAACTCAAAGTTCTCTGTTGTGGTAACGAGTGTGAAATCAGACTGGTTTTGTGCATTTAGGAATTGTGTGTAAATAAAGGGGCTGGAGCTCCCATTTCTCAGCAGACCCTCCTCCCAAATGGTCTTCAGATAAGGATGTCAAAACCCATCAATATTAATTTATAGCAAATGTTAGAAAATTATAAGATCTAGGAGATATAGGAACCTTGTGACAAAAAATGCATTGGTACTGATGTATTCAGCACTGAAACAGAATTGAATTGAGGACTTGGGGCGTTTGATTTCTGCACACACAGTAACCACAAACCAGAACTTTCTGTAAGTAATATAAAGCAAATTTCATTGCGCTTCAACTTTTGCCATTCTAAAGAGAATGTTACAGTGTGTCCAACGTCCTCTGCGGTGGTGCCTTAGCGAACACTGAAGTACTGAATTGTTGTGGGATCCCTCCCCGGTATTGTTTGAAACATTTCTTTGGACTGAGGTTAAATGGCATTAGGTAAGACCCATGAAAAGCAGTTACAAAACCCGAACAGCCCAAGTTTTTGAAAGAAGCATTTACACCATGGGTGTTTCTTCAATCTATCAGTTCTGTCTTGAAATCCCACAGTGACCAAACAAAATAAAATCAAGGCAGAGCTGCTGTGAACTTGAGTACTGACTTTACCATTTATTCCTTTTCCACTGCATCTGGCATTTCAATATCCCCACAGCAGAAGGGAGCAAAGGGCTCCTGATGGCTGAATAAAACCCAGGGAGCATTTGTGGTGCCACATGTGCATTTGCACTCCGATTTGTAACATCACACTTAATCTATTCCTGCTTGAAAACTCTCACTTTGAAATACTCGAGGGATTTGTTCTCCTTATTTCAGAGCTGGCATGAATCAGTGTTATTTGTTAGGTCAAAAATGCTCTTTGTTGTAAAACCTTTTAGAATGTCATACAGTAAATTAAAATTTATTTCATATTCCTTAATCTAGCAATTTAATCTGCTTCATGATTCACTTTGTTAAACAACACCTCACTGGATTTTATCTTTTAGTTTTAAATTTCCTTTAAAAATTCTAATATTCCTTTATGAGATGTGTCTGTGCAGCCAACTGTTATGAATGGATTTTGTGAATTTAGTTCAGCTCCTGTCTTTGCCCAGGCCTATGGCAGCAGGCAGGACATGCATTGAAGTGACCAGCACCCCAAAAATCCACTTTATCCACAAGTTTTTTACTAATGGCTGATTCGGTCTATTATGAAATTAATTATGTATTAATAGGTATAAAATCTGACAGACAAGACTTAAAACAGACTATTACTACACAGGGATAAAACAAAGGGGTTACTACCAAGATACACACGGAGTTTAAAGGTAAGATATACACGGAATTTAGATGTACCAATAAAATTACAGCTAGTGAAGAGATTGTATAACTTAGGATTCAATACTTCTTACCATCCAATTTTGATGGAGTCCACACCGAGGTTCCTTCCACTCAATTCCCAGGAAAGAAGAGGCCCAGAGCGGATGAAGCTCTGGGCTGAAATCCCCTCTCACCTCCCGAGGGGTGTGGAAGGAGCTTCTGCCTCTGGGACAGTCCTGTGGGCTTTTATAGACACCAAACCATCTCTTTCTGTCAGTTTGTTTCTTTTCCATGTCTCCTCTACCAAGAGGTGTATCCAGGGTTGGGTCTTCAGACCTTCAGGCACCCGCGGGATGGTTCTCTGATGGGTTTTATCTTTTCCCAGACATCTCGGGTGCCTCCCTGATGGGGCCTTTAGACCTCGTTGGGCCACCCCACCCCCCCCAGCTGTGCTTTAGTCTGCCCTGAGTTGTTCCAAATGCCTCAGGATGAGAGACAGGGGATGTCCTGCCACACCAAAAGTTCTGGTCATCGACAGAAAAAACATTTGGGACAATGTTCCTTTTTTAACTGAATGCCAAAGCAATCTTTAGCCTCCTTCTACAGTAGGAACCAGCAAAAACATTCAAAAAAATAAAAAAATCAGTTCAGAGACAAACGCGTATGGATAACTAAAACAAAATAGGTAAAATGTAATCAATGCTTATTAACTTTCATATAGGATCTAGAGACTTTTTGTTTTAAATTTGTTTTACACTGACATTATAATTGGCTTCATTAGTCTTGGAAATTGTCGCTGCAAGTCAGACAGGCTGACTGCCTGGCTCCTGCAGTTAGAAAATAGCATTAGAAAATGCTAATTGTTAAATGAAATTTCAGGCTAAAATATCCTATATTGAAACACATTGCACTTCAAACACGCAGACAGAGTTTTAGAGCAGGCAAGTAGAACGGGGATTTTAAAATGCAAACTCAAATTATGACCAAAACGGAAAATGGGGGGCACTGGAACTTGTAAGACTGAGGCTTATTTGAAGAAACACGTACACAATGTATGCAGGAAACACTGCAGCCTCTAAAGCAGCAATTCAGTGAAGGAACAAACCCTCCATGCTCTGCTGAGCACTTATTTTGCACTCCTCACTTTTTCTAAAATTTGCAAGAAATAATATACAGGACATATTTCAAGGAAAACTTTTTGGTTATTGGTAAAGACACCTTGTCAAGCAGCAGAAGCATGGGAAAAAAGGCTTTTTTAATAAGCTTTGCTTAACTTACCAGTAAGAAGTTCCACTAATGCCTTCTTAAAAGGCAAATAACTTATTGGGAGGAATGAAGGAGGAAGCAATTATGAAACCTAACTTCAATAAAATGATTTGGATTAGGTCTTCCTTAAGCAGAGATTTAGTTCTTCATAGATTTCTGCTATTTTATTAAATACTTAGGCATTCAAGTTTTCCTCTATTTGTCTTCATTTTCCCCCAGTACTTCCCCATTAAAACATTGGTAGAAGTTGAGAATGTTTGGGGGAAAAAGTAAAACCATCTAATACACAATGGTCTCTCTAAAATGAGCTCTTTCACCTTATTACTCCTTTGAGGCTTCCTCAGACCCTTCATACCAAATTCCTGTAAATCAGCATCCTATCACAGGCATTGCAGAGTCGAGAGAGAACTATCTCTAAGTGAAATCCAAAACAGAATAAATGTAAAGAAATAAGATCTTTAAAAATCACTTTGGAATCTGTCATTTACTCAGTTCTTCAGTCTCATCTAAGAGGGGGAAAAAAGAGAAAGACTTGAGACAGCCTCCTCTCTCTCACATGGAACAAAACACATGTTAGCCAAGAAAAACTTCACAGGTCTGCAAGGCTGGTTCATGAAACTTGACAGACTCTCAGAGCTCAGCTCCAAGTTCCAGATGTAAATGCCATGACAATCTTGGCTAGAAACTGATATTCAAAAATCTGCACAGAGATGGATTTTATCAGGATGGAAATCTAGAAAGTGGCGGGGAAAATTAGTGAAAGAAACAGAGTTCCTTGCTGCTCCTCCCTGAGAAACTCTGAGGAAATATCCACGTGGAGCATTCCAATGAACACCCAGCCTCACACACTCCCTCACATCATCCACAGGGCCCCACGCCTTTGGCAGAAGATCTGCCTGCACAGAGACAGCGCCACCAGCTATGGAATATTCAGAACACCAGAGGTGGGGAAAACACAAGTTTTCTTAAAGATATTTGATCAGAAAATTCCAATCTGGAGACAATAAAAGTGGTGGTTTGAAAAGATGGATATTTCCTGCTTTGCCCAAGCCCCCAGATGGGTCCTGGATTGTGCTGTGTCCATCGAGGAGGGTATGAAACAGGAGCTGGGGGTTACACTGGAGGACAGCACTTCCCACTGTGCTCTCAAGGCCACTCAGGTGAGGAAGGAAGAACAGCCAAGATGAACTCGTTACAGAACCCAGATGGGAGAAAAAAAATAAATTGGATTAGGAGACTCAGACTGTGGCAAAGCTTGGAGCAGTTTGCAATAGCTGCAGTTAAGGACCTGCTCCGTGCTCTCCGAGCCTGTTCCCTCCAGCACAGGCAGGTACAGCTCCAGGAGCCAAACTGGGAGCTGGGATGGCTCAGGGGCTGGAATGTGAGCACCTCACACTCCTCATCCCTCAGCATCACCGTGCAGGGACAGACACCTCCAGCAGGGACAGCCAGCAGCCCCCAAAAACACTGTCAGGGGAGGTGCCAGCAGCACCCTGCAGTCACTGTCCCTGTTCTGTCACACTGCTGCTGCTGCTCAGCTGCCACCACTCCGAGTGACAAGGGACAGGGGGCTTGGGCTGGGGATTTTGTTCCTGGATGATCTTAGAGCAGAGATCTGTGCAGCAGTACCTGCCCCTGGCGAGGAGGAATTACACACGGATGCCCCGAGCTGTTAGTGCTACTGCTGAGGCTGAGGTGCAGCCAGGATGCATTTATCTGCTGGGAAAGCTATCGAGCAGCAGCACCTTTGACACTCCTGTAATAGTCTGTGTTCCAGAGATCACAAAGAAATTCACATTTATATAATATGTAACAATAATCATGCAAGATGCTGTGTTTCTCCATATGCTCTGTAAGAGATAACAATTACAAATGCTATTTTCTCTTGTAAGGCTAATGTAGTTTTTAAAATAGTGTTTATGTATTACTACAAGATATGTTTTCCAGCAAGTGCTCAGATAGCTACTGGAGACAAAAAATTGGTTTTCCTTCTTCCAAGATCCCTATTAAAAAAAAAAAAAGTCATCAGCAGAGCATTATGCTGTGCAAAAGAACCACTCTTTTTCTGTCTAGCCCTAAAGTTGTAACAGCTGTACTTTGTTGTATCAAAGTTCAGCACCACCACAGAGTTTATAAACCTGGAGTCTCTCCTACAGCCTAGGAAGTCTGAAAGAGACACTGAAATTTATGCAGTACATCCTCTCACCACAGAACACTTGTCTCTAACAAAATACCTTTTCCTTCCCCTATCACCTTTGACAGATGTTGCTGGTACATCTAAAATCAGCTGACAATGCATGTAAAACCTGACATTTCCTCAATCAATTCCTTGTTAAGTTACTTCATAACTTCCATATGAAGTGTTGGAGGGGGAAAAAAAAGAAAAGTTTGAATTCTATCATGGGATTAATGTCAGCAGGCAGGAAGATCTTGCAGGGACTGAAAATTTCAGAGCCTGGTGAGTAAAGTGGATTAAGTTTTAAAGTACCTGACTAGAATAGTGTGAGAATTCTAAAACTAGTAATTTAGACATACTAAAGATTAATAGCAAATATCACTATCCCTCCTGAAGTATTAACCCAGAATATTCTTAGCTGTATTTATTCAATTCTAGCACTCAAACCCAAGCTAGCTGCCACCACGGTGCTTTCCTACTGCTGGCATAACTCAAACAGGACCTGTGAAGACACCAAGTGTTGACAGTAAGAGGAAATCAGTTTGAGACTTCACCCAGGTAACAGCTGGCTGCATCCTATTTGTGCAGAAAATCGTAAATCCCATTTTCTCTCTTACAGGCAGCACTAAAGTTGGGTGGAACTGCTGCTTGAGTTGAAGCACAGCAAGAAGTACCCAGCAGAGCCGAGCTGCTGCGAGCTGTGCAACAGCTCCGTTACCTGGGGATGCTCTGGGAGCCTTCAGGGAGGGCAGAGCACTGAGAAGTCCTGACAGTCTGTCATAAGAAAAAAGCAGAATTCCTTTGGCACAGGGAAGCAGTCCCTGCTGCTGGTTAACATTCTGACTCCATCCTGCAAAGGAGGCATTCCCACTTTATTTGGGCTGATGCCTGAAGCATCAATTTTGTTTTGCAAGTGGTCAAGGTTTTGGTGCACCCAGCTTAGAGGTGCAGGTGTTGTCAGAAGCTTTTTAAAAGGCAACTATGGAAAAGAAAAAGGGATTATTGAAAAACCTGAAGTGCTCATTAAAGGTATGACTTCGGAATACACAATATTTAAAAGCCCTCCTAACTGCAGCTGCACCATTTCCTCATGAGAAGGTTCAGGGCCCCTCCTGGGAATAAATTATGCAGCACCAGTCCCAGAATTTCAGGGGATATTCTCCTGACTGTGGTTTGCATCCGACTTCACCATTCACAACAAATGAGACATCACAGAGGCGACCATGAAAATGTTAACATTTTTGATGAAACAGATAAACTTTGGTGGTATTTAAATGTAGGGGAACATTGAAAAATATAGAGATACGCAGTCCATTTATTTAGGTGATATATCATCTAGCACAATCTTAATAGATACAAAATAAGTGAGATGAGTTCTGTGAAACTTAAGGTTTGCTGCAAAACCTAAAATAATTGCACCAAAGGCTGCCCAAACTTCTTGCATCTTCTGAACATCAACAGAAGATCCATACCCTGAGCTCAGCAAGCAGCTCAAGTTGTCAAAATACAGAATTCTACCATTCATAGTCATGTCAATTAATATGTCTCTTCAAAGACATCAAGGGTGCATCAATTCGCTCTAACCCTGATTGAGTACTTGGTTCTGAAATTGCAATAAACAACTAAGTTCATTTTAGATTTAGAATAAAAATATCAAATGACAGACAAGTGCATTCAACCCAAAATAAAGAAAAATAGTTTCAAGAGTAGGTAAGCAGCTGGAACCACAGAGTCTGCATTGCATTTTTCAACCTTTCTCCACAACATAGATGTTTCAACAGAACAAAACAAGTAAAACAACAGGGAACACATTAAGGACAAAATTGGGCTGGTAGATCCAGCCAGCACAGTTTGGTCAATAGTCAGTCCCACTGTGTTTTCAGGATTATTATCCTCACTTCAGTGTGCTGTTTATTGTTTTAGCCCCTCTGCAAAGCATGAACACTTGGAAGTGCACTCTCCTTTTCCATCTCCAATCCTGTTTGCACTCAGGGATTGCCACAATTGGACAGATGTGCCCTCTTACATCTACTGCAGATCAAAACCCTCTCTTACAGATGGGCCTTCCCCGTGGCTGAGATTCAGTGATTGCAGTTCAGAGCTCCTCTGCTGATTACAGGGTCTGCTTCAGCTCCCCGGCCACGGCTCCAGCAGACACTGCCCATTTCCATGGTTATCACTGGATGCTTTGTGCTCTGTTTCCAGTTTGGAAAGGCAAACTGGAGGGGACTGTAACGCTTAGCAGGACACAGGGAAATAAATTCAACTGTCTCAAGTGCAGTGCAGTTTTTCTTTGATTGAAAACAACCACTGACACTCAAAACATTGGTGGTTCCCAGTTCCCACATCCCTCACACGACCACTGGTGCTCAGTGTGGTGAGATATTTACACTGCTGTTAAGAGCTCATCATTTAGAGCTCACCTGAATTTATTCAATGCCAGATTATTTGACCCAAAAACCACAAGAGTCTGGATTTGCACCAGGCTTGTCCCACAGACCCTCCAAGTCAACAATGAAAGGAGAACGCCCAAGAGAATTTTGATTCTTTTTAATTTGGAAGATAAAATGCCAATAGAAATATACGGAGACACCTAGCCCATATTCTCTTTCAGAGCAAAAAATGGAAGATAGAAATATAATTTGGAGGTAAAATTCAAAATTATTGGCTCCAATCTGAACTACAGCTGAGAGTCTTTTCTCTAATATTCAACTACATAATCACCTTAGCGGTTTTGTTCCTTAAGCTGAAGATAATCAAACCACAGTACAAGGACCTCAGCAATTCTGCCTGCTCGGGCAACTGGAAGAGTGGTATCATGATTAATAGCAGAAATCATAATCCACTATCCCAGCAACAACTGTGGTGACACAGATCAAAGGTGAACATCAACTTAAAGGGAACTGGAAATTAGAAAAGGTCTAGTTTAGATATATCAGTGAGCACTAAACAGGACACAGGACAGAGAGGAAAATAACACATAAAAAAGCAGATCAAATCTGTTTTCCAAACATCTTCTCACATTCATCCTGAAACTACAAGGGCAAATTACAGCATGCTGGTTTGAATCATCTGTTCAAGATGCATATTTAAATTTATTCTTTTCTTCCTCTCCACTGAAAAGAAACAGTGCTCTGTACTTTTCTCATATAAGCTGAGAATTATCCTGTACAATCTGAATGCTGACTTCCTCTAAGGGTCTCTGTGTCACACGGAGATGGAGTAGCTGGAGCTCTGTGCACCTCTAACTCAGCAGCGATGGGAGATAAGGAATAAACCTGGCCAGGGCCCTAGAATCTCTCAATAGATTTTGTAATTTACCCTGGCACCCCACGAGCCCAGCCCCTCTCTGTCCTGCAGCTCCTGTGCCCAGCACAGGCTCCAGTGTAGAGCACACACAGAATCAAACAGTTCTAATTATTTTTGCACCCCTCCAGCAAGCACAGAGTTAACACTGCTCTGTTCCCTGGGCAGCTGGGGAAATCCCACCTTTCACACCGTCCACATTGCACCTGCACAGCCACCAGAAGTTTACAGACATGATAGAGCAAGCAGGACTTCAACCTTCAGCAGATAAACAATATTTCCGTTTTGTTTCCATTTCTGTTCTCCCCCTGCGATGTATCAAATTTAACATTATGATTTGGGACTTTTTGGTTTGGTTGTTGCAAGGCAGACAAAAAGACCAGCAGATTCCCCTTAAGATACTCATTAATGATTACAGCAGGCCAAGGTTAACAGAAACAGCCTGGTTTTTCTTGATATGGTGGCCTGACAGCCCATAACAAAATTTATGATTATTTCTGCAGACAGTACATAGTTTCAAGTATTTATCAGCATATTAACTACACATTTTGCATTGATTCCACACCTTTCATCTTTGTGATGGAGAGCTTTGCAGCTGTGACAGGGAGGAACCACAACAACTTCAAATAAATATCAGCATTAAATGTCTTCACTTGAGGGCTCACCAGTCATTACTGTAAGAGTATAACTGGGCAGAGAGCAGAATGACCTGGGGACAGCAGCTGCCACTGTTGGAGGGGGCAGAGAGGCCCAGTGCCCCGTGGGCTCCTGTTTTATCTGACCTCGGGAGCTTTCAGCACAGCTCTCAACCTCCCTCCCCAAAACACGCAGCAACGCAGGCAAGCTAAGCCTGTCCTCCACCTGAAGTAGTTCCCGAAAGTAGGTTAAAAACCCCATGAAGTGTTCATGGACTAAGGGAAAACTATTTCTCAGCATGAAATGGATTAGTTAAGCACAGAGATGAAAATTTCTATCATGATACTGACTGCTTTATTCTATTTTGCCACAACTTCACAGTACCGTTCATTCAGTGGTTTTTACTGACACATGAGAAAGGCATGAAAAGAGGCAGCATTTTTGTAACATTTAGTCGTAGAGGGTCCATGAGGTACCATAACTGTGCAGATGAAAAAAGGGAAAAAATATTAACCTAAAAATTAAAAATATATCTATTTATTTTTCTGATGTAGCACATTACAGATGTACAGCACAATACCAGTCAAAGCACTGTGTGAAGGGCTCGTAAAGGCTTGATATCATGCCTGGAGACAGAGGGAGAAAGGCACGTATTGAAGTGGCCAATTTTTACTCCTTCAAAACCCCACAGAAACTAGCACAGGCAACAGTACCAGGACCCTTACACACCTACAACACCTCACACTCCCAATATATATCTGCGTTTTAAAATTTTTCCTTTCTTATTTGTCCTTCCTTCCAGACACTCTAAATCTATTATTTCATACCATACTAGGTTTTATTTCAACAAAATTATCAGCACCTCCATGTGCAAATATGTTCTCAACTCCCTTTTATTGCAACAAAAGTGGCCAGCACCTGCAAGCACGAGCATATTCCCTTCTCCTTTTTGAAATAATTTTAAACACGCACAGAATTGCGGTTACCTGAGCGAGCAGCTGCAATAACAGTGCTGCTCTCTGAGACTTGAGACACAGGATTGCTGCTGTGGAGCAAGATCTCAGCACTACAGCACAGCAGATTTAGTCCAGATCGGTTGCATCACTCAGTACAAGGAGTTTTCTGAGATAATGAGACAAGAAAGTGACTAAAATATCTCGTTTGGCAGAGACCGGCTCGGCAGGGCTGTGCTCCTCTCTGGCTGTGGTTTCAGCTCCTGCAAAAGCTCCACTGTTTGAGCTCCGTGTTCGCTGGCAGCAGCCCTGAGCCAGAGCCACGCTGAAGTTATGCTGAAAGAAATGAGGTGGAGAGAATCAGCCTCGCTCCACCTTCCGTGTCTGAAATTCCCCGTGGGTGCTTCAACCTGAGCAGATGAGCAGATGAGCAGCCCACGCCGTGCTCACAGGCTGCTCCCCACCTGGGCGTGAGGCAGGGGTAACTGGGGTCACTGGGGTAACTGGGGTACAAGAACTGGCAGCACAAGGAGCTCAGTTCTGCAGGAGATCGAGGTAACCCTACCAGCAATTTCAGACGTCCTCAGGAAGCCGTAGAAGAGACCACAAAGCTGCAACAGAGCCCTGCCTACTACAAATGATAGGCTGAAATTTAATTTCTGACGCTGCTAACGAGTTTAGGAACTGCCTATTACTTACTGCTGCTTTCTCTATTTTGTGTGCAAAATAGCGGAGTGGAGCTCAGGAAACACCCGGGAGAAGGAAAATGAAGCACCTTGCCCAGCAGAAAGCCTGGATGGTGCTGGATTAGTGGCCAGTGATGGGAGAGCTTTCTACTCACAGCACTCAGGGCTGAGCCTGCCCATAAAACCACTGATTTCCTTGGGCCAAGAGTGCCCTGAAGCAATAGAGAAAAGTCCTTTGTGTTCAAGTGAAATCAGGATTCTGATGCTGAGGAAATAAGCATCCAGCAAGGAATAAAAAGACCATCACGTTCTGTGTATTTCTAGGAAAACTTTGGGATCATCTATGAATTAGGAAGGAAGTAATTTAATAGAACAATAAAGTCTCAAAAAGAAAATTTTCTACATAATTTTCATGCTTTTGATAGTGTTGCAGAATGTTTTAGATCTTTACAGAAAGACTCCTACAATTGGTGCAAAAAGTTGTCTTAGTCTGACACAAGAGTAGGGACTTTCATTTGAAGAAAACAAGATAACACACAACCCTAGGTTAAAGGGAAACTTAAATTAAACCTTATATTTATAAAAAAAAAAATCCCTCACATATTATTGATGTTTCTACTATCAACCATGATGGCACATTGAGATAAAGGTAACTTTTCCATACTGACTGGCGTGGGGCTGTGGTGTGGATTTGTGCTGGAAGCAGTGTTGATAACACGGGGATGGTTTTGTTATCAGTGAGCAGCACTCGCACAGGGCCAAAGCCTTTTCTGCTCCTCACACCCTCAGCCAGTGGGCTCAGGGTGCACAAGGGGCTGGGAGGGGACACAGCCAGGACAGGTGACCCCGAGCTGATGCCTTATCCTTGTTCTTAAAATCAGAGCTGAGCACGGTTAGAAGGGAAAAAGGGGTTTTTCCCTCGATATTTATTTCAAAGATCCCTGGTTCACTCCGTCCTGGTGGAACACTCTGAATATGCAC
>VZRO01008367.1:256986-276867 GCA_013397915.1 Daphoenositta chrysoptera | reverse complement strand
CTGTTTGAGCAGAAGACCAGATAGACGTCCAGCTTTCCAGATAATTATATTCATACATGCAATTATATTATTTCATAGGGTAGCATTCAATAGTTAATTAGAAAGTACACCAGCACGACCAAGGGTATGATGATAACTCTGATTTTAAGAGTTCCACAAACACATGAGGAGGAAGGTTTGGAAGTGCTTTTTCAAACAAAGCCAAGAAAACTGATGCTATATAAAATACCACAGAGATATCCAAGGATACTTAATACTTTGGAGGTCTAACCATTAGCTTCCATTTAAAAGTGAATGTTTTGAGGGTAATCACTTAGTACACATCTGTAAATCCCACTGGGTATCTTCCCAAGTTCCTTGGAAAACTTTGGCCAAGTGTGCTTATGGATCAGGAACTTCTGATTGAGCAAAATACTTCTGGCACCTCAAAGAGGCACTCCACTGCTGAGTGGAATCTACAACAGCATCTAGACTCTACAGCTCATTGATTTCTTTAAGTGCCTATGCATAACTCCAAAGTCTCTAAACTCTAAAGTGGTATTGTTTTCCTTTTGATGCCCATGGATGCGAAATCAGGATCTTCAAAGATGAGCCACCTGGACTAGAGCACGAATTTTGGACTTTATATAAGTTATATGTATCAAAGTATGTTGAACATACATAGACATACCATTATGCTTCTTCTCATATTTAGCACTGGCTACTCAAGAAATACACAAGTTACATGAATAAAACAACAGCAAAAATATACCTGTGCTGAAGAGCTTACGAGCATGATTTCTGCATAGAAAACCACACACAAAATTTTCAATGTAAGCCAGTCTCAGAGTGATGACATTAAAATACAAAGTTACACTCAGATATGACACTGTGGGGGGAGTAAAAATATAACAATAAATGCCTGTATGACTTTTGGGGAGAAGAGGCAAGAACATTCCACAGCACACAATTAAAGCAAGTTGCTCCCATGTCTCACCTTCCCATGGTTTGGTTCACAGAGCACTCGGACAAAGTGAATTTGACTCAGCTGGACAAAATTAGATGATCTTCCAATGCTCTCCATTTTAATTAGGTGTGTGCAGTGCAGCCTAGAGCTGTCCAAGGGAAACCCCCTGACATTCTGTCCCATGGCACAGACAGCAGGGAACTCAGCACCCAGGGTCTCGACCCACAGATCTGCTCCTGCTGTGCTGCCCTTTGGGCTAAGGCAGGCACTGCCTAATATCCCTGTCATGGCAAGGGAAGGAGACAGTTTGCACATTTTAATGGGAAATCTATTGTTAAAATCTCTTAAGCTTCATAAGCAATCTGTAAGAAGGCTTTTGCAAAAAAAAAAAAAAAAAAGAATTGTTTTCTCCATACCTCCCCAAAGAAAGTGTTGGCCTCAGCAGTCCATTAACAGAAATGACTGCAGGTGCCTATCTTTTCTACTAATATTAAAAAGCTTTATGCTTACTCCTAATTCTATTATTTTTCATCGTAAACATTGTCTCTCTAATCCTGAATTGCTCTATCTCTCAGTATCCTAATAACAGCTCACATTTTCTCTGCTACACATTTTTTCCTCAAGGTCCAGGATTTTCTTATCTGGTGATTAAAACTATTTAACCAATTTAACTACTTTTCATAGTAGCAGCACATCAATAAACTGAAGAATATTGTTTTTTGGGTTCCTACTGAGAAGATAAAACTCAGCAGTCTCCCAATACAATAAAGATAAAACACACAGTATCACTCACACCAGAATGCTGCAGAAGAAAGTTGTATTTCATGCCCTTCACAAACTCTGAGAAGTTGCTGCCCAGGGTTGCACACCCATGAGTGGTCACTGTTAGCAAGGGCACAGCTGGAAAACCACACATCATCAGGAGACCGTGTCTGCTGGGAAGCCTGCAGTCAACATGGAAAACCTTGAGCATCAAGGACTTCCTGCAATCTGCCTGACAGATTATGACCATGGTCATCCAGACTACCGGCAAATGTGATCCAGGGAAGTCACAAAGGATTAGTACTTTAACCATAATGGCAAGATGGCATAGCTCAGAATGGAGGTCTAAATATAGACAGGGAAGAAAAAGATCTACTTAGTTGTACAACCCATAAAATCACTTAGAAAAAGAGTGCAGGGCAGAAAAGAAAAGGGTCAGGAAGTTGTTGGGTGGGTGATGTTTATATCCAGCTCCCTTGAGAAGCTCAGGCATTAGTAATAGCAGTGAGGCATTTTAGAAAAAACCATCTGAGACCAAGGGAGCCCATAAACTTACAGTGAATTTATAGCAGACTCACTGACTAAGATGATCTCTTTTAACCATGTCTATGGAACTGTCTCTTACAAGTCTACCTGGTCAGGTATTTTAAGTTTGAGAGACAACTTTAAATACATTGTGAAGAGTAATAACACTGCCATAAATCCTGCCTGATGCTGTATATCCAGGCACCCACTACCCACCACTCTGCTAGGTAAACATCAGTCATACCTGAAGTTAGAAAGAGTAGAAAGATGAGAGGAGAATCTTTTTTCTGCCAGAACTTGTTCTTTAGGAGGTCCATGACGTCAATCGATGAAGAAACCTCACTGAAGGTGAAGTACAAACTAGTATTTCCTAGAGGCTACCTCTCTACCCTGTAACCCCGATCTAAGACTGGCAAAATAAACTCCAGAGTAAATGAAAGGGAAGAGGATGGAGACTTGTGAGACTTGTGAGACTCACCAAGACAACAAGAAAATCTAAACTCGCAAACAGAAGAAAATATATATTTTGTCTGCATTTTCTGTAATTTAATGAGAAGTTACAGAGGTTGAAGCTTCATGAAAGAGTGTGTATATATATTTAAAAAAATATATAAATATATAACCCTTTTATTTTCTTTATTTCATAGACCACTCTCAAAATATGGAATGGGTTGGATTTTTTGTTTTCCAGCTGCATTTACTACCTTTCAGTTGCTATAGGCCATTACATTGAGAACTTAAGAAATCAATACACTTTACCTAATGTATCAGAAAGAATGAAGACATTCCATTCAAACAGAAAGAGGATTAAATAAAACAAAGCATGCCTAATTAATAATAAATTTGTTTCAGGGTTTTATAATTTTTTTATGTGGAAGTCAAAGCTGCATAACGGAAATAATTTTCAAACACGCAAAATAATAATGAAAACAGCAAGGGGGAAAAATAAGAAATAATTTACTTAATATTATTGTTTATCAAGTTAATAACACTTATCTCTCTGGGACACAATGAATACAAGTTAACATTTATATAACTCACGGAAGCTGAAAGGTGCTATTTGAAGTAGCAGGTATTAAAATATAGGTGTAGCTAGTTCTTATTTTAATTTTCCATTTACATGGTAATTTTTTTTGTCACTCTTTCATCCAAATATCCTCGNCTGCTAGGTAAACATCAGTCATACCTGAAGTTAGAAACAGTAGAAAGATGTGAGGAGAATCTTTTTTCTGCCAGAACTTGTTCTTTAGGAGGTCCATGACGTCAATCGATGAAGAAACCTCACTGAAGGTGAAGTACAAACTAGTATTTCCTAGAGGCTACCTCTCTACCCTGTAACCCCGATCTAAGACTGGCAAAATAAACTCCAGAGTGAATGAAAGGGAAGAAGATGGATGTGAGACTCACCAAGACAACAAGAAAATCTAAACTCGAAAACAGAAGAAAATATATATTTTGTCTGCATTTTCTGTAATTTAATGAGAAGTTACAGAGGTTGAAGCTTCATGAAAGAGTGTGTATATATANTAATTTTCAAACACGCAAAATAATAATGAAAACAGCAAGGGGGAAAAATAAGAAATAATTTACTTAATATTATTGTTTATCAAGTTAATAACACTTATCTCTCTGGAACACAATGAATACAAGTTAACATTTATATAACTCACGGAAGCTGAAAGGTGCTATTTGAAGTAGCAGGTATTAAAATATAGGTGTAGCTAATTCTTATTTTAATTTTCCATTTACATGGTAATTTTTTTTTATCACTCTTTCATCCAAATATCCTCGCTAAAAGCTGAATTTGAAGGAAAATCCTTTTGTTCCAAAAATGACTGTTGGCTATGCTCAATTTGAGCTGCCATACTGCTAAACTGACCTATTCCACAAGCAGATGCCAAGTAAGAATCCAAGACATTTCTGTCCTGCTTGTTTACATAGACTACATCCATTCCCTGCAGGTGTTCACTCTTCTCACTTTGGGTTCTCATTTTTTCTTTTACATGCACATAAACTCCTGTGGAAGGGGCTGTGTCCTGAGGGGCTAAAAAAAATGGCAGCATTTCCAAAATAATCTGTAGCAGACTTTGGCGGGGCTGAGGGTGTGAGGGAAGCCAGCAGTTCCAGCTGCAGGGGATGTTTGTCCCAAAAAGCAGATGCTCCTTCCACCGTCTGAGACAGACCAGGGAACTCTGCAGAAGTCCTTGTCTTCCAAAAACACATTTGTCAAGTCTCACACAGTTAGTAGATCTCTCTCCTGTTAGCACACCAGACATGGAGATCCATTTGGACAATGATGGAGCTGGCAATATTTAATATCTTTGCATCTTATTTGTCACTTTCCAAACTACACCATCTTACTGATATGTGCTGTTCCAGTGCCAGTGTCCTCCTGGTTCAGCTCCCAGGCTCCCCTGGTGACCCAGTTCTTAAGAATGATCATTTAATTAATTCCTCTTCCCACCAACAGTGTCTCCCTAGCTTTACACACCAGCAAACTATGGCAGAGTTCACCTACCAAGAAAACTTTCTAGACCAAAATATAACAAACAAACAAATAAAACCCAAGACCTGTCCCTCAACCAGTCCTCACGAACAGCCTGTCTCTCATCTCATAAGCGCCCACCACAATCTGCTGGGAATCCTCAGCTCAAGACATCACACTAGTTTTAATATGAGCTGCCTTTGGAAAACTTTTTTTACACATCAATACATTCTCCGTTTATCTGCTTACCTTTATTTTCTCCTTCCATCAGTGTTTGTTTCATGATGCTGCTGAGATGATAGCAAAAGGTCAGAGAAGGCTGTATCACTTTCCAGCTTTCCATCCCTCCCTTAAGAAGAGAAGGCAGATCTGCTAGCTCCGAGTGGCATTCCCAGTGCCAGGTTAGCCCTGTCTCTGCCGTGGGACACGGCTCCCATCGTCACCTCAGCTCAGGGCACCGGGGCTCGGGCAGGGTTATCTGCCACTGCCGCAGAGCTGGCAGCCACCCCCTCACCCCTGCCCATCCTGCAACAGCAGTCTGCTCTGTCCCCTGGGCTTCAACTCCTCCAGCAGCCACCCCAAAAACATCTCCTGCCTTTCTCGACTTGCAGAGGCATGACAATAATCAACATCTACGACCACCAAAGGAAAGTGGGCAGACTCTGTGAAAGCTGGGCTGACGCAGACAGCTGTGTCACCCATGATAAATCAGACAGAAGTATTCAGAAGCAAGTTGTGACTCACATTACTCACCCAAACCAAATGAAATGAGTACTTGCAATGGAACAGGATAACCTTTAGTTCAAGGACACAATCATAAATCACAAAATGAAGATTTCTTTTTATAAAAGTATTTCCAAATTTTCTGGCTCACCTTAAGCCTTTTCTATGACAATCACTTGGGGACTGAGAGGAGGGGGTAGAGGATTCATTCATTCCTATCCTTATAGATACAAACTTCTAATATTTTGAAGGATCTTGGAGTTACCCAGACAGTGAGATATGTTTCATTATTAAAACTGATTTCCCTCACATTGACCATGAGTGCCAAGGGGAATTTAAACTCCTGCCTTTCAAAATAAACCATCAAACACAGAAGTTGCTTTTCTTGTATTTATAACAGTGAAATACCAAGGCTTTCAAAAAAGTACACTGCCTACCCATTTTACTTTTCATCACAGTTTCTAAAATTAAATTTTAGAGTCTGAACATAGCAGTCCAGACCTGGGAAAAGGCAGGATATTAAATCTCCCAGGTCAGCCCAGGACTAATAGTAGATCACTAGCTCCATTCAGAAAACAAGGAATAGAATACATATCACCACAGGAGAAGTTTTAAGGAAGTAGAAATCGAGATATTCCCATGGTGCTATTTAGGGGATATGTATGGGTACAGGAAAAATTGCCCACAACCCAGCTAAAACTTTTTTTTTTCCTTTTCCCAGTAAGTCAGTTAACAATCACAGAATTTCTGACCTGACACATAGTCAACAGGATGTGGATTAAAACCAAAGCAAACAAAAAAACAACCACAAACAAAACCCCAAAACCAAAACTAAACCAAAACCAAACAACAAAAAAGTGCTTTTGTTTCTGTGCAAACTAATGTCTCTACACAGGCTGAGTAAGCAGCAAAGCATATGGATGTCTAAAGCAAGAAGGATTTTTATTCTTTTGTTCCCAACGCAGGTTAGACTGGTTTGCTTTCTGCAGAGAACAAACCTGCAGAAATCACGTCAGTCTAGGAGAACTCTTGGGTCAAACAGACATTGTTTGCATTAGGAGTAAAATAACTCAAAGAACAATCAAAACTACAAAGAGAACTGGAGAAAGTACAAATATGTCCTGCAGTTTAAAAAACGCCTTTTTCCACAGAACCAAAATGGATAAAAGAGGGGATGTGTTATCCTCTCTTCTCTCTCTTTGAGGATATAATAAAAGAGTCAAGTACAAAAAACCCATTGGGAAACTCTGCACATTCAAAATTATTCTACTTCAAGTCACAATGTGTACTACTGAGGTGCTTAGCTTGATAAAGGTGAAATCTTGCCTCTAAAACTCTGCATGTTCTCCAGACCCAATCTTACTTTAAAGTAATTGACTGAAACTTAATCTCTGGATTCAGTCATGTAGAAAATAAGTTTGGACTACTAAAATTAGCAGCAAGTCTTTCCAGAGCTTAATGTTTTAAAATATTTTAACAAAAGTTTTTGATATTGCATCTCAGTAGCATTTCCAATGCTACTTTCTAATAAGTGTTAGAATACTATTCTTGTCCATAACAGAATAAGTAAAAGGTCCACATATTCTGATGCCTTGTCACAGACAACAGACAGAATAATACCTAGCTTTTCCTTTCCTTTAGCCGTAATACAACAAATGATATCCAATGAGTAGATTATTGTACCTGAAGGGGCTTATATGACACCAGGAAAAAAACCAAATAATGTTGTTTAATAGTAATGTTTTTCCTTCTTACATAATAAAATAAAAATCATTAAAAGTGCTTAGAAAAAAACCTCTTGGTTTCTTTTTTCCCTTAGGAAAGTTATTATCTTCAGCTGTTTATAAAGGAGTTATGAGATCAGCCTAAAGATAATGTAAAACAACAATGTAAATTAAAAATTCAAGGCATTATAATTGAGTTTATAAGCTTATCACTCATCCTTGCTATTAGGAAAAATAAATGAAAAAATCTCATGGCGGTTTAGTCCAGAAGGACATCACGTCTCAAGCCTGAACCATCTAGTGAACACTTCCTCTCCTAAACAAACAAAAAAAAAAAAAACCCACCAAAACAAATCCAACCAACCAAAACTCCAAACCCCAACACATTTCTACCTATCTGTTAATTTAAAAGGAAAATAGAAATGACACAATGAAGGTAATATCATAACCAAAACACAGGAGAGGCTGGAACTCCGGAAGGCCTTTCATGGACGAACTCCCAGCAGGGCGTGAGCAGGAGCAGAAGGAGCCTCTCCAGATGTGCCTGACCTCGCTCAGCAGCCCGAGCACAGCTCCTCTTGGAGCCTGGTGCCTGAGGCAGAGCCCAGGCTGCAACACAAAGACATTGCCCAGCACCCATGAGAACAGACCTTGCCATAGATTTCCCAAAACCATGGGAAATTGAGCCCAAGTAAAAATTACAGGACTGAATCAATTACTTTTTAAACAATTCCGCGTCTTTGGAGAAGACCAGAGCACGGCTTTATGTCCAAGAATGAAGCAAATCAAGTTATTCGGCATAGACCACTGACCTGGAGAAAAGCGATTATTTATGCTCTATTATACGCTCCGTGGTATTAAAATCTCTTGTGTTATTTATATCACCTGCACTCCCGAGGCAGGAGTTGTTCGCAGTCTCCAGCATCCCCGACAGGTGGCGTCTGGAATCCCACGGCACAATTCCATCGAAAACTTGCAGTAATCAAAAGCTTCTTATGCAAAAGAGATTAATTTTAATTATTTTCCCTGCTTGTGTGCTGAAACTGCTCTGGCCAAGCGGTCTACCCACACAGAGTGGATGACATAAATGGACACAGAGCAGGACAGTCCATCTTAGAGAGCTCCAAAGACATATGAGTGTAGGAATCCATTACAGAAAAGCAAATATACCAAATAATTATAGATTTAAAAAGGGTAATAAAACCAGGCAAGCAGTAAGTAGCCAAAAACTGGTTAAACATATATGACAAGACAGTTTAAGACAAAAAAAAAAAAAAAAAAAGACGTGTAGTAATTTTACTTAGAAATTTCAGACAGTCTCTTTATATTCCTGTACTAGATTCAGATACATAATTTTCTTAAAGACTAATTAGGAAAAGAAAAAAGAACAAAGCCATTTTTTAAAACACTTCTGCCTTTTGTTTTTCCTCTGGTAAAATAATACACTTTTTTTTTGAGCCTGTGCCAATGGAGTATAGTAAACAAAGGTAACAATATCTATAAGCCTAATTTCATTTCACATTAAATTTTTATTGTGGCTCGGTTTATTACACAATTCTGCAAGCAAGACCTGCTGTGAATGAATGAAGAGAAAAAAGAGAGAAGAAAACAGTTCCAGGACTTGATGCATGCAGAGTGCTGAGGCCACGTTACCTGTTAGACCAGGGCTCTCCAGAGAGAGGGAACTCAGTGCTATCTCTGCAGTACAGACAGCAGGCACACATGTCCAGCAGCTTCCCCAAGGGCACTCAACAAAGCAGGGAAAGACCAAACTGGAAACCACTGCATTCAATTTCCCAGCATTATACACAAGCCTGGAGATTACAGCTTCTCTACTCCGCATGTTCCCCTAAAACCCGTTAGAAATTCTGTATGCAATTTTTCTTACCCCGTCTACCTGTACATTTTGAAAGCTATATTACAAAGATTGAAGCCAGTTATTACCCTTCAGAATCACAGAACCTCATGGGTGTCAGTAGCTGTGGGTGTCTGAAAGCTTTGAGTTTGTTCACCTACAGCTAGTTTTAAAAGAGTGGGAAAAACAAAACTGGCTACAACTGTTTAGCAGGCCAAGATCACCAAATTCCATCAAATTCCATTTAATTCCAGCTCCAGTGAGAGCAACACAAATGTTATGCTCTTCACTTCTCTGGGAGAGCTGAGGAACAGCAGAGGAATGATTCCTCTGGCCAGCAGGTTTCAGAAGCATGCTGAGATCATGCATTTCTAGTCTGGTACAGTTTGTATTCAACTAACTTTGCTAGATTATTTTGGAATTGGTACCACAAAAACATACTGTGGGAATGGTAAGGCAAACTAGAAGAAGAAGCAAGCCAGTCAGTGCTGATCCACATCTTTACAGCTGAGAAGTGTTCATGACCGTCCCAGAGAAGCCTATTACAAATTCCTTCTGGAGGAATTTCTAGAACCAGCAGCATGAAATCACTCACTACAGTGCTTCCAAACTCTTTATGTGTTTTGAACAACAACCGTGAAGAGAAAGAAACCACAGTCTAGCTATTTGGAATGCAGTGCTCTACCAGCACCTTGCTGTGCCCATACAGAAGAGACTTGAAATTTCTCAATCGGCATTTAAATCAAGTAATCGGTGCATGTTTTGATAAAATATATGTAATTCTCATTCAAAACAGGACATTACAAAGAGCTCAACACATTTTTCTAGCATGGAGTTAAGCTAGTAACAAGCTAAGTTCTTTTGCTTATTTCAAAAAGCACTAGGGAATATAATAACCTATTAAATAAAAATTAGTGCATACCAGAAAAAAAGCTGATCTGTAAACTTCCCCAAATACCACAGCCAGAACTCAAGTAATATGATCCAGGAGAAAAAAAAATATTAAAACTTTGTCCATATATAAGCAAAGTTCATGATTTTCTTCATTAGAAACCACATCTTGGAGCTAATTTTATTTCCAAAGAGTACAGTTCATTGAGCCACAGTCCTAATGTTATCTGTAAATAAAAAAGGGAGCAGCACTGAACAGTTAATACGATCTCATCATAAAAATGTCACACGTTTGGAGCATAAGCCTGGGCACAAAACAAAAAATCATGTGGCTTCAAGGAAAAGCAAGCACTGAAGCTCCTCAGGAGCACCTGGACTCTGGGAGAGGAGCCCATGCCCATGTGCCACATGCCTGGAGGATCAGGATGGGTGGTTATAGGCTGTTCCATAAAGAAAGGCAAGGAAGAAGACGAGGAGTTATCACATTCTATGCTAAGAAGAACCTTCCGTGTATAGAAGTCAACCATGGCGACTGTGGGAGCCCTTATCTAATTCATCTGGGTCATGATCTTCAAGGAAAAACTGAATCTCACAGATGGCTCAGAACTCTGTTGGGAGGGACTCCATGGGATCTTTCATGAGGCTAAAGGAGCTGGGGAGTGCTGGGAGCTTTTCAAGAATTCTCCCGTGGAAGCACAAAAACATCTCATCCCCTTTAAAGGTAAGGGAAGCAAGTGGAGCACCCCCTTGGCTTCAGTGTGAGCTTCAGAGGCTGCTAAAAACCAAAGGAGAATTGTTCCAGACATGGAGAAGCAGACAAATTCCCGCTGGGAACTACAAGGGCATCCACCAGTGCATGCAGAGATGAGAGGATCTCGGCAATTAGAAGCCCATCAGTCTTCTTTTAGTCCCTAGGAAAGTTATGGAACAAATCCGTCTTGGGGGCTATCACCAGTCAGATGAAGCCATGATTGAAAAAGACAACATGGATTCACGAAGGGCAAACTGTGCTTGACAAACCTGATCAGCTCATACAACAAAGAAACCTGCTCAGTGGGTATGGGATGAGAAACAGACATTGTCTACCTGGACTTCCCCAAAGCTTTTGATATGGTTTGCCACAGTCCCCTCCTAAAAAAGCTGCTGTGTCATGGGCTGGACAAGTGGTCCATGTGGTGGGTGGGGAACTGGCTGACAGGTCAGACCCAGGGGGTGGTGGCAAACAGCTCCTTCTCCAGCTGGCAACCCATCACATCTGGATGTTGAGACATCTTGTCTAAACCGTATTTTACCAAGAAAATTTGGACCAAATGATCTTTAAGGTCCATTCCAACCTGCTATTCTATGACCAAAGCCACCTCTGTAGATGACCCCAGGTTCTGAACAGGTGCCTGACAGAGGGTAGCACCAAAGAAATGATTCTCCAGGTTTGGCATCATCTCTCAGCAGCAACATAACAAAAAGAGACTGTGGGTTACTCAATATCAAAACTACATTCCCTACAAATGTATTTTTTTTAATGTTCTTATTAGGGAGCCATCTTCCACTTATGGTAAATTATTAATTATATGATCCATTAGATACCACACAGTTGTCTTTGTCAATACAACATTTTTGTTGTCAGCTGCTTATGGTCTACCTTATGTATTTGATGAAGGCTGCAGTGAGAAACAAACTGAAATTCACACCAAGATTTATATAAGAAACCCCTCAAACTATAATTTTGTTGGAACGTCTCGTGACACAGTCAAAATTTTAAACTCATTATTTCTGCAAATTAACTGTGTGCTGTTAATCATAAAAATACTTCTTAATAGAATGTTAAAATAAGGCATTAATTGAGTAAAATACTTCTAAATTCCTCAAAGACAATTTTGCTAAGTTGTATTCTCTGAGGAGATTTAAAATAGAGCCAAATGGGAATTTTAAGTATTTAGAGTCAAGGTGTTTGCCATGATTCATATATTTTCCAGTCACTTCAACATTTCCAGCTTTGTTATGCCTCACTGCCTACAAAGTCAGTCAGCTTCTAACTCTCAAACATCACGTATTAAAGCTGAAGATTTATACACTAAGAAGAAGTTTTCTCCCATTGTGGAATCCTCTTAATTGGTATGATCCCATGTGCCTGTCTTTCCAACTCAGTTACAATACATAACCAAAAATCACAGACTTCTACAAAGGCAAAAAAAAAAAAAAATTAAAGACTGTTTAGAGTGATTTTATTTTTTCCCCCTTTTAATTTCAAGCTGTCTTTAGAATTACACTCATTTTTTTCCAGGGCCTGATCCAAAGCTCAGTGAATTCAACGGAAAGACTCATCAGCTTCAATATCATGGGAGCAGGCTCATAACACACCATATGCCAAGTATGAAAGTATCCATCTGTCACTGATCCATATCTTGTTATTGTTATGTGCATTACAACAAGGGATTAGTTTTCTAAGAGATGAAGCTTGTAAAGGAGTTGCTGGAGGAATTTCTAAGCAAAGGTTTCTGAGCACGTAAGCACCCCGGAGTGCAGGCACACATCCCCCAAGTCAGCAGTGCTGCCGTGAGTGCCTGACAGCACTTGGTGTTCACCTCCACAGCTGTGCAGAGGCAGAGCACTGTAACCCACAGCCTCGGAACTCTTTTGGGCTGCCAGTAAGTTTGTAACTGATGGGTATTTCACTGCAAGTGAGAGCCAAACAAAAATCTACGTGGCCTTCGTGCACAGGGACAGAGAACTCAGGAGCAGAGCAGTGTGACAGCCATCAGGATCCCTTCACTGGTACCACTGACAGTCAGCACCAATGCCACAGGGGCATCAACACCCTATCATATTATATTCAGCTATCTGCCCTTATTTTGCCTGAAAAAGCAGGAAACAGTATTTTCCCTAACAGAAATGTGATGGCAAAAGTCATTTATAAAGCATGATGACAGAACTATAAAGGCCCCCTGCAATTAAGGATCTTTCTTGTTTAATTAACTATCCTTTTCAACGTTACCCTGCATCTTGGCAAACACACATAGCCCTCAAAAATAGAGAGCAGAAGGCGGGCACTAATTCGAAGATCACCTCGCCATCTCCTCTCTCTCCAAGATGAATCAGTTGCATTTGAGAGCATGCGGAAAATTCCTTTTTACAAACCCAATCACTTTTGATCACGAAGTGAAATAAGCAGAAGCAACTCTTCTCTGAAAGTGGTGGTCCTGATGAGGGGGCTTCTATATTTAGGTGCTCACCCAAACCATGGTAAGCCCCAAGAAACCACCCTGTGAGTGCCTTGCCCCAAAAACCCACTTCCTCTCACATCCTTCTCTCAGAACAGCCCCCACAGCCAGCTGGCACCAAACTCATCCCTGTAGCCTCCTCCTCCAGGTGCCAAGAGCTGTTAACCAGCAGCCTGTGTGCACAGTCTCCATCCTTCTCCCCAGCACCTCCCAAAAACCACCTGTGCCCCACACCCCTCAGTCCTTCGCTCCCCACTGCGCCAGCCCTTCCTTCATGCTCATTTTCCTTGTCTTGCACTCCTGCACACTCCCTGCTGTTACCCCAGTGACCCCCACACAGCCCCATTCCCTCTTTATTCCCCCACCATAATCCCACCTAACCTGTGCTCAATTCCAGTTTCTGCTGCACGGACACAATGCATGTGCAAAACCAAAACTCCTTTCCTGGCACAGGCAGCCGTCGTACTCGGGAGGGCAGTTAAAAAAGTAGGTCTGATTAAAACAGCCTTCACAGTAACAGAGCTTGCCTGGGGATGCAACTTGTCACCACCTTGAAATATTCTTTTGAGCCTGGTTCCAGTTATTTGAAACAGCTTTCTGTGTTTCACCTTGGGCAAAGTTTACCTGTCCAACTTACCTGAACCAGTGGGCACAGATTCATATTTGGAGTTGTATCTTTTCCAAATCCAGCTAAAAAATGGAAATATTCTTATGATAAAATCTATTTCATGCGGTCGCCCAACAGTCTTCTCAAACACTATCCTAATTATCTAACACTTACAAGAGATTAACAAATCAAAACAGTGACTTCAAACTGATGAAGGTTTGCAAAATCTTCTTTTGCTATATACCAACACCAAGTTGTTAGTGTTTGGACAACAAGCAACAGATCTACATTGATGAAGACATTGGAATGTTTGTCACTAGCATACAACCTTTCAACATGTAATAATTTAATACAGGCAAAAAATATGGAAAAAAGTGTATTTTTCATTTTTTCAACTATGGCAACTAACCAACCAAAATACCCTGGAACTTTTCCATCAGTAATGCAGACAGAAAATCTATAGTATTACACACCTGTCCTGGTCATATTACAGATGGCAGATCAGCATTGAAGAAGGTACCTGAATGACTAAGGAGGAATTTATGCACTAGACAGGTTACAGGGATGTGTGATGAAGAGAGGTGCTAACCTTACAGAGCAGAATAAAAATTAAAAAAGCCTGTACCATGATTTCACAATACTGCTTCATTTACAAAAAAATAAAAAAAATCTCCAACAGGATATTCTCAGTATAGTTTCCTACTGTGCTGCTCATCCTTATAAAAGAAACCACCTTCAGGCAACTCTGTCCCTAAAGAACTGGAAACTGTATGTGTTTTTCCACTGCATGTTATCCTGCTCTCCTCCGTCATCTACCAGATTGAGGACTTTAAACAAACAATACACACAACAACAACTCACTCTTCCCTCACTTTCTCAAAATTGAACAAAGATTTTTGTTGTTGTTGTTAGGATGATACAAATTTTTGCTCTGCCAGGCTGATATTTGAGCTTCTTGGAATCGCAGTGATTACTTTCATTAGTTATTGCAGGGCTGGGGTTCCTCCTCTTTGGTTCTCAGGGGAACCATGTGGCTTTACAGGAAACCCAAACTAAGTTCCATATTAATTTCTTGTCCTACAATTGAATTAATTCTTTCCTTGTTTTGTTGGTTTTAACAAGCAAACCAGCCACGGGCTACTGATCCTCATTTAGAATAGATATTACCACCCTTTCTCCTCCTGAAAACTTTATTTTCAGAAATGAGCGTTACATTCTCAGTTCAGAAAAGGGAAGTGGAGCTGTCCGTGCACATGTAGGATGTCCTTACTGGAGATTACTTAAAAAGGACTAGGAAACTGGACACAAAGCTCAGGAGTAGTTTGAATCCTACAACCTAGCAGCAAGTAAGGAGAACATTCTCTTTAAAAACACAGAAAAACTGAACAAGAATTGACAAAGGCAGCTTGAAAGCCTTTGTTTTGCTCATGTTTCCATAATTCCCACCCCCCAAGAATTCAGAAAATTATTTTGAAGTCTGTTGTTACTAAGTAATTGATCTTACTGAAGTTATGGACCCAATGGGTGACATTATTTCACCATACACATCTATTCCTGGCATCACTAGACTGGATCTCTGTTACTAGGTGAGAAGCACTGTTTTATTACATAATTGGTTGCTAGTATTTAATAATTCTATGTCTTCCAGTGGATGACCTGTGATCAGCGAGCTGCAAGGATACAAGGATAGCACTGACTTCATTTTTCAAATGGTCCCATGGACATCCAGTCAGCAGCATGTGAGAGACAATAAACAATTAGCGTTTGCTTGTGTTTCTCAGCAGGGCTGATGCAGAACAAACCCAAACTTTTCAACTTGTCTGTATAACATCATAAAAGTCATTGATACTTTGTTGCATTGAATGTTTTTCTATTTTCAGAAGCATGCTTTATCAGAACTGTATTTATTATTCATGTTGAAGTCCTGGCTCAAAACTCACTGTGCTAGTCTTCTACAAAACTGATGAAAGATGGTTCTGGATCGCAGAATTTACAGTCTACAAGACAGATGAAAGATGAATATAAAGAAGCCTGCACTGAAGAACATGACTGCTCAGAGTGCCAGAAACTGTCTCAGATTGCTAAAGAGGTTAAAGCAGTCCCTATGCTCATTTCACCTCATTTTTTAAGTGAGAACGTTGTTGAGTGCCAGGTTTTTCATATGGAGAACACGTTCTTTAAACCGCACCTGGGATACACCCATCTCAACAAAACTCCCCAAAATCAGTAGTTTAAGTTGCTAATTAGCCTTCTGAAAGAAATTATTGCAGTCACTTCCCAGCTCATTTAGATTCGAATTGGGGATGGAGGAGAAAAGGAAGTATAAGTGATAAGTGAGTTATACTACTTACATGACAAATTATCTAGAAATGCTGGGTGGTTTTTTTCCTGAATGCCTGTCACTTAAAACCCCCCAACAGATTATTCTATATGAAATTATTCCTGGATGAATGCCTTAGTTGTGTGTTTCCTTTTATTTTCTCTTTGTAGTTTCTGTTAATTTTATAGATGGAAACCAACACTGCTAATTTATGTCATTGTTCTCTATAATTTCTATCTGAATCCAATAAAAAATATGATTGTTATGAAGTGCATTTCTTTTTCATGCCCTCATGCTTTCTGGAGTGTTAGACAAAACTATGATAAATCTAAGGGTGGTAATTATGTTATTGAAATTATATACTAAGCTTCCAATGGTAGCCACCCTAGACACAGACAGAAGAATTGAGACTCACGATTGTACCCCTTTTCTTTTCCTCCTTTTATTTCAGAAGAAAGCCTCTGCAATAGGTTATTCACCTTACTATTCAATTAAGCTATGAAATCAATATTAAGCTACAGTTTGCTTTTAGTACAATTTAGCTCTTTTATTCCTTCAACGATTTTAAATCCAACATCTGGATGATCAGTCTGAATGGTTGGTACTGTACCAGAGCAGTTACTGTTCCAAGGTTTAAAAAAAAAAAGTGGGTGTGTGGATATGCACAAACTACCACTGGTCAGCTCCCTCTTGAAGATGAGCATATTCTGCCAGGAAGTAAATATCTCCCCCACTGACACACCAGTTCCTTCCTCTTTTTTCAAGATAATTAAATTTCATAGGCAGCTTTATTCCCCAAACACTTCGCCAAGAGAACAGAGACACTACATAATCTATGGTTTTATTATGACACACACTGAATATTTAGCTCACTTTCTTGCTTTTCTTCTCTTTCACCAATACCTTTACCAATTTCCCCATCTCTGTATTTCTGGGCGATCAGACCCCTAAAATTTATCGAGAAGGTTTACAGAGGAACTAGACCTACCAAGCAGTGCAATTTGGATATAAATGAGGACTTAGAGGTACAAAAACACATCAGTGAAACACAAAATTCCTGATTTATCAGACCATTTCCAAAACACACACCTCCACTTCTTCAATAGGGTAAAGGGAGGTATGCAAAGGAGGGGAGGGCAGAGAGGGGAAAAAATTAACATAAAACCAAAGAAAAAAAACCCAAAAAACCCAAACACACAGACCAAACAGAAAGCAAAGGGAAAAAAAAAAAAACCAACAACAACAAAAAACCCACAAAGAAACACCAAAAAAAAAAATACCCCACACTCTCTGTCTCAGAGCAAGCTACTAAGACAGGCAGTTTTTTTAAGCTCAGTTTTCTCCTGAAACTTTATAAGACAGCTGAGAGTGCCAAAAAAAAAAAAAAAAAACCAAAAAAAACCCAGACATTTTATTGCATCCTAAAGCTTTGCCTGAAGCTAGGTAAAGGTGATAATGAGAAACATCTTCATGGCTGCATTCTCAGGGAAACCACTCTTGAAAATGGCTTTTGGGAAAAGCAAGATCTCCACTACTGTGTACTGCTCAAAATATGCTTTCTATAGTACCACTTCCTATGATACTAAAATTTCTAATAATATAATCAAATATATGCCACTAAAAATCGAACTTTTTGTAAATGACATGATGAAATCCTTCATACATAATTGAAACTGGTTAAAACAGGAGTAACATCCACTTACACAAATATTTCTGCTTCTAGCTGGAAATTGTGGAAAGAATAAAAAACAAACCAAAACAATAACCAACAATAAAACTCTAAAGTAAAGCATAACCCTGCTACATGATCTTTCTAGTAGTATCATCTGTCTTCACTTCCCTGGTAGTGACAGCTCATGACATCCAGAACATATCTGAAGTGATAACTGAAGATGTCTGTCTCCTTTGAAATACAAAGTATAAACTGTATATTTTTGTGAATAAATAAATATTGTGAATTGTGAATAAATAATAAATAATAAATAAATATTGTGAATTGTGAATAAATAAATTTTGTGAATTGAATAAATTGTGAATATTCATAAAGCCACAGCCTAAGGTCTCTAACATCTCTGGATTCCTTTTCACTGGAAATAGGAAAACACACTGTTAAACTCAAATGTGGACAATTATTTGATCTTCTATTGTCAGTAGTTTTGAAAAGTCATTTCTCATTTCTTCTTCTTTTCTCTCTCACAATGAACTTATTCAGACAAAGTATATTTTCCATTGATAATGTCAGGTTTAAAATATGCAAGACACTTTGGGAGAGGAAAACAGTAGCATTCAGGCATACATTGTGAAAAAAATTGCCCATGTTTGTTTTGTGCTGTAAGGAAAAGTACCCACATTTCAGCCTGCTTTTTTGCGAGTGAGAAACAAGAAGTAAACCTCGGTAAGCTCAGAGAGAGGCTGAAAGAACTTTTTTGTCTTCAATCTTCCGTCTCCCCTTTGCTGAATGCCAGGTTTGAGATGCTTACATAAAGATGTTATTTTAACATTTAAGCACTGCTACCCCACCTTCCAGTGGCAGAGTCCCCTGTAAAGCACCACTCGGACATGGCTATCCAGAAGATTCTCAGAAATCTATACATACATCTATGCTTTCTTTGAGGAAGTTTGTGCTTTAACAAACTGAACACACAACAAGCCACTTATCACTTCTCTGTACATCAGATACCTTGTTGCAGGCACAGTTGCTTAGATACAGAGTAATCAGGGTAAGTGAATAAATCAAATTATCAATAACATATACGATTGCATCCTATTATTGAAACAGTCAATTGAAGTAATTTTTAAATTAGTTAGAAAAGAGACATTTAAAATTTACTGGACAATATGAGATGCCAAATAATTAAATGAACATTAGTAGACATTTTAAGATTTGGTCATTGCAGATACATTGGAAACATCATTGTTCTCTTTAGAACAGTAATTGCAGGAACTACTCACGTAAAGAATCTCTCCAGTCATTCTGAAATAAACACTCGACGAAATGCTTCACAAATTGTTATTCTTGATACAAGGTAAACCCTTATGAAATGAACTTACAATGTAACCATCTGAAACCACTCTGCTTGCATTGATTTTACTGCATTTGACAACAACACGAGACTGAAAGGATGGGGAAAGTTCAGCTTACAACAGAGATGATTAATAGGAGACAGAATAAAGGTGCACAAAATAACATATGGAACAGAAAACACAAATGAGGCACTTCTAATTGCTGTGCCTCCTAATGCAAGAGCAAAGGCCAATCAATGAATCTGAAAAGCAGACATTTTAAATTAATGAAGGAAATCTTTTTACACAAGCATAATTAATCTTTGAAAATCACTTCCACAAAGTAGAAAACCTCACAGCTTATTGAAAAAAGATACAGATAATGAGAACATCTATTTGTATTTAACAGGATGAGAAATAAAATAAACTGATCGTAGATTGTTGGGAGCTTTAAGGGGGCCTAAAGGGAACCACTTTTTAAGAAGAGCAACTTATTCTGTCCTAATCAAATAAAAGAATTGTTATGTTCCTCTTGGAGCTCTCTTAGAGCTTACTGTTGACAGCTATTAGAGTATATAGGTAACAACTCTGAGTTGATACAGCACTTATGGAGTTCACAGTCTTCCAGAAAGCCTCTATGAAGTCATTAATCTCATTGATTGACTCTCCCTACATCTCACTAAATAATTCTAGAGACTTTGCTGCAAGATCTGTATGGCAATGACAGCTACTGTCATTTTAGAGAGAACTGTGAACTCCAGAAATAAATGAGGACCTGTTTTCCTTTTTTTTTTTTTTTTTAACTTTTACTTTTTAGAGTTT